>QUSF01000003.1:30673484-30867954 GCA_003676055.1 Chloebia gouldiae
GGTGTAACCAAATGTGTCAAGTGCAACAATAAACAAAACATGTCAAAAGAGGCATCCAGATCTCTTTAAGAGGGACACTGAAAAGAAAAGAAAAAGCGTAGCCCTGCATTATGGACCTAGACTGGAACTCAGGAGAATATGTAATTTTTTTTTTTCTCAACTCTGTGCTAAACTAATGGTTTGGTCTTTGACAGATAACTTAGAATCCATTTCTTGTGCAAATCATCACCTCATCCCTGAGCAGTTTGAATACCTTGGCCTGTTTTCATCCCTTTACTGTATGGAAGTGGGACATCCCTGAACTGTTGCTGATTATCAGCAAACAGTGCCAGTACTGGGGAGTGTGTGATTTGAGCTGGAGTCATTGTGGTGTGAGCTGGTTGTAAGAAAGTGTTGGAGTTATGACCTGAACCATAAATCTTACCCCATCACAAAGCAGTACTGACTAACCTGCACTGTTATGATTTCTAATTGTATTGAAGCAATTCAGAAAACCTGTGGGGTTTTTTTGTTTCTTTTTTCTGATTTTATCTTTGCCTTTGGAATTGTCTGGGAGAAAGGCATATCTCTTCTTGGGTTTTTCAAAGCCCAATTTATAAAGATGAAAGAGTTATTCTGGGCTGGGCTTGAAAAGTTTTTTTGCTAGTATCCTGCAGAAAGGAGTATTCAGCAGTGGCAAACTTTAGGGTTTAGGGTTACTTTTCAACACTTTTATGGTACAAGTCCTGTCACTTGGAATATACTGCTGGCCTTATGTTTATTATGTCTTTTACAGGCTGTTCTGGGGGAAGACAGGAATCTGTTCACCCAGACAAATAGGGAACAAAGTTGAAAAGCATTAGAAACTCAAAAGGAAATAAAAATGACTGATGAATGGTGTGCCTCTAATCTCTGCTGCTTGTTGTATTTTATACAGTCTAAGACTGAGAAGCCAATTTTGATACTGCTTTAAATAGCTGCAAGGGCAGTCTCTGAGATGCTACAGTTCCTAAAGGTGATTGAATTCCTTCTTAAGACAAAGCTAAATATTGGCTTAGGATCTAGTTTTGTGTAATATTTTACCAAACAATTCTTGTTTTTATCTTAAGTACTGCTTTTCATAATTTCTTGTGGCAGTGAATTTATTCTTTGTGCCGTTGTCTCTGACAATGTTGTAGTTTTGTTTTTTTTTAATGACAAGTATTACATTGACTTGAATATTTGGATTGCATTTAATACTTAATTGCCATTATTGAAAAGGAAAAAACTATTCTCATATTTAAAAGAACTGCTGGTGTACTGTCCTATTCCTATGTTATAAAGACAAATTATTTGGGAGTGGGACATAAAAATATTTTCCACAGCCAATGTATAGAGTGGCAGTTGAAAGATTTGATCTTGACAGAGGAAGGCAGAACTTGGGATTCTTTCTGCTGTTGCTGTGTTTTTGGAGAGTGAGTTTTATGAAACTGTGAAAGCAGCTACTTTGCACCGAGGGACATAAGAATGTCTCTTAAGTGCCAACTAATGAGAATTGCCTGGCTAGGATGTTGTAGGTTCTGTTTAGGCACAGGGTGAGGCAATGCTGCTCAGCATGGAAGTGAGCTGTGAAAAAAATTACAGGAGGCATGGGTAGAGACAGCAGCCAATTCAGACAGAGTAGAAAGCAGAGTGGGAAGTTAGGAGATTGCCAAGCTCTCCCAGCTGAATCAATTGCAAAACCATTATAATGCCATGGCTTACTGAGTGATAAATTTTCTGATGAGTTTAACAGGTGTGAAAATAGCAAAGTACTTTGACCATTCTGTGATGCTGTGGTTCTAAGCCTCAGGCACGAAGATTTATTCAGCAGCCATTTATTGTATGATAAAGTGTCCCCAGGACTGGGGTAGGTAGAAATCTCTTTCTTTCATCTGGCCTGTGGGGAGCTGGGTAGATAAGGAGATCCAGGGTTCAGAGTCACTCTTGTCAGCTAAAATCAAACACAGACCTCAGACTGAGAACATTGACTCAAGACCTGCCTTCACTGTGTGGAGGTCCAGGGTTGCCCTGCTCAAGCACTTGCCCCAGTAGCTGCCTGCAGACTGATAGATGCCTTCTTATCTGTGGGCTCACAGAAAAATAACCGTGGACCTCAAAATAACGTGTGGGATACAACTTCTCTGTAATAAGATGATGGTTTAAGACAAGGGACACAACAGAGGCGTCTTGTTTGAATGAGTACAGAGGAGTAGTGAGTATAAAACATAAGTGCATGAAGTTGGGGTAATTTGCACTGAAGCATGGAACAGCAAGAAAGGGCTGAATGCAAGACTTGTCCTAGGATGGGACTGCATCAACTTCTGGTTTACTATCAGAAAAATAATTCTGAATCCTTATCATCCAGTTCCCATAGTGAAAGTGGGTTAAAAAGAGAGGTGATTCAAGATAGCAATTTAGAAAAGAAAAAAAAAAGAATTTTTTTAGTTCAAGGACAAAGTTAATTAAGTTAACCAAGAAGGACATTTGAAAGATTCAGGACCCTGGCAATTTTCCAGAAGTTCAGCTTTTCTTAAAGACATAACTGTTTCTTCTGGAAAAGAACTTCATAATTAACTTTAAGGCTTAGAGAACTGAAAGGCAAATTAAAGGATGTTCTTTTATCAAGTCCATTATGTGTTTAACTTTAGTGTCATGCTATTGTGGAGTCTGCCACAGTTTACTGGAAAGCTTAAAATAATAGAGGTATAATAAATGTCCTTGAACATTGTCTGGTTGCATCTGACAAAAAACATGCTATAATAACAGTCATTTCTACTGGCCTCAATTTCAACTTTTGAATGTCAAGTAGTTGGTCAAAACTATCCCATTTTACATTTCTTTTCTTTGTAATAAATCAAACAGTTGGAAAAATTTGTGGCGTATTCTATTTGGAGGGAATGAAAATTAATTACATTGATTGCACATTTTCCTTGTGTATCTGTGGGAGCCAAGGATTACTGTCCTCTCACTTACATGATCAGTTGGGATGTAGTCTTCTGAATAATCCAAGCTGTAGAGTGAGAAGTACTTCTGCAACAGCCTAAATTCAGATATTCTGAAATTAGTTTCCTCTTGTATTATGACACGAAATAACTCACGCACTCACACTAAGATTAAAAGAGTAAAAAGAAGTAACTTTTATTTTTGACTTTTTAATATATAGAATTCTAAAAGTGATAGTGGATTGGAGGATAAAATTGCTACTTCTCTAACTACACTGGTTAAACTAATAGTTTATCAATTTTCTTTTCTCACAAAGAATAATGTAAAACAATTATTGTTTACATGGACAGTGTGTGAGAACTCTAGTAGAAATATGTAAACATCAGAAGGTATAGAAAACTTCTAAAAGAACAGGGTGACAGTCTCTAAAGCATCAGCTTAGCCCCAAGAAAAGCTTAAAATTAAGAATTCTCTTGTAAGGAGATTTGTATGGTTTGGTCTCCTTATGTAATGATGATGTGCTAATTGAATGTAATCTATTAAAGCCTATGCAGTTCTTGTGTCTAAGGTATAGGCCAGACAGGAGAACCTTGCTTGAAATATGAGCACTAGTATGGTCCCAAGAGTCACATGAGAGTCTTAACAATAAAAGCCTTCCTTATCTTAGAATTTTCAAAGGAGATACCTTTATAAAATCGAGATGAGGCCATAAACTGGCGAATTTCTCTCCACTCTCTGACAGAAATTGAACTGGTGTGCTTTGGCAGGCTTAATTCTAAGTGTAAACCCAGTTCTCTGCAGAGCTACAAGGCCTCTGTGTACAGCAGCAGGAGAAGCTGTTGAATGTGAAGCCTGACCAAGACCTGAGAAAACATGTTCATGGATTGTCTTCTCCTAGGGAGGAATTCACTCCTGTAGGTGGTAGAACATATGGGGTGTTTCTGTCAGTGGAGAGGTGGATTTCCTCCCTGTAAGGATCTTATGCTTGTTTTGCTGCCTATTGTGGCAAGTTTTCATGAGTTTGGTCACCAAGTAATCCCCTGGCTGGTAGTTTTAGAATCAGATTTTAATAGCCCAGCTTCATTGCTTCTTTTTACATCAGACTTCAGGTATGTGTCAAGTGTTCTATCAGACCAGATTAGGGATTTAGTGCTGTTTCTGACAGTGATGAATGCTGGATGTCTTGCAGACACAAAAAAACTACCCTGGATGAGTTTATAATCCTAAGGCATAGAGTTTCAGAGCTCTGAGAACGCTTAATCCAAACTGGTAGTGTGGAAGATGTTTTTCTGATGTTGTTAGGACATGTCTCTAGGGCTTTAAAAAAAAAAGTCAATCTTTTTGCCTTCATCATATTCCCAGACTTTTTTGCTCTTTGTTGCTTAGGAAGTGTGAACAAAACTGAATGTAAGATATCCAAATTACACAATATTCTGTCTTTTCTGCTGTCCTGAATTGTACTAGAAACACAGCAAAAGGCAGGGGTCTGCATTTATTTTAAACAAATTCCACCAGGAGGTAACAACCATCTAAAAATCCATGTATGGCTGAGTTGTCTTCAGCAGTTCTTTGCAGTAAGTTTCTTCATACTTCACTTTTAAATTTCATGTTATTATGCTGCTCAGTTATTTTTGTACAAAGTCCTTTAGATGCTCCCCTCTACTCTCCTTGAGTCCTAACAAGTGCATAAATCACCTCTGTTTTAACAACTAAAAGTCTCATTGTTTCTGAAATGTGTGAAAGTGGGATAGAAAGTGAATATCCTCTCCTAGTGGAAAAAATGGTCTTTGACTCCTGTCATGTCATTTTAGTTACATCCTTTTGGTAGCCTTGGAGCCCTTTGTACCCTAAATACTTGCCCTGAAAAATAGTGCACAGTGTCCTGGCCAACCCGAAGATCTCACAGATGAACAAAGTCATAGGGGATTTATGCCATGATTCTTTGCTAGTATCTCTTTTTTTGTAAGGGAAAGTTCAGTGGATAAGGGCTAGCTGGAAGCAAGGTTATGTTTGAGCCATGTATTCCAGGTATGATTCTGCCAGTCTCCTGAACTCTGGTGATTTGCTTGAAGGGAGAGGGAAATATATCTGATTCCTTGATGGGACAGCTTAGAAGAATGAAGTGAAACAATTCTCAATGAAAAACACAATGGTGTTTTTCTTCCTCTTCAGGTTCTCTCTAGGAAACAACTGACTAATTCCTCATTTATGTAAGAGTTAAAAAAAACTCTAATGAATGTCTGTGTGTTGTTTCTGCTTCTCTAATCTCCATTTCGCTTCAGCTTCTTAAGATATGTATTGAACCAATATGAGCTGTTCCTGAAAAAGCTGTTCCAATATTATGTTCCTGAAGTCTGTGTAGCAGCATCATAAATCTGTCAGCACACAGAAAATAGCAATTTAAGTGTATTCTTTGCATTCTATTATGAGATCACTTTCAACAGAAGTTTCCTTTGCTGCTTCCTTATTTTCAAAAATCTTTACAAAAAATATTCAAGATATTTAAATATATTTTATTTGCAGACTATTTTGTTTAGTTTATTTTTGTTCACACTTCTCAGGAATCTAAAACAGGTCTAAAACAATATGGCATCAGGGCTGTTATTTCCTTATCTCTTGGTATTAATTTTTTTTTTATAACCCCCAAGTTAATGCTCATTATTAATCTCTGACTACTGTATTGATCACTTTCAGCCATTTAGGCCCAACTCCTAATAACAGATAACATGTTTTTGGTAGCTTTCCTGCTTCATCCTAAAGCTTCTTTAAATCCCTGGAGGGACTATTAAATCCCATTCTCCCTCTACCAGACTTTCCTCCAGTTTAAATACAGTCTCTGTGGTCTTTCCAGTTCTCTGAAACATTCCTGTCTCAGTCAATGAGTGAAAAAGGAGAGAGAAGAGCCTGAAACACAAGCCTCAATAGTCTGACATAGGAATGTGTGTTTGGAGAGGCGAGTCAGCCTTAGAAGATAGAGACTTTGAGAATGTGATGTGCACAGAGACACCATGGCTCATGAGACTCATGTTTGTCCCCATGTGTGTGTGGCATTGCTGTGTTTATTGGCATTTGACCCCCTCCAGAGTAGCAGAAGATGCTTTTAATGTGGAGGTTTGGTGTTTGGGAGAGCCTGCAAAGAGTCTTATTGGGGCAGTAATGCTGGTCCCCAGCTGTTGTTGGCAACTGCATCGTGGCTCCTCTCATAAATGGAGGCAAGCTTCTTTTCTGATCCTCTCCTCAGCTATTCCTGAAGCTCCCTACAGTGAAAATTAAAAATCATCTTGTCATACCCACCCTAAGTTTATTCCCAGTCAGACTGTAATGCTCATTTATGAATCCATTTAGCCTTTAATAAACCAGCTTTTTCCAAACCAGTGTTTATCCCACTAATGTGTTTGTCTATAATAGTCATGTTTTCACCTCTAGCGCAAGCTCTTCTAGTGTTCTCAAATAGTCTCCACATGTCCTGGGCTACTCTAATTGCTCTTCTCTTAACTGTTTGAATTTATTATGGTTCCCTGGAAAGACCAAACAATTTGTATTGAAGTTATTTTTATTTGTTACTCAATTTTTAAAAAATATGTCAGCTAAAGAAATAAAAAACAATCATTGAAACCATAGTTCTTGTGTCTCTTTCAGGAGTGTTATCTGTAAGGATTTTTTCTCTCTCCTTTTAAGGAATCATGTCAAGGTTTTTGTGCTGCTGTATAGAGAAGGAATGTTGTAGCTCCATCAGCACTGTCTGGAGCTGAGGAACTTCACAGCTGGGGATCCATTCAGGCAGTGTTATCTCCCTTGGCCCATCCTCTTGTCTCCATGCAGGCAGACATGTTTCTTGATGGCAAAGTCTGTGCAACAAAATTCCACTTTCCTCATGCTTTACATCCAGTGGTAAGCTTGGCTTACTTAGGGTAACTGGGTTTTCCAATATTGTATGTTGATCCAAATATCTGGACTTGAAGTCTTTGTAGGAAAGTGAACATGCAGATTTTGGAAGGGGTTCAAATTCTGGCCTTCCTGAAAGCTGCCACCTCTACAATGCTTCTTTTTCAACGTGTCAGTGATTTTCAGAAGGCTGTTTATTGTTGGACTTGAATCAAGATAAGGAACTTTCTGGTAGCATGTCTGAGACAGTGTCCTGCTCTTGGCTCACATCCCGTTTCTGGTCTGTGTTTTCTGTCTCTTTGCACTGCTGACATAGACTGGCTGTTCTTTTTATTTCACTCAGCATTGTGCCTTAGTAGCTGGTGACAACAGTGAGAATGATGAGTACAGGTGCAGGCATCTAAAGGACTACTCTTTTTGCAGAATTAATTCATTGGGATGTTCACCTTGAAGTAAGCATGCAGTGTATCCTTCAGGAGATCTCACTTGTGACAGACCAGCAGAAATGTCTGTCTGAAGAAAGTAGCAGGATTTATACTGCCATCTATGTCTCTTAGCAGGGACTGCTTATTTTAGCAGACCATTGACCCTGACTGCCCTGAAAAGGCACAGTTGTCACTCAGTTAAGAGAAACACCCCAGACCTTCACTACTGCCCCATCATATAGGGAGCTCAGAGTCACTCTTTATGCTTTGGAGAACTAAATATTCTGTTCCACTCCAGTGTGTACGATATAAATGTGTATAGATGTCTTGTGGTTTTTTCTTTCTTCTATAAGCATGTTTATTCTCAAATGGGTGATAGTATAAATGGTGACTTGAATCAGTGTGTTTTTAGCTTCTTTTAGGAACAATTGCAGGTGGTTTTTCGGATGCTTACTTGCATGTGACTTTTTAGCTTTCTCAACCACAATTTGATCCACTGCTGACATACTGTTAACCTTTATGAATCTTTTGCATTGTTGAGGCTTTAGATGCTGGTGCAGAGCCAAAGGAACTGTTCAAACATTAAGTACATTTGAGTCCCATAGCCAAAGAATGAACTTCAGCAGTTACTGTGCTGAACAATCTCAGTGTGTGATATTCAACATGTGTATTCTTTAAGTGGATGAGTTTTGTTCAGGTAAATCAGCATGACCCAGGATAGGCCTCTGCCAATCACACTTTGGAAGACAGAGGGAAAGAAAACTGCTCAGTTTTGAATTATATAAGGTGATAGTCTGGATTTTCATTTCCAGAGACAAACTGTTGAAAGTGTGCTTTGAAGTGTTCATTATCATAAAGCAAACCATTTATTTTCATTACACTGAAAAAAAAAAAGGTAGACAACTTTTCCATTTCAGATGCAGAGATTCAATTTTCAGAAATTTGTAAATATATCAGAAAATGTAAAATGCAAATCAGAAGGGATTTCCTTACTTGGATTTGTTTTAAACGAATAGAAGAAAAGCAGGACAATTTGGGGACTTCTTATCCAGGGCCATTTGGGACTATAACTAAGAAAATGACAGCATCTTACGTAGTTGCCCTGCTTTATATAAGTCCATGCAGTTTGAATCTGGAAGTGTGTTCTGGTTTAGTCACCCTAGGACAAAGTGCTATAAAGCCAGCAGAGCAGGAATGTCTTCCTTCTCTTTTACCTGCAGAATTGCTTAGTCAGTTACAATTGCTTCGAGTTGCAGTCTATGAGAGCTGTGTATATAAAGCCATCACAAGTAATGATGCATTAGCAAAACACAACTCTCAACTTGATTTGCTCTGCTTATATACCACATTATGCTCTGCTTGCATGAGTAGCATTTAATGCAGATAATATCTTTTCACTTTTATACAGGTCACAGAGAATATAAAAAGTGTTGAAGACAACAAACATGGAGTTTTTCAATATAGTTTTATACTTCCTTAAGAGTAAATCTTGGCATTAGAATAATGCTAATGTTATTGATGCACCCTGGAGGAAGAAAGACAAATCACTCATGCAAATGGAGAAGTATAAATCATAGAAACTCTGACAAACTTAAACTGGTGTGGTTAGTAAGGAAGCAGTAGTCTGCAATGGTAATAAGTCACTTATCAAATACATAGTGCAATAAGGACAGTGAATTGGTGAGTTCAGTCAGCCTGTCCTGATTGTCCCCATTCACATGACAACTGCCAAGTCATTTTATGGACACTGTTACACATACTGCCCAAGGCTAAAGGTCTTTTGCATTTCTGTTGTGTGTTGGTGCCAACTTAAAATGGTAAGATAAAAGTAAGCAGATAATCACAGCACCTTCCCCTTCTGCAAACCCCGAAGAAGCCATTAATCCATTCTGTCAATCAGCTGTATCAGGACTGATTTAGTATTCTGAACTTTTGCCTCTGCTTTAGAGTGATCTTTGCCCTGTGCTTAAGTATTGTCAAAGAGAAGGCTTAATTCTGCCAGCTGATTCTGATAATACTCTTGCCAGTATTACTTGTGGTGGAAGCATGAGATTCTTAGTAAATCCAGGATCAGTTCTGTGTCTTCACTAGTTCTCCAGTCAATCTGAAAACTGCTTTTATGTAAGGCAATATATTGGAACTATTCCTAAACAGAGACATGTTTTATTGTCACACATTTTTGTGGGTTAGGAAAATCAGGGCTAATCCACAATCCCCCTAAAAAACCTCAGATAATTTACAGTTTATGTGTCTTTTGTTACTAAATGACAAAATATCAATGTCTTTGAGAAATTTGGGAGCTAATAATTTGTGGTCTCACATTGCTATCCTAGCTAAATTAATTTAATAAAAATTGCTTACCTGTGAAGACCTGACAGTATGTTGTGATCTCCAGAACCCCTTCAGTGTTTTGTAGTGGTTATTATTGGAGAAAAGTTATATCTGAGCTCTTAAAATTGGGGTTGGAGGCCACTACTTTGGTGGATTTGTATAATATTTGACCATTTCCTTCAACAAACTTGGAAAGCTGAAGGATAAGAATAAACAGGTAAGGTATAAAACAAATATGTGTGCTGTATGGGGAAGACTATTTTAAAGACTTGAAATAACATGTGGTCACCCTCCTCTCCCTCAGTTATCTGTTTAGCAAATGTTAATAAAATTAAAATCTGGTGGGAAAATATATTTACTGCAGTATTAGTAATCAAGTGGAAGTTTCAACAGGTATGTAGTTATTCTGAACTCAGGTCCAGATAACTTGGAATCAAGTTCTCATGCTAGTCACATATGGTAGACAGGCAAAGCTATGTAAGCTCTTCTTTTGTAGACGTCACAATTATAAACTGCCTTAAAATAAACTGCCTCTTATTGTTTCCATTGCCACATCTGTACACACTGTATCTGCATTGATCAGAATGACAGATGGATCTGCATTTTAGCTGTAGATGAATGCTCACTATGAAGACAGCTGTGATGGTGGGAGAGGTGCTTTCTGTGAGCTTCTGCTTATGTCTCTTTTGCCTTTGGAAACTGGTCTGATGGATGTGCAAACAGAACTCATCTTCACTCTTTTGGTACAAAGTCAGCAGGATTAGACCAGATCAGCTATTTTATCAGCATCAGTGATGTTTGATGAAGTCGTAGTGGAAGTACTCTACATGGTCATCTGCACCACTAGATCTGGAAATCTAATTGTCCCAGGCAAAGAGGTGGTGACAAGCAGCTGAGAACTTGATTTTTTACCAGAACAAAGTTGCCTTTGCAGAAAGTCATCTTCCCATTGCCAATTGCAGGAACTCTGGATTGATTCACGCACCAGCAGTGAAGGTTCTTATTTCATTTTCTGTGCACAATTTTTACAAACAGGAACAGCAGACTCTAAAGCTTAATGAATTGTGAAGCTCATTCTGAACTCCTAATGTCACCATGAGGAATAACTAAGTTTTTCTAAGTGTCTTTTAAAAATGAAACTGCAGTGGAATTAGTTTCCAACCTTGTTTCTGTCACCACTTTTTCTCTCTTCAGTCTTTCTGCCTCGTTTCCTTATTTACCTCACAATGATGCTGCCAGCATTAATTACATAATAGATTACATGAGTTTTGTAAAGGAGAGATGGGGAAAAGACACAAAGCTTTTAAGCACAACCTTCTGTTGGTAAAAGTCACTGGACTGTAGTCTGGGTTATCAGTATTTAACCAGGGATTTCTCCTTCAGCCATGAGAACTGGAGTGTCCCAGTCTCCGAGAAAGTCAAAACATATGGAGGGAACAGCAAATGAAATTAAAGTATTTCCTAAGTGCCCATGGTAATTGTCCCCTTAGCTGATAATTCTGAACCGTTGCTGAAAATAGATTTGATGATCCTCCTGTTGTGCAAAAATAAGCTTTGTAAGTCCACCTCCACACGTGATTAGTGTTTCTTAAATTGACCAGTGATCACTGAAAACTGACTAAAAATGACTACTCCTAACATTACATATTCTGTGGAAGGATTTTGGTTTTGGATGGACAAATACTTCACTAAAATCACTCATGTACCTAGTTATATAAATATATAGCATTGTACTGATTATGGGGAATGGCAGCTAATTAATGCAAATTGACCTCCTAGTTAATATTATCAGCTTTTACTTTCCTGAAAAGCTTCTTATCCATGACAGCTTGTGCTTTTTCTGTTTCAAACAGTTGCTGCGAAATCTTTCCTGACAAGCACTGCCATGGCACACAGAGGGGCTGGCTTTTTCCTGTCCCAAATTCCTCCTAACCCTGTGTAGCTGTTAGCTGCCAAGTGCTCCTCATCAGTTCACGCAGGTGATCTTTGAAGTCTTCTGAAACAAGGTGCCTGTCAGTTAAGAACAATAATTTCATGTCCTTTTCCTCCAATATTTTATGTAAAATGCTTGCAGGGTAAAATGCTGCTGGGGTTAAAAACAAATACTTTGTGATGGATTACATAGTGTTATGCAAATGATGAATTCTATGCTTCATCTCAGACTTCATAAGAGGTAGGAAGAATTGTTTTTTCTCTCTGGATCTTGTTCTACTATTTGTGTAGTGATAAAATGTTTTAAATCATTCAGCTTTTATTTAACGGGTATTTCTATTGACCCCAATGCAGGTGGCAGGCATGACTTTGGCTCAAAAAATGCTACTTTTGTGTCCCACTGATGATTTTTTTTTTCATTTTTCTTTCCCTATTTTGAACTGTGGAGAATTAGTTGTCTGGCAGAAGACATCAGACATGCTAAGTGATCCATCATGCTTTTGTGGGGAATGGCAGCTGTGCTAATAGGTCTGTTGGCTTCTGAGGCTACAAGGGGGCCACAAATTGCTTTTATTCTCAGTGCTGAGACATCCTCCGTGAGACTGCAACTATCAGCACATATAGCTTTATTTTAAATCAAGGTGTTTACCTTGACCACTGATGTAGTCAGATTCTGTTAAACTTCAGCAGAAAAGAGCCATAGCTGCCATAGTGTTTTTAATTAAGTTTCAAGAATAAAGGGTAAACCAGTGGAGTTCTCTCTTAGCTTTGGTCTTCCTCAGAACAACCATGTCAAAAGTCTTGCTAGAGATACTGAGATGGAAATGTTGATGACTGCTTGAATTGATTTCAGTGTCTCAACCCTCAGGTGATGTGAAGTTTGGGAACATGGTGTACCTAGAAATGTGTGTAGGATAGGGGTGAGAGGAGGAAAATGGCAGGCACAATGGTCTTGTGTTGGTTTAAGTTGTCAGGAAGAAGGAAAGGAAATTTCCTTATTTCACATTTTACTAAGCTTTAGATTAAATATAACACTGTGCAGGAACGGGGAGAAATGTGAGAATCAAAAAGGTGATATCTTAGGTTTTTAATCCCCTTTTGCTTCCACCCTGCAAAAAATTCCCAATGATGCTGCCCTTGCAGCTTTTTTACATGATCAATCATACTGACTCTCATTTACTTTTATGAGGCTTAGGGGAATTTAAGATTCTTGCACAGTTCCAATTAATAGTAACTGAGTTTGTGCTTGTGTAATCAAAATTTGTCTCTAAGATTACATTTATTTCTGTGAGGAAGGAGGATAAAGCTTAACTGGAGATTTTATGGGATACTGAGAACTGGGATTTCATTGAGTGCCCATGTTCCTGTGGCTGTTCTTTTCAGCCATAAATTTTTAATGATAGAGTAATTTAGGATTTAATAAAATCAGGAGAAGCATGAAATCTGAGGAAAACTAAAGCAGCGGTTTATTCCAGTAAGAAAGACTAGCTTGTTAAATGAATCCCTGTTTGGATTTATTTAACTTTAGCACCACTGCATACAGCAACTTCCTGAGAGCAAACACCTCCCCCCAGTTGCTGTGTGAAGCAAAGTCACGGTCTTGTACGGGAGCCAGATTAATTTAGTTCCTGGAGCTGTGTGTCATGACATAACGAGTTCCTACCAAGCTGGACTTTTCTGAGGCTTCTCTCTCTTAAATCTGCTTTATAAGAGAGAAAATGTGCTTTACAGTTGCTCTCAAACACTTTAATTCACAGTAGGTAAGGACGCCATGAACAACACCACCAAGAAAACCCAATTAGCCCATAGGCAAGTCAGCAAGATCAGTATTTGTTGGGAGAGTGTGTGTGTTAAGTAAACACTGCTAATCCTCTAAACCTAATCATTGCTTGCTTTGTTCAATAGAGAGATTTTTGTGCCTCATAGTGTTGCTGCTGCTTATTGCTAAGGAACCTGCACTGTGCTATTATGATTGTGAGAGGAACAACTTGCCCTTTTATTTCATTAAGGAAAGGTAAGATACAGGTGAAATGTACCTGTGCAAATTGTCTGGTGGTTTGGGAAGCCTATATTAGGGAAGAAATGCAATAGCTTAGCTGAAGTGACCCACTCTCATTTGCATCTCCCACACTTTATCTGAATCAATGCAGTCGGTTTACATTAGGGACAAATCAATGTGTAAACAGTGCAGGCAGTGTTCTTACTGATACTACTCATTACATGAGGAATGTTTTGTGTTGCCAGGTGCCAAAGACTGAAAAGACATCAGGAACATGTGATGTGTGGAATGTCTTTTTAAAACAGAGTGAAGGAAAAAAAAACTATCTCCTTAGACTTTTGTGTAATAAGCTCTGTATTAGTTAAAAATGGTGTGTACTATTAGTATAAAAAATAAACTTTAAAAAATTCCTTTTATCAGTAATGCAAAACAAAAAATGTAGCCTGTTTATACTTGCAGAGAAATTACCTCTTCATGCCATGCTAATACATTATTTATATTTTACCTTGGAGACTTATTTATTTCAAGGCAAGCAAAATAAAACACTAACTTTAAAGGGCAAGAATTTAATCACTAGCCTAGCTAGGAGTCTCTTGGCAATTTTACCAAGTTAGAAAAATATCTAATGTTGAAAAAGCAATTATTTGCTTAATGGTTCTTTTTGGTATAATAAAAAACAAATACCTGAAGTAGGTATTACTGGGCTAATCTAAGTAGTTCACCTAGAGCACCAAAATTTTATGTGTTTCATAAGAAAGGCTTATCTACCAGGCCTTGCTTCAAAGGGTCTTTATTGTAAATGGGTAGGAGATGTTTTCAGATGAGAGCCCTTTTTTAAGCTTTATTATTTGTACAGTGTCACACAATGTTTCTCATTTCTTCAAAAGCTGTATACCAAAACCTGCATATTGCTAAAAGCTCTTGTTTTCCTCAGTGAGAAGAGGGATGTCCCAGATTCATTTCCAAGCAGGAGATAATGGTAACTTCAGAGCTCCTCCCCTTACTCAGCTTGAGGACATAGAACTATAACTTGGGATGTTATAGGCCCTGCAGGGATTCCATCATTTCAGCCTTTGCAGTTCTGTGGGAGCTCTCTTCTCCCATGGCTGGGGTTTGTTCAGTGGCCTGGTTAGTGACATAGCTGTGACATGGGAGCTGCACCAAAGCTCTCTCCAAGTCATCTGTGACTCAAGGTGCAACTGGGCCACTCCATCATTGAATTGATCTCTATAAAGATTGGTGTTGCAGAGTTACAAAGAGGAAATAAGTCCCTTCACAAAAAAAGAGTTTAAATACAGTCATGCGCTTTTTTCTTTCCATACTAACATGGGTGTTTTAGAGATAAGCTTCACCTGTCAGATCAATTTTATTCACACATTCTAATATGAGATACAGAAATCATGCACTTCATTGTGAAATCTGTGCTGTGATGCTATGGGTCTCACTGCAATCAATATGAGGTGTGATATCTCACAAATTGCTGTGCCAGCATAACTCATGCCTTAGCTGAGCTGAACAAAAGATCTACTTTTAATGTGTGATGCTTCAAAGATAACAGGACTTAAAGGGTTGAATTCTGGCAACTATTTGTATATTGTTGCCTTTGTAACAAACTGGGGCTCTGATTCGAAGTTCACATTTGTCTTAATAATGGGAAGTCTTTATAGAAATGCCAAACATGCAGACCAGTAATCTTTGAATGTTTATTCCATAGATAATTCTAGTTGATTTTCTGTTTATTTCTACTGTTAGAACTGGTGTGTATCTACCAGTGTTGTAGATATGTAGAATACTTCTTAGTATTTCAATTTAATTCAAAATCTGTTACAGATTTGTTATTGTAACAGAATGTGAATTGAAAAGAGATACTAAGTAGTATTTTCAATTTCTGTTTTGTTGTGTTACAGTGTGACTCGCTACATTTTTCACTGCAATAATTGGACATATTGCTGATACACATACACATAAATAAGGACAGTCAATCTGCTTTGAGCTCTGGCATGGCAGAACTACTTAACTACCATTGCATATCACTTTTCTCTTTAACATCTAAACTAAGACAGCAATAAAATAAGGATGAACATGCATTTTCGTCACTGCCATGATTTAGAGAAGGTTTCTGAGCTCAGGTTGTAACAGCGAGCAAAGTTTTGTATTTTTGAGGGTAGATGGCTGTTAAGAACATTTGTTATATTTTTAAAACTCATACTGTTTAATCAAGCCTGAAGCCACCCAGAATGGAAGGCAGAAGAGAATGAAGAAATTTAGAGCTTTTTCTAGAAAGGAAGTAAGATATTAGCAGTTTTTAAAATTTTGCACTGTTTTGCAGTTCTATTAGACTTTTGCTGAAGTCTGTCATTATCACACAAGAAACAGTTGCTTGGTATTATATAATCTGCCCCTTTATGATCCGACCATACAGCATATGGAGGTTGTCTACTGAAAAGAAGCCAAGTCTCATGGTAGAGGGATTTATGCTCCCAGTTTGGAAGGGCTCAGACAAATCCAGGGAGTTGTGCAGATGAGCACCATCCCATTTCCCTAGCAACGAGTGAACTATGGGCACTCTTCAAGCTCTTTTTGATAAAATAGGCAGAAATTAAGTTTCACATGAGAGAATATCCTTATGGACACTCCGGCTTCTGTGCAGTAGTTCTGCAGCTTCTCTCATGGTGGCAGAGCATTTAGTGGAGAGATGCACTTGTTCAGTAATAGTAATAAGAGGCACATTGGAACCTGTGTGACCTTAATGAGGGTCTCCCACTTAGTACTACTTTCCTACTCTCTGACACATGCTAGGGGCCTCTAAAGCTCTGTTTCTTCTCTCAAGTCTGGTTTTGGCCTGGGGATACAGCATGGGGAGACTCATGACCTTCACCTTATTTTCTAGATTAGGCCAGAGAACATTTTTGCTAACTCTTTCCTGTTACTTTACCGTGTATTCTGTAAATTATTAAGAGAATCAGATGTATCACTCTTGCCAATTTTAACAGAAAGGAAATTACAACTGGAGAATAAATTGTTTCAAATGTGTAAATTGACTTTCTCTGCAGCCTTTTATTCTTGCAAAGGGTGGCAATTACTTATCTTGCCTAACCTTAAATCCTGCCTGGTCAGGAATCTGCAGGTCTGGGAACCACCATGGGTCAAGGAGCTGGGAGACAGCCAGAGGAATATAAATTGTGACATGATAAACAGCAAAACAGTATTAAAACCCACAAGGCAAAAAAAAAACAAAAACAAAAAAAAAACAAACAAAAAACCAAAAACCACCAAGAAAACCAATCCAAAAAAGCTTAACAAAACTATTTTAATTGATTTTATGCTGTCACTAAACCTACTGGAAACCTTATTGGTGTGGTTTGTCCATGGAAGGACAGCTGCCAATGCTCTAGCCTGATGCGTATGCATATAACTAAGGCTCTTGGCAGTGGCTGAAAGGTGTTTTTCAACACCTTTCCCAGTTTTTATGGTCTTGTTTGATGTGAACCTGAGGACCCTTTACACCTATAGAAGTGAGGAGGCAACTACTTTTCTCCAGTACATTTGACTGGGAGGGCATATGTATGTGACCCACTGCCAGTGAGTGCACTCAGCAAAGCACATCTGCAGCAGTCAGTGATTGATTCCAGTGTGCAAAACTACCCAAGGATAGACAGTGTTCATCCTTAAGGCAAAGGCATTGTTGGTCCATGAAAGTGGAAAGAGTTATTGCAAATACCTTGTAATTCATTTCCCACAAAAGACAGTAATGGCTCAAAGGAGCCCTCACAGGCTATAAGGTAAATAAACTTAGTGTTAATAGCTCCCAGGTAGGTCTACTTAGCACCACTCAGAGTGTATTTTTCAGGAAAGGTTCCATGTGGCTGTCACCATTTAATAGTTTCTGATAGCAGGAAGAATATTTGCCCTGAAAGACCTTGGACTATGAACGTGGAAGACTTTTTGTGTGTGTGTGTTTCACTTTTTGTTTAAAAGGATATATTCTTCAATTTAAAGATCTTTTAAAGACCAAGAAAATAGAATATTATAGGGAAAGAAAATGCTTAAACTAGGAAAAATTAGAATGTTTTTAGAGACCCAGCATATTTCAGGTTAAGATGTGAGTGCATAATAATGCATAAAGCATTTTAATGATCTGTTAATCAAACATTCAGAGTCCAAGGTTATGCACATTTCAGTGTGTATTGACCTACTCCTGTAAAGTAGGGGACAGAATTTGACCTACTCCTGTAAAATCTCCTTCCTCCTTATATAGCTGATACAAGGGCACAGAGTCACCGCAGTCCCTGGTTGCTTCCTGTTAAAGAAGAAAATTCCTAGACAGGTGCTGTGATCTCTTCCTCAGCCTGTGTACCTGGATGAGCCATTCTGGTGAGCAGCTCTCATGAGGAATGCACCTCACAGCCCTGTAAAGTTAACTGTGAAATCACCACAGAATTATTCTCAGGTTTCTAATATACTTATCAATGATGATATAAGAGGTTGTTTATTTTCTCTTTTGAAGAATTTACATTTATGCTTCAAACTACCTTAATCTAAAAATCCCGATAGTTTGATCAAGTGTTTTGCTGGTGCCATCAAGTGGCAAAATGTTGGATTGCAAAACTCCCACAGCACCCATATTGACTCAAATACCTCTTGAACAGCACCAATGAGGAAAATAATCCCTGACAAGCCTCCTCCAATAATACATATATATAAATACGTATGAGAAAAATTTGATGTCATGATCACTACAGTTACTTCAGTTTGATCTGAATTCTAGCAAGTAGAAAGGCTAATATGTTTTAGTATTACTAGCTGATAAATATAGGCAACCTATAAAGCAAACTCAGAGATCCTTGTTGAAGAGCTACTTGAACTGTGGCTACTTGAAGTGGCACAATGCTGTAGTCTGAATTCCTGTGTTTGCTGTCCTTTGTTACTAGCTAATCCCTTCTTACAGAACATGGCCCTTTGATTTCATATCACAGCTGCACTTCATATCATCAAAGTAGAATGAATATTCAGTTTGCTGCTGTATTCTCTAACTTCAAATCTGGTTAACTGAAAATTTAAACTTAAAATTCATCATTCATACACACATCACTTTTTTTTTTTTGTCAGCAGAGTGACATCAATAGGAAGGCCTCTCTGCAAAGGAAACACATAAATTTATAAAGCTTATGCTCTATTTCCTTATAAAAATCCAAATAAATTGGTATGGTTTTGTCTTGATTTCTCAGGGGACTGCTAATATCAAAATTCATAGATGCTGCCAATGTGGAAATTATCCCGTGTTTCAAAATCTATGTCATGCAGGGCTGGATTTTGAGAAGTGCTGAGCACCCATGCCTGACTTTACAGTTCCTGATAATGTTGAGCATTTCCCCCTGTGAAAGCCTGGCTCTTACAGTTCTTTACCACACACAACTAACACTCAACAGGAGCTATGGGAATGCCTCAAATAGGTACAGGCTCCAACCTTTTACCCTAAAATAAGTTATTTCTACACTCTGGGGATCACTTTCAGCTCCTTCTGCCAAGGGGCTCCCAGAATCCAGCCAAACTGCATGGTGCTTTTCACTGACAAGAATCTGAAAACAGCTCAACACCAAAAAACAAAACCAACAACAGAGAGCACATGATAGTGTGAAAATGATGGAAATGCAGGTGGCAACATCAGCCACAATCAGTAATATTTTTCTGGCATTAGAAGAAGCCTTACATTTTAATTAATTCTCACTGTGGCTACTTCCTGGACTTTTATTTACAAATTCTATTATAAACATAAGTATATTTAGGCTTCTTATACTTTCCCCACTGAAATCTGTGCCAGTACTATCAGAGGCACAAACACTAAAATCCTTCATTTGAATCTTGCCCACTTCAGCTTTTCTAGTGTAATTATTTGCACTAGACTAAGCTTTTAATTAATATCTAGCCTGGTACATTTGGAGATCAGTGAAACTGATGTTATTTGGGTTACTGTGGCTCTGTTGCTTGCCAGTTCTTTGGTTTTACAGTAACTTAGTATGGAGGAAAGGCTACTCTCCTTTGCCCCAGAGTAGCACCTTCAGGATTGTGGGTACCTGTGTATGCTTTGAACAACTCTCCTGAAGTTACATTTTACTGTGGGAGTTGTCCAGGACACACAGCAAATGGATGTCCTTAACATAGGTTTATGAAGCAGCTTGCTAACCTCTTTTCCTTTTCTGACTGCTACATTGTTTTTCTGAGGTGGGACAAGTAGTTGATATGGCACATCTACTTTCTCATGAGGTACTATGCCTGAGTTGGCCAAAATCTCTCCTGGTTTGCAATGTGAGTATAGCAATGTAGAGGCATAGAGTACATGCAACTTAGGCAGTCTCCACCTTGTGGACTAAGAAAGGTTTGTTTCTGGACATTTTCTTTTCTCCAGAATGGGATTCACTTGGACTGGTTAGGGGCTCTACACTAGTGTTCCTGCACAACAAATAATTAAAGGGATTGCATATTCAGAAAAGAAAACACAAGAGCAATGAAAATACTTGTTTCAAGCTCATTAGGCATTCTTGCACCTGTCCTATCACTGTGGCATCACAGCACATTGCCCTGGTTCTGGGCTGGAAGTCCCATCAGCATCATTTAACAAATGTAAGTGCTGGAGTCTCCCCTGGGATGGGGTAACCCTGGTTATATGTACAGATTGTACAGGGCCAGCTGTACCCTGAGGTGTATCCAGCAGAGTGCAGTGAGCCAAGTGAGGGAAGTGACTGGGATGGGACTCTCCTGCTCTGCTCTGCACTGCTGCAGCCTCACCTCGAGCACTCTGTGCTGGTTTGGGTGCCTTAGTGCAAGAAGCACATCAAACTGTTAGAGTGTGTCCAGAGGAGGGGACCAAGATGATGAAAGGTCTCAAGGGCAAGATGCAGCTGAGGTCACTTGATTTGTTCAGCTGGGAGAAGAGAAGGCTGAGGGGTGACCTCCACAAAGTCTACACCTTCCTCGAGGGAGGCAGAGGTGCTGATCTCCTCTCTCTGCCAAAAATGATAGGATGTGAGAGAATGGCATGAAGGTCCATCAGATAAAGTTCAAGATGGATATTTGGAAAAGGTTCTCTACTGTGTGAGTGACCAGTCACTGGAACAGACACCCCAGGGGAGTGATCATGGCACCAAGTCTGTCAGAGTTCAAGGAGCATCTGGACAGTGCTCTTGGTCATGGTTCAGTGTTAGATAGTCAGGGAGCTGGACTTGATGATCCATATGTGTCTCTTCCCAGTTGAGATATTCTGTGATCATTTAGCTCATGATAAAAAAGAAGAGAACAAGGACAGGAAGACAAGTTTCCAGTCTTTGAGTCATGTTTTAACTCTTTGACATTCTATTCTGCATCTTCCATTCCTGTTGTTCCAGGAAAGGCTGCAGGACTGAAGGATATCCTTGGACTTTTCTGAGTCAGCCTTAAGCAGCGTGCTCTGCTTTCAAAGCTTTCCTGTAAGTCAGTAATGGTGATTTGAATCCTACATGAGTGTCTGAACAACACAGATTTGGCATCGTCATTTGCCTATCTTTCAGTTAGCCAGGTTTTTTTTTTTTTTTAAGTTATGCTGTCATGAAGAAAAATAAGTCTTGGAACTGATTTCACCACCTCACTGGAGGCACCAACCTCAGTATATTTTAAAGAACAAATTGGCTGTGGTTAGAGTCTATGAAAAGGAGCCCTAATTCCAAAAGCATTCCCCAACAGCTCCTCAGCTGTTGTTCCTAGACATATCTCTTCTTTTACAACAGCTTTCTGAAAAGCTGAGCACTGACTTTTCATGTTTATGCCTATGGTATTTGGGGATGCTGTAAATTAGGCCAAAAGTGAAATCTTTAAGTTCAGGAAGGGTGTTTGGGACAAGAGCCAACAGTAAATAGTTATCAAATGATGGGCAAAAAATAAATGTCAAAATTTGGAACTTCAAGTGCTTCAGCAAAATATTGTGTAGAGATTTGTGAGTACCAATATATTTCCACATTAATATTTAGGGCATTGTGAAAAAATAAAGGCTTAAAGTACCCATGCAGATAGTTGTACATCTTAGTCTAAATTGCTGTCCAGCCATTTTGCTATCTTGTGCTTCTCTTGATGAAAGCACTTCACTTAAACATTTTTGACTGTGAGAAGTATATGTCTAGCCTACATTGGCTGAGGGTCTTCTCCAGTACCATAAGGTATACATCCATTAACAAATGTATATGGAGATCCTTTTCCCTTGCTCACTTGTCTTCTGGCAGTACACATAGAGCAAATACTCTGTGCTTCCTTTCAGCTGCTCAGGGAAGCTTGCATCAGTGAAGGAATTTCCTGAACTCTTTTTATATGAAAGGGAAAAAAAACCCCAAAACCAAAAATGTCTTTTGATAGCAGTGACAGTGATGGCTACCTGAAGTCTTTTTAGCAATGACTACTTGGCTCTATTTTCATGACTGTGACTTACTCAGCTTATTCTGGCTAATGCTATTAGGATGAGCTGTCACTAGGAGAAGTTAGTGCAACAGCAATTGGCAATTGTTTAATGAAGGTTGGGTCAAGTTGAGGATGTTTTGATCAGTGAGAGGAAGAAAGAAGGTGATAGATGTGTGCAGCGTGGGCATCTTGCAGTGTTATTAAGTATCAGCTGCCAGCACATACATACCTGCACTCCCAGTAGCATATGGACAGCAAATATATGCAGTAGCACAGATGGGAACTTTAGCATCTAATTCCCACTGATTTCAGAATTTGTTATTTATGCCTTTGAAAACTTCCCCTCTCCATCTCTAGAGAGGGACGAGGAATGTTATAGCTGTAGTTCATACTGAAGGAGTGCTGTGTTAGGCACTCACATGGATGTGCTAGAGGCTGAGGATACTCTATACATTTCCATACATTGGTGTCATTTGAAATCAAGCAGTTTGATGTGTATGATGAACCAAAAGAAGAATCTAATGTGTCATAGAGTATCAGAAAATTTTCTGTTTCTCAGTTTCTGAAGGAGCTCAAGCATTCACTTACAAGTTCTATCTAAAATTTTGCCCCCAGTCTGAAAGTAGTCAGGCAGATGCCAAGTCCTCTGTGTGGCTGTGATGTTTGTATTTATTAAGCCAGCTCTCACTGGAATCATTAATAAACAATTCCTGTTGACTCCTATCTATAGGCTACCAAGCTGCAGAATAACCACTTTACCTAAGACATAAAAGAGAAGCATTGCATACGAAGGTCTGCCCATCTAGTCAGTTCAAACAGGGCTGCATTAAACTTAAAATATTTACAAGTCTCCTTCTCCCAAAGAAACATTTATAGTTGATGTTGATCTGGTGACATTTGAGATCTCAATGACACATTAAAAAATGTCTCAGCCCAGTCATTATCAAAAAAGGGCTAAAGTGAACATATTTTTAAGGTGTCTATCATGAACAATCCTTAAGAGTCTCAGCACTATACACAATGATTTCATAGACACTATTAGGATTTCTAACTTCCACAATAGTAGATTCATTCTGAATTCTAACAGACAACTTCCAGCTTTCTGGCTCTTTTCTTCTGAGAAAAAACCCACACTACCAAAACTAAAATGTTCTGGGATCAGAACATCAGTTGGCTAGTGCCTTCTTTATTATTAAAAAAGTTGCATTTTCCCCTTCAGGTTTGTTTTGTATGTCATGTGGATCTCAAAACAGAGTGTAAGAATACAGTGTCTTAAATTATGAGCTTGTGAAGGCCTCCAGTAACTGTTTTGATCAGTGCATGGAAGCCAACACATCTGAGGGTATGTGCTGCCAATAGCTTCCAGCAGGTCTTGGAAGCAGAGTTCTTACTCATATTGGTATTTTAATCCAGAACTCCATTTTTTATATGAACCTCCCAGTGGTCTCTGTTTTGCAGTACCTTGCTCTTGGAATACATGAACTGGGTTCCTTATGGATGTAATTATCTGAAAGCTGTGTTCCAGAAATATACCAGGAGGGTACCACAGCCACAAATGGACCCTTAATCCAAAGTAAAGAGCATCTGAAATGCATTTTTTGTGTACCTCAGATCCTCAGCACCCACTGTTTCACTCTACACATCCCCTCCTGTAGTCCACCATACATGCCAAGTGACATAGTCACTGAGCAACATACAGATTTGGAATTAAATTGAATTTTTTTTAGAGTGGGATGGTCTGAATTTATTTTTATTAGCTGTTTCCCAATAAACCTATAAATAACTATACACATAATCTTAGGATATTAACACTGAATCTGGCTATCTGATGATAGGGTAAAATACACAAGATACCTTCTTTGTATATATACACAACCTAGCATTATTCAAATATATGTACATACTTCTGGTTATTCAGGGACACAGTCTACCTATGCAAATATTGGTAACAAATGCTTTAGTCCAAGAAAATAATGTAATAAAATTAATGGCTGAATTATTTTTAAAAGCTGAGAACAACTGTCCTATTTATTTATTTATTTGTGTTTATGTGACTAAGAAAAAATGTAACATTTTAAAAATGTATGATATTGTCAAATATGCAGCCCTCTTCTTTTCAGGCGAGTTCCTGTGGTGTGTTTACAGAGGCAGAAAAATGTAGCTTAAAACCTGTGTTACAACACAGATTTTCATGATCACAGAGAAAAGGATGTTACAACCTTGCTATATGTATTTAATGTTTGTGTTTCAGAATTGGGTGTAACATAGTTGTCATCTGAAAGGTGCCTTGCTGTTGCATTGCTTCATTTTTCCTTTTTCTGGGTATCCTGTGTAGCTAACATGATTCTTTCCTGGATATTCATTAGAATTTAAATCAGGTCTATAATTCAGTAAACTTCCAAGCCTGTTAATAGTTAAAAGAGTGCAGATGGAAATTCATCAAATTCCTGCAATGCAAGGAATAGCACAAAAACTTGCCTGAGGGCAGATATGTAAGTGGGAGGCATCAAGACACAGTTTGACAGGCATGATAATTCAATAATATCAAAGTATTCTGACTGAAATTCAGATGGTGGATAGGAGACATTACTAATAATGAAAGAATTTATCAATTGTAGTAAACCAGAAGGCTGCCAGAAAGATGGAAACTAGGACCTGATTTTGCTAACAACAGAGATAAAATCTCATGTGAAAGAACATTGGAGGACTTGAGGCTCATGCTGGAATCCATTATGTATGAAAAAAAAAATACAAATTTAGATTAAAAAAAATGTCATGAGTGCCGAGCAGCATGGAAGTTCAGCTTTCCATACCTTTAAAAATTGCAGGAGTTCTGCCATATCCTGCCCCCCAGCTATTAATATAATTGAGCCTGTAAAATACAGTGAAAACACATTGATTCCTGAAACTCCCTGATTACATACTGATGATTACAAAAACTAAATGCAAGCTTCCTTTAATTTTAAATTTTAATTTAAAAGTTTATTTCAGTAATTCTAGGTCAAACTGTAATCTAGGAAAAAAAAGAGTTTAAAACAGGAGTAGATACTACGATAAATGTTGGTGATTACTTGTGAAATACGCCCATTTTTTCCAAATTAGAAATAAATGCAATATTTTTGTTCATTTTATTCTTTATAAAAATTATTTCAGGAGATTTTGAAAGCTAAAGTCACAGTATAATTTATTTTAGCAGTCCTCTTTTCAGCTGTAATGTCCTGGGGGACTGACAGACTATTGCACAAAGTAGAAGATTCTCTATTTCATTAAAGCAAAAAGAAAAAAAAATTGTGTCTTGCCAGAAAAACATAACTATGAGAAAATGCTTTCAGTAACAGTAAATTGATATAAAATACTTCTAATAAAATAATTTTCATTTACAAGTTCTGTTCTTACTTTCTTTTGAGACAGTTGGACAAGCAAGGAATTTGAAATGGAGCTAGTACTACATGCAATTTGAATTTTCTTGATAGGACTTCAGGTCCTTCATTTTCTTGGTAGTGTTTGGGCAGGCAAGTTATCATGTTTAATATTTGAACTTTTAGGGGGAGATGCAGGATAAAATACCAAATACCAGAGAATTTGTTACTGTGTCTGGATACTAAGGAGAACACAGATGAGTTCTGCCTAATTCTGGCAAGTGTCTACAGGAAACAGTAGTTGCTTTTACTACTGCTGCTGGTTATTTGTACCAGGTTATAAATAAAACAAACATAAAAACAAAATGAAAAGAAGCAGATTAAAGAGGTGTGATACTATTGCTTTGTGTTACTGATGAACAGAAGCTGGAAATAAGCTTTCAAGTACGAGCAGAAAGTTTGGACTTGCACAGGAAAGTACTAATGCACAGAAAGTCTCACTTGGTGAATTCAGTTTCACTGTAAACTTCCAGTCCCACTCTGAAAAGAACATTAAACCCATGATACTTTTAATAGAAAACATTTTTTTCTTTAATTGCCATGGTTTTTGTCTCTACATCTGGGCTTAGGGGAAATGCTTCAGTCTTCCTTTCACTTGAAAAAAAAATTGTATTTCAATGCTGGTTGATCAGCTGTTTGTGAGGAGAGGAGCTGTACTAGGTCAGTATAAACCCCTGAGCTCTCCAGAAATTCATGCAGGCATTTGTATCTAAACAAGTTGCCCCTACTTTGTTCTACTCTCTTGTGCAAGGCAAAAGCACCAGGACTTTTACTTTCTATCAGATGAAGCTTTGACTCACAGTGGCAAAGAGTCTTCTCAAAAAGCCACCATCAGCTTCTTAGATGAAGCAGACAAAAAGGGACCACTGCTTCCTTTCCCATTCACCAGGAGCCAGCAGAGCACTCTCTTGTATCTGTGCCTGCTTCTTCTGGGACAGTCCTGGGGAAGTCCTCAGGAACCTGCTTGCTTGTCATGACAAGCACATATTCAAGTGAAAAAAACCTAGACTAATTCTTTCATGCTGGCAGTTTATAGAATATTGGGTAGGTCTGCTATGGTATCTATATGACTCAGATTCAAGTACAACTGGCTTGCAATGAGAAAAATGTTCTGAGTTGTTGATCCATAATCTGCAAGTGGGCAAGAAACAGAAATCAGACTTTCCTTCTAGCAGAACTGCTGTGGTTCTGCTAGAACTTGATGCAGTGCTCTTCTGGGTCCACATTGTTCCTACCCCAGTGGAATTTCCTTACTATCCAGCTTTATTAGCCTGTCTCAGAAATTTATTTCTGGCTGCCAGAATTACTTATGGACCCTTCGACAAGTAGATTTTTTGCCCCTGCCTGTTGCACATATAGGGAGGTCCCATATTTCATGGGTTCTTTTTGCAACTCCATGACAGCAGCTGCCCACTGAGGCAGGGATCTATGCCAACAATTTTACTTCATCAGTCTCCTAGCATTCAGCTATCATCCATAGCACCAGATCGTGACTGACTGCACTCAGCTTCAAATCCACATTATACATACAGACTTAAACCTCTCTGCAGTCTTACCCAGCACACCAGCACCAGGACCACTGATTCACAGTAATCCACCTTCCCTCATCAGATGGTTCAGAACATATATGTCCTATGCCCATGTGGCTGCACTACTTCAAAACCACCATTCAAGTCCTAAAACTTGCCTTCAGCTCCAGAAAATTAATTTTTTTGCACAGCATTACCAGGTGGCTGGCTTGGGGACCTCAAGCTTGTAGTCATTGACACCTCCCTTTAGGAGAAGGACACAGACCAAAGAACAGTGCTCTCTGGACACAGTCCAATGCATGCAGAGGAGCCCACACTGTCTGTCCAGCTCTGTTCCCTGGAAAACTGGCCCAATTCCTTGGCAGAAGAATCCAAGGGGATTTTAGCTCAGTGACCAAAGTCACAAGTCCTAATTGATCCAGGGGAAATCACCCACAAAGGAAATCAGTAGTTTCCAGGATGATGTCTCTCCAAAGCAGGAGCCACCATCATACACATTTCAGGCCCAGAGCTTTCAGAAATCCATAATCAAGAGAATGAATTGTCTCACTGGGAGGCTTTGCTGAGGAAAAACTCCCAGTGAGAGGAAGTAGGAAGGTAGAGGAAAATTATAAATTATTATTTTGAGAAATGATATCTAAGTAAAAATTGATTTCTAAATGTAACAAATATTGTGCTTATAGAACCCTAAAGAAATATTATTGCAACACAGGAGACAGTATTTGGAGATCAGCCCCTCTCTTCCCAGCCATGATTTTCTGTCTCTTTGGAAGAAAAGTGCTAATAGGAAACTGTGTAGGGCTGAACTCTGAAATAAACTTGGCTTCTTGTTCAGTGCAGTCACTGTGCTTTGGTCTGTGTTCTGGTAGTATTTGACATCACAGCAAGAGGATGTTGGGGAGCAGCACATAGGATGAGGCAGCTGGGGATGTCAGGAGGTGTTTAACTGTTGAATGGGGTGGAAGGATATTAGAGCACACCTGGGTGCTGGGATCCAAGACACACGTAGGTCATGTGCAGTTTTACCCCTCCTGAATAAGCAATAAATACAGCCACAAACCAAGACAGTTTTTTACAGAAAATTTGATTGAGAAGAACTGAGTGAAGTCATGTGGATGCTGGTTCAATTCTTGACAAATTGGCTGAGCCTAGTGGAATTCAAGTAACGCAGGCAGCACAGCAGCAAAACTTCCATGAAGTGCCAATTTTTATTCCTGTTCTTGGAGATACCAATGTTCTTTGCTAAGATCTTGTGTGGGATGTTCACACCATCCTTCAAAACAGTTGGAGCTGGCCACCACTGGTGGAGTTTGGATTTTGATTAAGTTGGCTTGCTGGATGTTTTTGCCTTCCTGTGTTTAACAGACATGGTGATAGATTTTGATCTGTTTTACTTTCTTCTGCTGACCTTTTCTTTTTTCTCAATATGCTTTTTGTTTGGCTTGAATTGGCATCCAAAAAAAATGGATGCCTTTGAAAACAGTGGTTTTTTTGGTTTTGTGGGTTTTTTGGGTTGGTTTTTTTTTCCACTAGTGACAGCAAAACTAGCTGGAGGTCCTACTTTTCTTGGAAAAGCAGTGTGAAAAAAGCTGGGAGCATGTCTTTTGGCAGGTGATAATACATAAATACATCTTCTGAATACCTATTAAATGCACTATTGTGTTATTAATACCAAGTTGAGCCAGTAATTCATTTATTGTGATTTTCAACCACTGATTTGTTTTTAATCTGGATGACTTGGCCATCATTAAAGTGAACTAAGCATTAATGCTTGTGCCATGTGCAAGTGATACAGCTGTATCAGTGATTTCCAGAGTTCACAAGTTTAATATATTCTGAAAAAAAAATATTGCAGTATGTCTTTTTCATGCTCCATCTTACTCTAGAGTAAGAATGTTTGAAAAGACACAGCAGAATATTTTCCTTCATTTCATTAATTACTCAACTGTTGAAAAATGTCTGTTATTTCCATCCAAAAATATACTATGGAAGAATTAGAGTTGTGTTTTTAGGATACAATGGGAATGAGCTACCTCAGCTGTTATTATAGAGGGTGTGCTGACTGGAAGAAAAAGGATTAGGACATCAGTTCTACACTCTGAATCTTCACACAAAAAGGTCATCCCCCACACGTAAATATATCAGTACCTTAGTTGTGTGTTTTGCTGCCACCTGTATCTCTACATTACTGTATTTCTTTGGAAAAAAAACTTTGGGAGGATGAAGGTCCTTGATATACCTCTGTATAGCTCCCTTACCAGGCTACAGTGGATGTCCTGTGCTGATAGAGCAAAGGTGTCAGGGAAAGATGGATATCACAAAATCACAGAATGCTTGAGGTGGGAGGGGACTTCTCATGGTCACCTGGTGCAACCCCTACCCTGGCAAGGCTACCTAAAGCAGGCTGCTGATGACCATGTTTCCAAGGAGGTATCACACCTCTCTGGGCTCAGTCACCCTCACAGGCTAAGTGCTTCCTTGTGTTCAGATGGACCATCCTGTGTTTCAGTTGGTGCCCATCACCTCTGGTCTTCTCACTGGGCACAAATGAAAAGTGCCTGGCTCCATCTTTTGCAACCTCCCTTCAGGGTGTTTGTACACATTGCTGAGATCCTCCCTGAGCCTTTTCTTCTCCAGGCTGCACAGTTCTTGCTCAGCCTTCCATCATATGAGAAATGTTCTAGACCCTACATTAGCTTAGTGGCCTTTCACGGAACTTGCTCCAGTAGCTCCATCTCCTTTGTTCTGGGAAGTTCTGAACTGGACACACTACTCCAGATGTGGTCCCACCAATGCTAAGAAGAAAGGAAGGACCACTTCCCTCAAACTGCTGTCCACTCCTCCTCATGCAGTCCCAGATGCTGTTTGCCTTCCTTCTAGTAAAGGCAGTTTGCTGGCTCTTGTCCACCAGTCCTTCCTGCAAAGCTGCTTTCCAGCTGGTCAGCTGCAGCACATGCTGGCCCTCCTCGCAGCATGGAGGTTCCTCCCTTCATGCAAGACTTCCATTTGCCTTTCTTGAACTGCATAAGTTGTTGAATTGCACATCAGTCCACTTCTCCAGCCTGTTTAGGTCCCTTTGGTTGGCATCATGACTCTCACAATTTTCTGTCATCAGCTAACTTGCTGAGGATACACCCTGCCCCATCACCCAGATAATCATGACAACATTGAGCAGGTCTGTCCCCAGTATTTATTCCTGGGGTACATTTCTCATTACTGGCTTCCAATTAGACTTTGTAGCACCGATCATCACCCTCTGGGCTCAGCAATTCAGCCAGTGTTCATTCTCATTCAGGCCATAATTCATCATCTCCTCTATGTGTGGGCCTTATGAGGAACAGTGTCCAAAGCATGACCTAAGGTAGATAGGGTCCATTGTCCTCACCATGTCTGTCCTTTCATCATAGAATACCATCAGGTTGATCAACCATTACTTTCCCTTGGTGAGTTCATTTTCCTGGTCATCCTGTCCTTCACGTGCCTGGAACTGGTTTCCAGGATGAGTGGCTCTTGTACCTTCCTAGGGCTGGAAATGAGTCTGACCAGTCTGAAGTTCTGTGGCTCCTTCTTCCTGCCCTTTTCAAAGATACAAATGGCATTTGCTTTCTTCCACTCCTCAGACATGTCTCCCAATTACTGTGATTGTTCAAGCTTTAGAGTGCCTCAAGATATCAGCCAGCTCTTTCAGCACTCACCCCAGTAGGGCCCATAAACTCATGAATGTGTGTTTTAAAAGCTTTTCAAAGACTCCTAAGTAAAACACTCTTGTGCTTTTGGTCCCATCTTGTGTCATGAAGAATATAGAGAATAAACTTATCACAACCAGTTCTGCTTCTAAAATGCTGTGAAAGTCAGAAGTCAAAAGCAGAAACGAGGTGGTATTAAGAAGTATGATCATTCAAGAATTCTTCCTAGGCTACTCAGGATATCTAAGAAAAGGTGACTTCAACCCAGTCCTAAAAATGACAGTTTACAAGCCTGACAACTTTACTACTCCAGCTATCTTCCTAAGCATATTAAAAATGTCCTGCAGTGAGTTCTCCTTGTAGCGCTTCTGTTTCTGCCTCCCTATGTTTTTTCATGAGAGCTTGCCCACTGCTTTCCTCTCTTACTCCACTGCCCAGCTGATTGCTTGCACCTATAATCCAACACTCAGTGTGTGTCTAAGGTTGTTCCTGCGCTCATGCAGTTAAGTGGAAAGTGGGATAAAGAAAACTATCCCTTTTCCTGGGGCAAAGAAAGGAAAGAGCTTCACAACAAGGAATTGAAAGAATAATCCACCTTCTTAAGCAAAATATTCTGCTCCCAGGGACTAAAAATCACTTGATGGCTCTCACAGACAGGTAAAATACTAATTTGTGTTTAGTTGTGGTACATATATGATCTTAGGGCAGGGATCTTATAAAACCTTCCCCTTGACTGATACAGAAAAGATGAAGACTTGCTGAGGTAAGCCAATAGCCTCTCCATGATGAAACTCAATATGCTTCAGATGGTGAACTGAGAGACAGTGAAAACCAAAAATTTAAACATCATTTCTAAGTGAAGAAAAATATATTACCTACATAGTAGTGGGTCAAGAAAAGGTGAGGCCAGTTCAGCTAAATAGAAAAGTAATTTATCTAATTATTTTTGTTTTCCCCCATAATTTTGGTGGGAAAAAAAATAGAGGGATGTGAGCATTTCAGTGAATAAGATAGACATAATTCTCTGAAGTTGTCACTGATTTTGATAGCCACAATATTGTGAGGGCTAGAGATGTATTCAGATCCAAAAAGAGCCAAAGCAAACTGTTTATTGAAGTGAGAAATTATTCATATTCTTATCCTTAAGCTGGTGTTAAAAGGCAAAACTTAGAAAGCATTGATAGGCAGATTAATACACACTGCAACAAATCCTCTCTTCAGGCTTTATGTCAAATGCCACTGTAAATTATTTTTTTTTAAATTTGTTTGTTCTAGGTATTAAAAGTCAGAAAGTTGAGATGACCAGACTTGTTAAGGTTTAAAGATCATGAGACAGATTTTGTAAAGCTAATGCTGTAGTTTCCATTTTCCTAACTCCTCCAGGAGTTTGCCGTGCTGATTTACGTCCCAGGTTCTATAAGGGAATAAAGGATTCTCCCAAACCCGGCCTTTACAAGGAATGTTATTTCTGCCCTCTTGTGGCCACGGACCATTTTGCAGTTTTACATCGACGAGAATTCCAGACTTCAATCGCATTTAGGTAATTGCAAATTGCTTTTACTTTAGGGAACATACATAAGTTTTGTATCTCCGGGTCAATTTTCCTGTATAAAATGTATTCATATATATCTTTTATTTGAATATAATACCTGATTATTTAGATTATCAATTTAATTACAAAAAATTCTTGTAGTTTATGTCATAACCCAGAATATGAAGCAGTAACTTGCATGTTACAAGAAACAGTTAAACAGAGTTTATTTTCTAGTGACTGAAATTATTTTAGTTTTAGGGCCTGTGCCCCACTTTTCGTCTGTTCACATGAAAAATGTTGTATAGTTGCATGCATCAGCTTCTTCACAACTTCAGTGAATCTTTAACTTATTTACAAATTAAATTACACTCAGTTTTCACATCATGTCAGTCAATCAATCAATCCATCAATCAATACACTGATTACACCGGAGTTACTTTAAATTTATCCCAGACTGTTGGCAGGATCTGATCACAAGACCAATGAAAGATTCTATACAATGTCAAGGTGACCATGTATCCCATATATGAATAATGCTGTCCACTACAGGCTGATAAAGGGTTGAATCATTTCAGTTAAGGCTGCTGCTGATCATATTTTCTGATAGTCAAATATCCAGAGACAGAATAGGTACACCTGCATGCACAGTGATTTCTCTTGTGCTTATTAGCTGGTGAGGGTCTGGACAAGAAATTTTGTAAGAGCATATAATGCAATAGTGATTTAAGGGAAATGTATTGTAAAAAACAAGACTAGATTATTCACTGTCAAATGATACTAACAAATGACAATATTTTTCTGTTACATGTTGGAAAATGGGAAAAAACCCCTGAATTTATACATTACCTGCAAACTTTTTCCTATGTGCTCCTTTTCAGTCAGCCCAAGTTACTGTATCCTCATCTTGGTGATTTCTGGGTTAAGAAAATCACTATTGCACATGTTGTCCCAGTGCCAAACTGTGCACCATCTGCACTTAGCAGCAGAGGGAAATAAGGCCCAGAAAGAATTTATCACTAGTTACACATTGAGATGGGGGTGGGCTCTGAAATCCTCCAGGCCCCCCCTCACCCCGGGTTCATAAAAACATATACAGTATAAATACCTGCAGAAGATATTTGGTAGGAAATGTCTTGAAATACAGAACTTCCAGAAACATGTAGTTTTGGCTGAGCAGACACAGGAAGAACCTTCTGAAAACTGTCTGCTCTTTTCCCCAGCCCTGCTCTTACCACAGACTGACACACCAAGAGCAATTCAGAATCACCTGGGTTCACACTCCTTTCAGGAGTCCCTAAGCCATATGGATCCCAGGATAACTACACTATAGGCTGCTCTGCAGTACCTCCACTGGTATTGAATTGCTTCACAGGAATCTAAATTAAACTTCTGACTTTTCTTGCATAGCTGCCAAAAGAAGTCAGCTGCTGAATTGGATTTTTAGTTTGAAATGTGTTTTGAGGGACAGGTGCAAACCTGCACCTCTCAGAATTGATGATGGTCTCTAAAGGCAAGCAGGTACTTAGTCAAAATGGTAACTACACTCAAAGACAAGCTCAGCACCAAACATGTGCTTTTGTATTTTTCTTGATCTGCTCTCTTCAACAGCAGAGTTCAAAGAAAGTTTGCCTCCATTCTTTTACAAATAAATTTCTCCATATTGGTGATAGAATAAATTCCAAACACTTTTATTGCCCCAAGATGTGGATATATTTTAAGTACCCGCAGAGTTAAGTAGCTAAGAGAAGCGGATGATTTTTAGAAGTTCCCATCTGTTCCCCTTCACTAATTCAGCCGATCAGGAAGTGCTCCATGTTTTGGAGCAGAGATGTCCCTGCATCCTGCAGACCCAGCTGAGGCAGGCTGTCCCCCTACACCCCATGGAGGGCCCCATGCCAGAGCGAGTGGATGCCACAAAGAGGCTGTGACCCATGTGGGAAGCCTGCACTAGGGTGGCTTTGCTGGCAGGACCTGTGACCCTGCAGGGCACCCACACTGGACAGTCTGTTCCTGAAGGACAGCACTGCATGGCAGGGACTCACTGTGGCAGTTTGTGAAGATGTGCAGCCCATCAAAGGACTCATGCTGGAGAAGCCCATGGAGGAGTATCTCCAGGAAGAGGGACTCCACATTGGAGCAGAGGAAGAGTGTGAGGAGTCCTCCCCCTGAGGGGGAAGGAATGGCAGGAACATCACTTGGTTAACTGACCCCAATCCCCATTTCCTGCATTGCAGGGATGGAGGAGGTGGAGATAGAGAATCTGGGAGTGATCTTCCTTGTCTTCATTCATGAGACTTTTGTTATATTTTTTTCTAAACTGTCTAGCTGAAGATGGAAATGATATGGTGATTTTGGTAGGCTCCTTTTGTCCACCCTGGATCAGCCCACCATAAGCATCTCCACAAACTGTAAATCTGTTTTCAATGGATAACTTTAATATAAAGCTCCTCAGAGATTTATGACGCACTTTGAACCTCAGTGATACAAACTGATTTAATGTTTTCTTTCATGTGAAGTGGAGCTTTAGGAACTAAGGGTCAAAACCCAAGCAAAGTTTTGGTTTACAGTATTCCTAATAGTTGCTTCTGGTTTTTAACCACTTTTCATCTATTATTTGTTACCTGTATATGCACAAATGTGGTATTTGCAAAGACAATTACATGACTCTGTGTGCCTTACAACGCTCAAATTGCATTGTGGCATGTCTGTGCATTTGTGCTACAGTATGCAGCATGTGAGGTTTAGCTCCAGTTTCCATTATTTAACCATTTATTTCAGTGTGGCTGAGGTACCAAATAGATATGAGGAGAAAAGAGATCACTAGATTCACATTCTGTTGAAAGCATGGCCTTAAATAATTATCTGCTGAGGTTTTGCTGTGCGAGACAAAGCGGTACTTGGGTGCCTCTGAAAATCTGGGATGTAGCAACATGAATTTTCCTGTGCAAGGTTTTTCTGACCTATGTCTGTCTTAATCATGTGACTCCTTTTGTAAGACCTGCAAACAATGGAAGTACCCTTCTGTTTTTCATTTCACTTTATGCACTATCAGCATGTTGGAGGATGGTAATAAAAGGATGGAATGAACTTGAACAGTATTTAATAAGTTTTGGGTTTAGAAATCTGTCATAACTATATACTTTTTTTTCAGTATTTTAAGTACAATTTTAGCCTACAGAGGTATCTAAGTTTTCTTAAAACCAATCTAGAATATTTCTTCTACCAGCTAACTCTAGGGATCTAAGTGGATAACTTTTATAATAACTGTAAGAGAAACCCATTTTTGTTGGTTTTCACTAAAATTATAATTGGATACAGTTCTGAGCCATAGGACTGACCTTCTGTCTAATCACTGCCTAGGATACATTATGAACAGATATGAAGAGATGAAAATTGTATTTTGCCCTATTCATTTTTCATGAGATAAAATATACACAAAGATACTGTAAGCTTTTCTTTTCTTTCCTAGTGGCACAAATTTTTCTCATCCAAACTCTGTGCTACAAAAGATCTGAGTAGCACTAGCTGAGGCCCTTCTACATTATGTCATCAGGAGAGCAGCATGAGTGCAAATCAGTATCTGTGCCAGATGTACTTTTGTGGGTGGCAGTAATGAAAGCATTTCCAATTCCTGCTAACAGGTGGTCTTTAACTTGGGAAAATTTTTAAAATGTCTTGCTTTAAATTTGGAAATTTCTAGTGGTCTGTTGTTGCTAAGGATAACCCAGGCTTCATATTTTAAAGCAAATGCAAAAGGCAGTTGCAAAAGCAATTGAAAGGAATCGAAGACTGACAGATTTCAAACACAATTCCCAATTCTGGCTCCTTCTGAGGGTAAATCAAAAGTGTCACTTTACACTGCAGTAAATCTGTCTAAATGGTATATTGAAATCAACCCCATGATGAGCGTTTGGACTTATAAATTAATCAGTACATTGTCAGCTGTCTTCTCTATAAGCTTAAGTCAGGACCTAAAATAAGCCTGGTGTTTTTTTGCATGGAGACTTTAATAATAGGCATAAATATTACTTGTATGGCAAGAAAGGCTGGGAGCTCCTGAACCCTACAAGAATTCATGCCAGGAAGTCTCAGTAGTCTGTCAATTGATTTACTTGTGTCCTTTCTTTGCTTTTTCCCAATTCATGAATAATATCTGTATGTGGATAATAAATAATCCAGTGAGTGATAGCTAGAGCAATGTATGCTGCCTGTTGTGCCCCTTCTCCTCCTGTTGCACTATCCAGTGATTGTTTTCTTGGCTCATGTGCTCTCAAGCCAAACAGAAATTTTGCACAGCATAGCATAATTCCTACTTTATGTACTTTGCAACTAGCAGTTCCTCTGCTAAGGGAAAATAAATCAATAGCCACCTCCTGTATCCATGCTATGAAGCTTGCCATAAGAGGACAACTTAATTGTACCTGCTGCTGGGCCAGTGTTTGGGCTTCTGCTTTCCTCCCACAGCAGCTATCATTAATGCCAATAGATGTGTCCCCTTTCCCTGTTGCTAGGTGATATGTGCCTTAAAAAGGCAGCTTCTATTGCTGCTCAGAGATTCTCACAAATCTTGTTTCCTTTTGGTTCATATGACGTGCAGTGAAGTTTGCAAGACCAGAAACACAGCTCAAAGTTCAGGGCATTTCCTTCTGCTATCCATTTGACTGTAAATCACTTAAAGATCCTGGTTTTCCTGACTGAGGAATAAATGACACTTGTTCTGGTGGTAGGCTATTGCAAGACTTCTACTTCATAGACTGGATATTTGACTTTCCCCACACACAATTTATTGACCAGTGTCCTTCAGCATGGCCTTGGCTGTTGTACCCAAGTATTATACTGCAAAACAGGTTTTTCAACAGCACTTGTTAGGTAAAGTGTTTTCTGAGGCCCAGAGGAAAACCCAAAGATTGGTTTGGGACTCTTATATTCAGAAAGTGTAATCCCACTGGTTTTTATCTGTTTAGAATTTCCCTTTTTTATTTCAGGTATAAATGAGTAGAGAGAATAGATATTCTCTGGACTATAATCTAATTCCTTAGGATTGAATTAGATTCACCAGGCACAGCTTGAAAAGTGTTGTATTTCCTGTAGCCTCATTAACTTTGTGGAAGAATGGCAACTCAGCCTCTGTCCCATCTATGAATTGATCTGATCAATTTGATAGAGTTTTTTCCCAGGTTCTTGTAAAGATATGTGGAATGTAAGGACATCTGTTATTGGTTTTTCAGCATAAAGACTAAGACAAGAGACAGGAGAAGAAATAAACTCTCAGACACCAAAACCTTGAGGAAGGGGAGGCAACAGGACAGTAGTAAAGAGGAGAACTCCCAGACCACTTCTTGCTGGGACTCGAACAGGACCACTCAATGCCTTGAGGAGGTTCAGCCAGACCCTGAATGGACACTGTGCATGGCCACTGTGAACGTGGGTGTGTATGATCTGACAGCAACCCTCAAGCCAGGCTAGCTGGACAGTAGAGTGAGTGCTCTGATTATCAGTGACTGAGGAGTCAAAGGGACCTGGAGGTCTGAGGGCTGGGAACTGGAGAGAGACAGATTGTCTGGTTCCAAGCTATTGAACAGACTGAGCATCAAAGGGCTGCTGATGAAGGCACCCATTTGTGTGTGTGATTCTAAATGTCAATTTAAAGCTGGACTAGCTGGGAGCAGAAGAAGAGGTGTAGGAGCCAGCTGCCAGAGAGACAAGTTGCCTTTGAGATTTATATCTAAGATTACCTATAAAAAAACAGGAAAAGCATTTTCTCAACACTTGATTTTATTTAGCTGCTCATGACATAAAGGCTATCAGCAGTTTTGATCCTGCTTCTTATTGTTATTATTCATATCATAGATTTCTTTTTATTTGAACCATGCATCTTTATTAATTTTATGCTTCTTTTAGTTCTGCTTAAAATGCTGTAAATTATACAGCCATTGTTCTGAAATTTGGTTTTACAACCAATAGGACATAAGTAGCACAGAAATAAATAGAATTTATACTACACTGCCACTGAAATAAACTACTACAACAATCACTACAATTGTCATTGCCTTATTTGTCAAGGGTTTGTACAGAAAAAAATACATTATGCATACATGAAGGCAGGTTTGCATTTCAATTCACATGTTTCCTTTTCATGACCTTTAGTTTTGAAAACACATTGCAGCTTTTCCAAGTCTTTCAAATTCTGTCTTCATAATTTCATTCCAGTATTAATGTAACTGTTAGAATTCATATCCCTAAAAATACCAGACAAATAAAACAAAAGCTGTTATAATTAGGTGAGACAGTGAGAAAAGAATGAAAGGAATCAAATTAAATGAGAGAGAACCTTGGCTTCTAATATATCTGTTGTCTTTTGTGGCCTGAACTTCTACTTTATGCATGTGTCAGATGGAGGTCAGGAGTAGCTAACTGAAACTTGGTTAAAAGACAAATGGGCAGTTTCAGTAAGGCAGCAGCTATGTTAAGAAGGTCTGTTGTTGAAGGGCTGGTTTAAATTATTCTTAGTAATAGCAGGAAATAATTTTTCTATCCTGAAAAAAATTCTGAGATGTCATAAACATTTTTCTGTGATAACATGGAATGAAAAATCAAAATCTCAAATATTGTCTCAGGAAGAAAATATGAAAAAAATAGGATTGGATGAGAAAAAATAATTTCCAGAATGCTGCTATTCAGCTTGGAATTGTGCCTTTTTTAAACTCTAATTTGCATACATTTAGAAAATGGAGGAGTAATTTTTAGGTAAGTTTGTAATTTTATAGTGCTGAAATTGGATATTTTAATGATTCTGAACCTTCTTCACCAAAGCTATGACTTTTCAAAATGAAACCTGATCTAAAAAAACATCAAATCTAATCTTGTCATATGAACATTTTCAGATTTGGCTATTTGGCACCTTCTCAGCAAAAAAGGTTTTATAAAAAGATTCTCTACTACTTTTGATAAGGCTTTTTGATTTGATGAACTGCAGTCTTTCTTTTGGCAAATTGAACTCATATTGAAATGCTTAGGAATATTCCTAGAGGAATTCTACCTGTATTTAATCATTGCTGACCTGTGATTTAATATGCATTTTCATATGTGGCATGAACACTTGTGTAGCATTACCTGGTTCAAATTCCTCAGCGTCTCGAAGCAGATTGACAGCCAGTGACTTTCCAAATCTCTGTGGCAAATTTAGAAGTGATTGACTGGAACCTTTAACGAGTGGAGATCTCTCAAGCCTGTGTGATACCTTTGGAGCATGATTACGTATGTTCTCTCCAAAAGCTCTTCCAAATCTCAGGGGCAAATTAGAAAATGGTTTAATGCTTCTTTCTTCTGGATAATTTCTTCCAAATCTAAGAGGTAAATTAGCAACTGAATTCGTCATCTTGCTTGCTGTAAAAGGATTCATTTTAATGATATCTTTTGATCTCCAGTCTTCCATTTCTTCAAAATTGAGACTTCTCTGCTTTTCTTCCAAAATATTATCTTTAATCTAATGAAAAATAATTTTAAAAAGGATATAATCATTTTATAGGGAATTACTCTCCAGCTACCAATGACAAAAGTATTAAATTTCATACCTCCTTAGAAAGCTGCTGGGTAATGCTCTCATTTTTTTGAATATGTAATGTTTTTTAGATCTATTTGCTAAACTCCATTGTAAAATGAGCTCCTTCATATGGATTATTTCATATGCTGACATTGTCCTGCTTTCCTTTTCAGGGCTCTGACCACAAGGGCATATTTCCATATCAGTATCAGCAAATGGTTCAGCTCAAATAGTGTCAGTTGGAAATATTTCTGGGCACAGGTGTCAGTACCTGTGCAGTCAGCTAAGATAGGACAGCAGTTGCTGTCAGGTCCACATTTGCTAGTATCACCACCTGAATTTCTCTGGAGTGGAAGATGCTGAATATATTTTGTGACTTTACACAGACTCTTACTCATCTGCTGTGGATGAACAGGAGGATTGACCAAGCTACCTGAAGGTATAGCTCTTTTCTTCCTCAGCATTGGGTGGATGCTTTGGACCCGATATCCATCCAGGCTATCAGGCAGGGAAAGCTTTTGGGTCAAGTTCACATCATACCTGTTCTGGCCTTGCAGCATAGAAGTTGCCCTGAGTTTTAAATGGCTTTGGTCCTCCACTAGCCCACAAGATGCATTTGGAACTCCTGAGCTCCTAATCTTTGTGCAACCAGCACAAAACACACTTTCTGTATCTCTGCTGTCATACAGTGAAGAACTGAGCCTAGTATATTATCTGTCTCATGAGGTAAAGGGCAGCTGTTGCCTGAAAAATAGCTTTATCAGTATGACCCTTCTTATAGAGCAGTGTTTTTCCCTGAGCATATTGAAAGCAACTTACTTTTGTGACAAAACTAAGTTTCCAGGACTTAACAGCAAATATGTACAAATATGGATTTAAATATCAGTTGAAGACACAAATGCTACTAATCATAATTTCACTTCCTTATCACTATTTGTCTTCCCTGTGTGAGCTTCTCCAGTTACTTGCAGAAAACCAGAATAAGCCATTCTAGTTCATACTTCATGATTTAAACTTTAAATAAACTATCCCTCTGATTGCACCTGCACACTGCTTCTGGAAGTATATAAAAGATAGTGAGCTAAAGTCCAGACGATTTGACTAGCATAATTCAAATTGTATTTTGTTTTGAAGGATGTTTATTGTACCCATGATGGTAAGTCAAAAAGAGAGGTTGGCTCCCATTTCTGAGGGAGTATTTACAGGGAAGACATGAAAAATAATAGAGATGAAGTGTGCAAATTTCATTTGGCACCTATTGAGATATAATAAATGTGCAACCCTGCAAAGAAATTTTTATAGGCAATTTCCAGAGTAAAATTTTAAGACCATTAAGTATATTAGATTTAAAATGTTCTCTGTTTATCATCATCCTTTGAGTATTACAAGCATGCCTTTATTAATTTTGGATTAATAATCTATCAGTTATATTATGTGCATAAAACACCTGACAGGAATGTTAATTGAGGACTCACTGTGTAAGTAAGAAACATTTCAGCAAAAGTCACAACCTAATCACAAAACTGTACTGCAAGAAAATTGAAACATGAGTTGATTTACACAGTGTGCGTGTCTGAGCTAAGGAATTTCTTGAAAATTCTTTTGACAAGCTTTTTTCATACTGCTAGTACTGCAATGCTGAATGCTGTGGAATGAGTTTGGGACATCCAGTGTGCTCAGGATCTGACCCACAGTTCCCCCAGACAATGTCATAGTAATACATGTCTTACCTCATAATATTTATCATCATTGTCTTCTCTGCTCTGCAGCCTGGACTTCATTGGTTCATTTAGGCACATGCTGTTTGATGTGAGAAAGACCACTGTAGCTAAAGCAAACAGAATAAACTTCTTGGTTGAAATGACTTTCATTTTTCTCAAGTTAAGCTTACTTAGAGAGCTCAGAATCTGTACAGAAAATAAAACTGCCATCTTTTTATATAATCAGAAAACAAAACAAATTTTTTTCACAATGACATCATTCTCTAAAGCTCCAATTCCCAATATTAATTAAGGAAGTAATTTGAATACATTGGAAGAATGTTGGGAATTTCTTTTGTGAAGCTTCTTAGACAACATAACTCCTTGTTAGGGACACGCTGACTTTACAAATATTTTCTTCTGGTGAAGTATGTGTTAATTAGCTAATTTTGAAAGCCACAACAGTAGGCATATACAATAGCCACAACACTCCATCACTAGTAAACAAAATCACCTTGTTTCTTTTATTTTGTGTATCAGTGTCCTCAGAAGGACTATGAAAAGAAGCTTTCCCCATGTAAGCATTCTTCTGCTAAAACAATCCTTTTGGACCAAAGAATGCTTGTTTATACTTATGTGCACCTAGGAACATTTGTCCCATTAAAATCAAGTGCTGTGCATTGGAGTTGTTGATCAGATCCTTAGAGATGGTATTCTCAACATAATCTATTGATGTACATGATGTCTATGCTCTAAATTTCACATATTTATTTGCATTTATACTGGGTTAGGTATGTGCTTTTAAAACCCTGTCCATAACATAAATTTTTAGAAATTCCAAAGGTTATGTTACATCTATATTTTTCAGGCCAAATTTCCAATGGTGGTTTTTAAAAAGACATCTGCCACTTAGCTGAACACACTGGACTGCCATGCATGTTCTGTCCTAGAAGGAGATTCAGGATGCAGACTAAATCTACCCTTAAAGCACACATTGAATTAGTTCCTATATGGACTATATGGGCTAGTGAGTCAGGCTAATTTTAGAAAAAAAGCATATTGTGTTGTTCTTCCATTTGTTATTCCTAAATTCTTGAACTGATTTAAATTAGTACTTAAAATCAGCCCCATATGGAGGAAATTTGATTGCTTGCATTAAGTGCTCACACTGAAAATTGGACTCCAGGCATGTTATTTTGTAATTTAACACCCGAGTTGTAAAATGTCCATTCCATCATGGCACTAGCAATGTTATCCCAAGAGAACATTTTTTATGCTGTGGGCAGCGTGGATAGTATGGACTGTTCATCTGTTGTCAGGATGTTACTGTCTTTGCTGCATAGTGAAGCTGAAGGATTTGCAACTAATCTAATTTTTTAATTAAGTTGGCTGTTTTGATGGAACCCTGGAACCCTCCCTTCTCCAGGCTGAGCAACCCCAACTCTCTCAGCCTGTCTTCATGGGAAAGGCTCTCCAGCCCTCTGATCATCTTCATTGCTCTCCTCTGGATCCACTCCAACAGGCCCATGTCCTTATTATGCCAGAGCTGGAGGCCATAATTAAGGTGGAATCTCATGATTGGAGTAGAGGGGCAGAGTCACCTCCCTTGCCTTCTGGCCCCACTTCTTTTGATGCAGGCCAGGTTATGGTTGGCTTTCTGGGCTGCAAAATCACTTTTCTGGCTCATACGTTGGGAGTAAGCACAGTTCTGTATAGTCTCAAGGGCTAGTGGTTCCCCTTGCATTCTCTGAGACTGTTCTAGAAGGTGCTTTAGCGTGGGATGTGATAGATAGGGAGGGAAAAGATACTGTACCAGCAGTGATTGATGAAGAGGGCTTGTATGAGCACACATAAACCATATATGCTGGAAGTAAGAATGAATGCATGATGATGCATTTGTCCTGAGTGCCTTGGCATGAGCCCTCTTCTCAGAATAGGTAATTTGTCTTCTGTTTTTAAATAATATTCCTGGCAGGGAAATGGAATTCTGGGGATACCAAAATTTTGGTATTTGCAAATCTGAGCCAAATTCTTTGGAAAGCAGAGGGAATAAAATGTCAGTGGAGAAGACTTCTAGAAGGAGCCCATCTTAGTGCTCTGGCAGGTCAGGGGCAGCAATTGTCTCTTTTCACCAGGGACTGAATGTGGATTCCTGACTCTCTGGAGCCTCATGTCAGGGGGCTTCAGTCTGTGGGAGCAGACAGATTTTCCAAGTTCCTTTACTTTATGGAGACAATAAAGACATACAATAACAATAAAGAATGCAATTCATACTCTAATATCTATCTAATGTGGTCATTTACCATTGGGCCTTCCTTTTATCTAGCTGCTGCTTTATGAACCTCTCTTAATCAATGATCTTGCAATAAACTCTATGAAAATATTTGCCTTCTAAATTAAAGAGTATTTGCAAGAGCCAAAGATTCTCTCTTACAGTGTTTGGCATAAATACAAATTGTATTTTCCCTGGACAGAAAAAGAAAATGTATTGCTGTTGTCCATGCCAAATCAGGCTTTCTTGACATTCAGCTTACCTCCTATGTATGTTGATTTTTTAATCAACATAAAGTGAAGTTTTCAGGTGTTTCGTAGGCCAGGCAGTCAGGGAATTGTGTATCCTTTTACTTTCTAATGTTAATTTATTTTTGATGGCTCTATAGCAGAAACTCCTTGGAAATTTCAAGTCAAGAAATTACAGTGATTGTTCATTACCTTCCTGAGGAAGGATTTGTCAGACTCTACTGCTCAAGTACCAGAATTGATAACACAAGTGCTCTTCATCAATGTGATCATGACTTCAGCAGCAGCATTAGCTGGCCCAGCTGACTTCAACAGAGGCAGCTGAGGCATCCTGTCATGATCAATTAAAATTATTTATTTTCAGAGGGAAGACACATTTATTGGTGACACATTGTGTTATAGAAGTGGGCTGTTTATTCTTTAATTGCTTCTGCTTGATCCACAAAGGGATCAAGGCACATGGAGGGGAAACAGATTTGGGTATTGTTGAAAATAATTTTTGATCTCTTAGCCTCTGGTCCTACGCTTGTTTTTTCTTGCCATCTTACATCACTTGTCAGCCAAGCTATTCAAAGGACTATAACATAACTGGACTTCTGTTTTTAAAATTCCCCAGTTCAATAGGAATGAGCTGTGCCATCTACATGTGAAAGAAGCCTCACAGGCAGTGATGATTTAAGAGTTTTCCCATTGGTGCATAATAGAGTCTAGGGCAAGGTAGTGTTTGCTTCTGGTTTTCCCTTCAATGTAGGTACAATGTTTCCCTTCATTTTAGCACATAGGTAGGAGCATTTTGGCTTAGTGGTATAAGAGTGAGGTGGATCTGATCTGTGACAAGTTGATGGATATCTACTTTAAAAATTTGACATTAATATATAATTAGTGGTAATGGCAAAAGTAGCTCAACTTCATAAGCAACTCCATGCACAATTATTTGATTCCAGTGAAAGAACAAGTTTTAATATTGCTCTTTTTTCATATGAGACTATACTGATAAATTCTTATCCATTATTAACAACATATTGTGTGAAAATTGCATGTTATATGACTCATGACACCAATAAGCATCTGTGCATTTCCATAATGATAAATCATTCATAATATATTCATTTTGCCATTATGCATTATATGACCTATCTGACGGCTCATTTTGAAGAAGGTTTAAAAATTTGTAACTCTTTTCATTGCCAAACAATTCTATTCATTTTTCACCAGTTCCTATGGCTTGCAGGGGGTTGTGTTTGCTTTGCTGTGTTGTGCTTCAGTTCACAATGCAAGGAGTATTTGCCTGGAATATATATATGACCCAAGCTGATAGATATACCTTCACTTCACTCAGTATCCTGACTCTGTATGTAGATGTAGGTCTGGTGTCCCTCTCATGCTGATAACAAATATTTCAGTGATCAGGGGAACCCGTGAAGCTTGCTTTCTCATAACTTATTGATTGAATATTAAATGACAGTGGGTAATCTCTGAGGTCCAGTAAGGATTAACCTTAGAATGTCCCTGTGAGCAGTGTCTCTATCCTGTCTTGCTATGCCTGTTATTTCAGAGAGATTTTTTTCCCTGCCAAATTTAACTGAACTTGATTTCTAGACTTGAAAGTTATCAGGGGTGACTGACAGCCACACACTTATGCACAGAGAAACAGACTTGCCACATTTCATTAGAAAACCAATACCAAATCAGGAATGGTTCTGCTGAAATACCACAGGTATAAAGCCTCAACATCTGTAAATTTACAGTGGACACAGTGATAATTTTGATCTTTATTAATAAGGCATTATCTCACCTTTTGGGGTTTTACAGAATAGGAGAAGCTACTCTACTGTTAAAGAATAGGAGAACTTCCTCCATTGTGAAAGCCCCATTCTTTATGTACTGTAGCTTGGTATGGAAAAATAACATTTGTGAAACAGCCCTCTCTGATTTGCAGAATCAGACCTTTAGCTTTAAACCACATTTTCCCCTACAAGTATCTCTGAGCTTTCCTCTTAGCTGGGTGCTAGGAAAGAAAGGACAAATGCATACAAATATCAAGGTACAAGTAATCTCATTTTTAGGTTAACCCCTATGAATTAATCACCACTACTATAAGATATTTCTCCCCTTGATTCCCTGAATATAAACCATAGATCTGTAATTTTACATACTAATTTTTTTTTTCCTTGAGCTTTTGGAGCAGCAGGACAGCATGAGAGACAATGAGAGGCTTGAGCTGTTATGGTAACAAGCTGAAAATGACTTTGTCTTCTTGGTAAATAAGGTGTAAACAATAATTCCAGATTAGACAGGTTCTTCAATTATACATTTGTGTTAGTAATAAAATAAACATGTTTTCAATAGCATTTGAAATATAAATATGTTCCTTTTTGCTAACTATTCTTCAGAGTGTAATACCAGACTTACTAGTCTACTATAGCTTGTAGCACTCTTGTCCATTCTTGTCTATTAAAAATTTAACCCTTTTACCATACATTATTAAAAACGCTTTGGTTAGCTGCAAATCAAGAAAGGCTTCATAAAGTCTTACAAGAACAAGAAATCTGATTAAATACAGAGTCCACAGGCGGCAATTGAAAGTGCATGAGAAAAAATACAACATTAAATTATGCCTTAAAAACTCCTTCAGGACTTTAAAAAATCATTAGTAGATTTTATTCAAGTTAACAATTAACCAAGGGACTCCTAATAGATAAATTATTCCATGTTTTTCCTTAACTTTTTCAGTTTGGAACTTGTGCTAGTTGTAGATACAAATACATTCATTCCTTGTTCTCCCCTTTTTCAGAATGTTTTTTTTTCTTAGAAATATTATACTTTTTTAATAGTTCCCCTGTGCCTTGTATATAAACATAGAAGTTTGAAGATTAAATTATATATTAGCTGAATTGGGGGTTGCAGGGACTGATTTTCACTTTAGGAAAAAACATAAACAATTTAGGAGATGAAAATAATTAAGGGAGAACACCTATGTTTTGTGGAGTAGGAAAAAGACCACAAGCACTTTATTGACAAAGCTGGAGAAGCAGGGCCAGTTTATTTGAGCAAGCCTCCTTCCAGGGCCACCTCCCAGGAAGAGTGTCTGGGGCTTCTCAGCTTGTTGAAATAAGGCTTGGGAAGGGAGGTACCAACTTGATGGAAAAGAGTCAAGATTAACAGCGCAGACAGTGGCCCAATTATTGCCAATTTTGTGCAGCTTCCTTTGACAATTATACTGGATATCACTGGACAGTTTGGCTGATTTAGCAATGAAATTCTTACGGTCTTGTGAAAAAAAGTCACTTTCTCTCTTAATTTTTTTTTTTGCAATTGTGCTTCACTCTTAATGTGAAATACAGAGAACAGATTCTTGTGCAGATCTGATCCTTATGGTGTGCCTATGGGATCAGAAAGTTTCTAATGGGAAGAGTGAGAATAGTAAGATGCAAGTCAAAACTGGAACCTGGCTGTTCTACAGCTCATTTGTGATATCTCAGGGCAGGTAAATGAAGAAAGCCCATGAAGAAAAAAAAAAAAAAAAAAAAAAGCACTGAGAAGACAAGTCTAGAACCTGAATACAAGATGGGACATGCAATTTTAAAATAAAAGTATCTAGAGGAAAACATCAGGGTTACTCATGTTTAATTGCTGTGCAAGTTTGGGGTCCATGTGTACTGAAATGGTGTTCAATCTCACTCTGTTTTGAAGGAGATAACTTTAAAACTGTTAGACAGGGGTCCCTAATTTATTATATAATCTGATGAATTGGAAGGGACCCATCAGGATCACTGAGTCCACAACTCCTGACCCTGTGGAGGACACACTAAGAGTCACACTATGTGCCTGAGAGCATTGTCTAAGCCTTCATGAGTGAAAAACACTTACTGGTCCTTCTACAGTTATCAGTGGTGTCCAGCATTTCTGGGATGGGCTGGAATTGTCTCTCTTAAATTTTGACATATCAGCTTGGGCATCGAGAACTTTTAATAGAATACTGTTCCTCAAAATTCTTATCAAATGCCAAGTCATTTCACTGGCTACTCAGTTCCCTGAACCTTGCCCTGACTTTCTTAAAAGACAAAACCAAGGAGTTTCAGTCCTGAAAGCAAAGGAGTTCTGCTGGTGGTTGCTGCATTGTAGGGGAAGTGCTAGGAACAATGTGTGAGCTGTGTGTGGTGCCCGGGCAGCAAAAGAATCACAGGCAGAAAGCACAGGAGGAGAAGAGCAAATCTGGACAGTCTGTGCAGGATGTTGATCCAAAGCTTAGTTCCTTCCTCTTGAGTATAAGAACTAAGTAAATATTGAGTTATAGTGCTATAATTCCATTGATGCATTGTGGTGACTGTATAAGGCCACTTGAGCTCTGCTCTTACAGTTTATGATTTCGCCACAATCCCCTGGTGGAATTACAACTCTGTAATTTTTTACAGTAGTGGGCTGCTTATTTTCCTGTTTATGACAGTACATCACTGGAGAAGTTGGTAACGATCACCTAGTCCTATCATATAGTCCCTTATAATTGTGCATTTGTTTTTGAAGAAAAAATTAAAATTGTTCTTTAGGAGCAGGCTGGCAGGCTGGGCACAGAGGAAGGAGGCTCCTTTTCTGCTTCTCTTTAAAGATTGTTTAATTTAACAACTATTTGACTAGATGCAGGAGAGCATAAGGACTGTGCATTTCACATCTCTGTGTGACAAACAGCTGTAAGACGCCTATTTTCACATACTTTCCTTTCTCTTTCTTGCCCTCCTGCTGTATAATAATTTCTCAATTAAAGCTCATCCCACCAGCCTTTTGCACAGAATGTCACCATAATGGAAGGCTGAGGGGAGGTCAGTGTGGATCACCACAGGTGGAGGCCAAGATTGAGGAAGAAACAGTTCTTGGGCTTGATCCCACCCTAGCACCATGCCATGGATTTTGGTCCAGAACAGATGGACGTAACTGTTAATTTGATTAGCTGTGAGTGTGGAAGGGAGGTAGTCACAGCAAAAGGGGGTGGGCACAGTAGGCAGGTAATTGAAGTGTCTTATGCTTGTCTGCTGTAGCATCGCAGCCGTATTCTGCTCCACAGGTAATGGTGCCAATTACTTAGTGCACATAAATGAATAGAAGCATTTAACAGTCAGCGCAGTTGGCCAATCTACCCACTGTACCCTGAGTACTGAGAGAAGGCATCACAAACTTGGCAACAGTTCTGGGGAGCTGCTTAAGAGAGTTAAGTGTTTGGATAGAGAGGGAGAGGATACCCAGTAGCTTTTGGTTTTGACGGAATTACTGACCTTGCATTTAGAAAAACTCAGTGTGTCTATTAACGTCTTTCAGTACAACTTTCAGTGATTCTCTGGTATGTCAAAAAGCATGTCCATGGCCAAAAGGAACCAAACCTTGCTCCACACGCAGACTAATGGGTGTATAATAGACATGTCTGCAGAACTGCAATTTCAGATGAATACAAATTATTGAAAAGGTATTTCATTACAAATACTGAATTACCACTAATTCTAATCTAGAAAATTACTGTTGTAGTGTCATAGGACCAGTTACATGTGGAGACTCCTTTGTTCCTTTTTGTTGTAAACAACAAAGTGCTGGATGTGACCCATGATAATCATTCTTCTTCTTCAGTCTGGGATGTGAAGAAGTATACTAAAATATCTATTTTGATATCTGCTTTGCCAAGAGTCCTAAGATTGCACATGTACTTTGAGAAAAAGCTCACACACCCACCTCCTTGAAACTGAATCTACTGATTGAGAACATAAGCTGGTATTTTCAAGGCATATTTTAATTAAACTATAGATAAAAAAACCTAAGATACCTAGACATTTAGAAGTGGGTTGTAGCTGGTGCCCTCCAAGCACTGGTCAATGCAAGGCATGCTGCAATTTCAGGTGAGGCATTTTTAGTAAGATTTTAATACAGTCTATCATAGGTTAGTCCATGGTAGTTCCTAAAACAGCTCAGAATTTTCTAGATTTTGTTTCTTTGTAGATGCTCATTATCGGTATAATATCTATATTTGGCTCTTACACAGTTTGGCTACCTTCCTCCATTGGGTACACACTGCTCTGTGCAAATAGAGGGAAAAGAGTAAAGCCATGCCGAAGGATTTATTCAGTAGTATTTCCATTTAACCACATGGGGGCATAAGATATTTATTTAAGAGAGCTTTTTAGGCGTATGATTGAGAAATATGAGGAAAGGAAGCCTTCCTGGTAAACTGGAATCAAAATTTGCTTTTTCATTTGCTTTTTCAGATCTTTGTTTGCAATCAAAATACTTAGCAAACTGTTATTGCAAATGACATTAACCTAAAATGTAGTAGCAAACAAAAATATATCATGGACAGGAAAGAATATCAAAACAGATTTTTAAATATCCCCATTAGTCAAGCTGGCCTCTGAATATATTTTTATGATGCCATTCAGGGGCCTCTGTGAGCAAAATCTGAAATCTTCCATGTAACACTGCATGTCTGACTTAAATAGCCTCAATATTTATATTAAATGAGAAGGACGCTGCTCTGAAATATAGCAACCTACATCTGGACTAAATTAATTTCATTAATTGCCTAGATTACATTAAGTTTTGTCATTCACTTGGAAGATGAGTACTGTGCTCTATACATTACGGCCCAGATCCAGCAAAGCACATGAAATCATAGCTAATGATGTAAGTGCTTGAATAGTTCTCTTTGAGCACATGCCTTAAGCTGAGTATGCATTGAAGTGCATTCCAACAAGAAAAAGTAGCACCATCAAATCTTTAATTAGTTTTAAAATGGAATTCAAAATGCAATGCAATTCTTTGCACTTTACATTGAAAAAAAATGCATGCTTTGAGACTCTCTTGGGACAGACATGACTAAACCTATTTATCCACTTTGGTTTCTGAAGGCAATGAATGCTTATTGTTTTCTGCTGCTTTTCTCCCCTAAATGTATAAATTTATTTTGCTCAGTCAACTGGTTTGTTTATAGCAGAATATTTATACGACTATTTTCAAGACTTTTTAAATGGATTTTTTTATTTATAAGATAATTCACACATTTTATTGGTATTTAAAAGGCTGGAATATTTTTGCTTCTGCTCTTGTAGTTTTAAATCAGAGCAAAAATGAGCAGCAGTAACACTGTATAAGCAAGTGCTCACAGTATCTGAAAGCTTGTTTCTTTTCAAAATAAGTAGAAAATCAGGATTTTGTTCTGCACATTTCTGATCCAGATATTTAATTCTCACATAGGTCAAAGCAGCCATAAATCTAGGTCTTGTATTTTTGAGCCATTTTGTGCTTTCCATTCTGCAGTGTTCAGCATGTGCCTTTGACATATTGATGTCTGTCTACACAAGATTGCTGCACACAGGTGAATTCCAAGTCTGAGAGGGAATGTTGTCCTCCTGTTCCTCTCAGAGAGAAGAAAAGGACCCTGAATTCAATCCATACATCAGGAAATCTTGGAGTTCTTATTTTCCTTAGCTCTGTATAAACCTACCTTTGTGGTAAATATATTTCTACAGAAAGTCAAAATATTGTCCAGAGTCAGAAGACAGAGGCAAAACTATTTCTGACAATAATGTAGGTTGTACAGCACAGCAGAATTTATTCTAGCAGACTACAGCTGTTGGGTACCTTTTCCTAAGCTATAAAACCTTCTTATGTCAATGTGTGTGCTTGAATCCATTCAGTTTGCTCCAGCAGTTTAATCTTGACATCTTGCATTTTTAAGTGCTCTATAGAAGCTTGCCTAAAAATCCTTCCCAAAAAATGCTGAAATAACTTGAGCCTGCTGATCCACTTGTATATCAAAGGAGCTCACACAGGAGTCACTTGGCTCAAACAAACACAAGCATATGAGAGGAATTGTGACAAGCGGAGGATGAGTCCACACTGCACCCCTACCCTGGCAAAATGTGACACTAACTGTGCACTTTCTGTCCCCAAACCAGTCCCTAGTAGGTTTGACTGCATTTCTTTTATGCTCACTAAAATGTCTGTTCCTTGCTAGCAATGAAGCACTTGTGTGTATTCATCTCTAAAGCTATCAGCTCATCTCCACGCTCTCTAAAATGAATGAGGCAATGAACACGGTGTCAGATGCTGTTTTCCAGTAAGCTTTTCTGCTCCACTAATGCATCAAATATATTTGAATTTACTATTCACATAACTTTTTATGGAACACTATTAAGCCAATTTGGTTGATAACCACTGTAACCTTTTTAGTAAGTTACAGCACAGTGAGGTCACTATTCCTGGATGTGGTTTGATGTATCATGCACTACGTGCTGATGCCATGATATCCTTGCATGAAGCAGGAGAGCACAGTTAGTTGGTTTTGTTTGCAGGTTTTTTTTGAAAAGATTACTTGTTTTTAAATCGAGAAATGATTAGAGAGAATGATTTAATACTGCTTTTCCTCAAAAGCAAGATAGTCTTGGGAAAGGATCAAACAGTCCTTCTAAGCTGGTTACCACCTTCCTGACATCATGTTGTTTTTAAATGAAACATCTGACACATTTTCCAGCTGGGATGTTATTTTGTTCTTCTTGACAAAGCAATTCAAAATTCACTGAAAAACAAGCTGAATGGAAGAGGGATTTCTTTCTCTTTTTTTCCCATAGACATCTGTGGCTTTCTTTCAAAGCCGATGTGATCTTTCATCTGGACAAGAAAGGCTTTGATCCAAACTCTAAGTTCCCCATATCTCCCAGTTAATTGGTGTTAGTGAGGTAGGTTTGACAGTCCTTAACGCAGTCTGTGGAATTCTTTACTGTGTTAAGACCTGTCTATTGTGGCTCAGTCAGCTCAAAGACATCAGCTTTCTCTTGTTTGACTTCTGTCCCACTGGGGATGGTTACAGGTTTTATGTGCTTTCATTATTTTCTCTTGTAAAACCACTGAATGTCAACAAAGCAAAACACTTGTGAAACTGAAAAAAAAACAATGTCTTACAGGCATTCCTGTAACCTTTGGTTTTCACACAAACTAACAGATAAGAGAGGAAGAGAGGGGGATCACATTAAAAATTGAGCTCTTCATTTTTTAATAACTTGCTTGCTTTTAGGGGTGATCATGTCTGTAATATATTTGTCATTTGATCATCCTGCAATATATTTATTAATTGAAATACTAGAAGCAAGCATCATAGCTCCTACCAGGTGTATATGAATTGAGCACTGTGCTCAATAAAGTTTTATTCTCTAAAGAAAAATTCTCATTTTAAATTCCACATTTTAGTGTGATTAATTTGAACAAAATCTGTGCCCTTCCTTCGTGTTGAGACACAACAGAATAAAGAAAATCTTATCTTCTCTACTGTGCAGCATTTGGCACTGAGGGTAAAAACTTGACAAAGAGCTCTTACTGTATGGGGCTTTTTCACAAGCTCCTGTGTTAATGTGGACTGTGCACAGTGAATTGACACAGCCTCACAGCCACACTGTTATTGGAATTAGAGAGGAGACAGGAAAGAAATGCATAAAATTAATTTCCTTTTCTGGTTCAGGAGCACTACAAAAACCCCCTGTCATTTCTCCCTCAGGGTGCACTGCAGCGTCATGTTCCTATACCTAGACTTGAAGAAATATTACAACTAAAAAGGAAAGGAGCACTAATAATTACAATAACAGAGCATTAATATTATACCTAAAGAGCACTTAGAATTTCCTGGGTAGATAGTCCAGCCTTCTACAGATGAAAAACTTGATGCTTTGTAATCCATCCTTTTTACAATGGAGCATTTCCTCTCAGATAGTCTAACAATTACAATTATCCAATTAAACTTCATATTTAAAAAAATATGTACCCAAAACTGTGTCATTTTTTTCCCTACCACAGCTATTAATCTCATAAATTTTATTATGTTTCTGCTTAGGCTCTACTCACTTCTCTACCTTTGCAACTATAACAAAGGCACAAGAAAATGTATTTTTACCAGAAAATGAAACTTCTTCACTTGTCTATGAGATGGTGGGAGTGAACATCCCCTCTTGAAAAATCATTGGTGAAAAGTATTCTTAAGTATGTGACTCAATCAAATACTATCAGAACATGCAGCTCTCATATTCCTCTGGGCAGTGACAATTTGCCAGCTATTCTCTAAGGTACAGCAAGCAATGTAATAGAGAACAATTCCCATTCAAGTGTCATGCTGAGCTGTTGCAGCATTGTTTTGGGTGCTGGCACACAAACCAAAAACTGTTGACCATAGCAGTATTGAAAAGTCTCTGACTCCAAATTACCTCAACATTCCAGAATTACACTTTGGAAAAAGTGGAGGATCTTTGTGAAGTGTTTATTGTCTGTTAAGCTAGAAGGTAAGCTTATTCAGGTCCTGATACCTGATCATGAGACCATAGTATGAATTTCAATATTGAAAATATTAAAGATGAAAGTAGAGATTCCTCATCCACCAGTCATAAAAAGCACAAAGCAAAAATCATTATTAGCTGATATGTTTGAGAAACTATGCGACAGCTATGACCTTGCAGCTGTTATTGATCTTGGCAGTTAGAGGTTTAATATTGATTAGAAACTGATATACCACTGACATGCACATATCCATTTATTTCTGAATATATGTCTCATCTTTTTTCTTCAGGTTCATCTCTAGAGCAAAGATCTCAGAGTTCAATGAACTACTCAATAGTAGCTTCTGCATCCCACAGTTATTTTTTTTTAGTGCAGACTATTTCTAAAAGTTGATAGGAAGGCAGTGCCGTTGAACTACAGTGAACGTGGATACCTGCAGAGGATAAGGCTTGATATTAAGTAGGAAGCTCAGGTTGGCAGGAAAAAAAGGAAGAAAAATTAAATGAGATTGTAAAAAATGTTTTTACATTGATGGAAAAAATCCAGCTCACCATTGTAGATAGGAAGAGAAGGCAGCATATAAATGGAGACCCAGACTTATGACTGGTTTTTCTGATCAGGGCCAAGACAGAAAACTGTTAAAAGAGCTAGTCCTGTGCTCGGTGAAAAAGAGATATTTCAGGATAAAAACTCTTTTCATGAGTAATGCTGACATGCCCACACTGTAACTACCTTTGACAAATGCATCAGTGGACAATGAGATTGTTCAGATGGGGGTGACCTGCAGATTTTGAGGAGAAGGGGAGAGACAAATAGAGCTAGTGGGTGGCTCCTTACGTGAGAAGGTCCCTTAGTCCATGCTGGGATCCACGACCCGGTGTGTGCTGTACCTCCAAGGGCTGGGTCTGCCATAGCCTGATCTGATGTCCACACCAGCAGCTTCTGCCTCCTGTGGGGTGGAGCACCTGGTCTCTGTATGTGAGATCTGCAGCCTTCAAGCAGCCGTGCCCATGCTGCTCCAAGGGCTTCCTGGTTTTTGGAAACAGCCACAGACTGCCATTTTTAGAAGGCATGGCTGCAAATGAAGGACACGAGAATCATTACTCCACTCTTGCAGCTGTGAGAGGTTGCTCTAGAGTCTGAAGAAGAAAACATAAATAACCAAGAGCATTAAGCAGCCACTGTAGTGGTTGCTGCTCATTTTGGACTAGGGATTTTTGTTTGATTGTGTTTAAGGGGTGCAATAATTTCTTTTTAGCACAGTAGTGTGTAATTTTTCCATTGGATGACTTCTTTAGGAAGGTGTAACAAATATAGCAATTATTCTCTGGCGTCCTTAGACAAGTGCCTGGCTGTTTCCATATCACTACTGAAATCTGAAACCAATGAGAGATTTGGGCCAGTTGTTAAGTTACATACATAAAATCTCCTGCATGAGCTTAGGGTTTTTCACATGTTTAAGCACCTAGGGTTGATTCAAAGCGACTGATGGAATAACCAGGCTTTATGCATTAGACATGAAAGGCATTTGAATAAATTCCAGTTCGGCATTTATGTCTGGCATTTTCAAGATTTACTCTTATCTCACTTCCTTTCAAGAAAATTGGGATTGTGCTTTACTCAGCTTTTCAAGCATTTCCAGATAAATACCTTCAGAGAAAAGAAATCTGGCTGAAGAATGTACTTGCTTCCTTTACTTATTCACAATTTCAGCAAACAAACCCAGGCAGCTTTTTATTTTTAACCTCTTCAGGGCTGAATGTGTCAGAAAGTTTGGTCACAGCCCAAGGAGTTTCATTTACTTCTTGTTAGCATTTTGGATTGGCATAGATGTAATCTCATTAGGGTATCCTTGGAGAATGACATGCGGAGGGAAGTAGCATCTATTGTTTACTTGTAGTATATGTTGGGATAATCTGTGAAGCCCTAGTGGAGTTGTAACTCTGAACATGCTGATCAGAAGCATTAAGGAAATTAACATAAAGCTCTATTAATGGCTTAAGGGAATCTGACTAAACAAACAAGGCCACACTGAGCAATAAATGTGAGTCTCAGACTGCATGACTTTCCTCATAACTGCTCTAATTAATTGCTACAAAAGATTAATTTTATAATACAGCATGCATATCAAAGGGAATAGCTTTGTGATTTAAGTGTTACATGTCTCCCTGGGAGATTCAGGTTCAGTTCTTCATGCAGCTGTTGTCAGCCTTCCAAAATATAATAGCTAAAATTAATTTCTTGGATTTTACTGCTGGAGTTTCTATGGAAAGAAGACCTCACACCTTCTTCTGCTGAAGTCAGTGGCAGGTTGCTGTTCATTTTAGTGGAAGCAGAAGAAGCAGGTACACAAATATTAAAATCAAATTCTGTTTTGATACTGTGCTTGCACTTTTCATAAATTTAAAACAAAGTTATCACACACAAAATACGCCTGCCAAAACTCTGCTTTCCAGTAGTGGTTCAGCTTTACATGGTGACGTGAGCTCTGTACACCTCCTTTACAAGTTGGATGCATAATTAGCTGAAATTGATTGCATTGGTTTCTTAATCACGATGTGGCAGGATTGTGATTTAGTGTGTTTGGAAATGCAGCAGAGCTAGGCTATAAAATTTCTTGTGAAATATGTTAGAGGAGATGACTGTAATAGACTGCCTTTGCATGACCTCTTCTTTGGTCAGGAGTTAAATTCTGCCTCGTCCAGAAAAAAGTGAGGTGGAGTGCCTTGGAAGAGTTTGAACCCAGCATGTGCTCTCTTTTTGGACTGAAGCAAAGGACATCCATGACACTTTTTAATATGCTGCTTTACTGCTGTATCTTCACCTGTATATAGAAGTCTATACTGGAAATTTCAGGTTAGAAGACAGAGCAGTTGTCTAAGAGCTCAGGCACACAGGACAGGACTCATACCATATAAAAATATTTTCTTGCAGTCTAGTTATCTTTCTGAGGGGGTTGCCTTCATGATCCAGAGAGAAAAAATATGCACGTTTCAAGTGCAATTCCTCTGACTTCAGGACTTGCATTTTAGAAGGTGGATGGCACCCAGACTGTCTAACTCTAATTTTGGTTCTGTGAATCCCAGCTGCAACCGATCTGTTGCCTAAAACAGCTGCCAGCGTTGTCTATCAGTGCCACAAGTGAGCTTGTGGTATCTATATGAATGGTTTAAGTGACAGCAAATGTAAGACAACATGGCTTTGATTAGCCCCAGTGAAGAGGGTGAAGCCAAGTCACAGAATTTTATATTTGCATGGCCATGCACATAGGAAGTGTGCTGATAGCTCAGCTGATGTGTGATACCCCAACTGTACATCTCAGCCCAAAGGGTCATCAGCCAGGCTTGTTAATCACCTCTGTGAAGAACTGTCAAGCAGAACAATGGTCCTCTACTTGTAGATCTTGGCTGAAGATGTTATTTGATGTTTGGCCTGATCTTTCCTCTCCAAAAACTTGTGAATGGAATCCAATAATTATTCTTGGTTTATTTTGACAAGTGTTTCCATTGCTTCCCCCTCACTTAATATTTATCTACATGAGCCAAGTTGGAGGCTTATGTTTTAAAGAAAATGAATGGTGAAATAAGACTCTACATTCAGAATAAGCAGCCTAACTAGGTGACCTTATTTTCAAAAATGCCAATTGCCCAGAAAAGACTTCCAGCCCTAGAGACCATTAAAAAAAATCTTAGCTTTGTAACTGTTATTACAATTATTATTTATGGTATGTATTGCAGTAGTACTCTGGCAGCACACAAAGACACATTGTGTGAGGCACTGTACGACCACAGAGACGAAAGTTACACAGATTAAAATTCCAACTGCCTGTTCCATGGTGGAAACAAACTCAGAATATGCACACCTCGCTCAGCCACCCCCTCCTTGGAAAATGTCTCTCAGCTATTCAAATGCTTTACTTTTTAAATGAACCCGTCAGCCAGTAGCCCTTGCAGGGCAGAAGAGGAGGCAGGAAGCTTTGTCCTGTGCACCCCATCATTTCAGACACCCCTCCTGACACTGGTTAAGGGCCCTCTCTGCTGCTTTCCATCCCTGGGCAAGTCACAGTCACTCAGTGTGAGCCCAGCCAGTTTTCTCCATGCAGCACTAATGGCTTTAGCGAAAGTGACAGGTCCCCTTATTTGTGGCAGTTTCTGTGCCTTTCACGCCCAATCAAAAATGTTTACAAAGGTGCAGTCGGGGAATGAAGGAGAGGGGAGCAGAAGAAAAGAAATCCAATTTTGTTTGGAAACACTTTCAGAGCTTAATTAGTAAAGAGGGGGGTGGGAAGGGGGGCTGAACAGGTGGTGTATTATTCTGCCAGGGATCTTCAAAAGCGAGGGAGTGCACATTGTTAGTTTTCTGCAGAATGAAAAATGAGAAGGTCGACAGTACCTGGATACCTAAGAGCAGGTGAGATGCCGAAGTAAGGTCAGAGTTATGCATACACACACACTCAAAAAATCTGCATAGAAAAAAATTTCCTTTTTGCCCACAAGAGGACAGATCCCAGCTCTGCATTGGAGATTTACATGGATTCATATTCATTACATTAGCAGTAGCCACATTTAGCAGCGATTCCCAAAGGAGCAGGAAAATGATGGCCTCGAAGAAAGCTGCCACATTTCAAACTCTCCAGCTGTGCCTTGCCACCATTGCTGCATTCCACTGCCAAATGCAGTAATTTATGAATTTGTCTTTTTTATCTGAAAAAAATGTTAATTTACAGAATGAAGAGAAGAATAGGAAAGCACTAACATGCCTGGAAAAGAAATGTCTGTATTTTCCTTTAACTGCTTTATAACTATTTCTCTGACGCTGTAAATGTTATTTGTGTTCATAAGGTCATTATTATTTTGCATTAGATGCTTGAAAGAAAGCAGGGGTGCCAGCAGATAGAGCATTCCAGCTTACAAAAGAGTCATTCTAAAGATGTGGTAGCCCAGCAAGACTACCACAGAGTTTGAAGACATAGAGAATGAATTATGAACAGTAATTATTTTTTGTTTTATTTATTTAAGTACTGAGCATGGGCCATAAAGGAATAATAGATATTGCAGTTGTTTCAAAAAAGCTGTTTTATGTTGTATTGGAGGGAATTATGTACATATACATCTGTTCTGGTAGAGCAGACTAGGACTTGTACTTTTTTAATATTAAATTATTAGTAAAGCAAAGTCGTTGTAATTTGTCTGACACCAAAAGGGAAAAAAAAAGATTAATTAAATATCTGTTCCTCCATTAGCATTGTTGCTGAAAGCATCAAGCAGAGCTGTCTACAGGACTACTGAAAGAGTTTGCAGGCTGAAAAATATGTCTTAGTTGTGGGTTAATTCTATTTTGCAGTTTTCAGTCTAGGGGAATTAAATTGCACTGTATAAATGTTTGGATTTTGTGGAGTTTCTTAAGGCAGGAGGTCCAAAGTATGGCTTTCTGTTAAAGTTTCTGTACCCTGTGAGGCACCTTGGTAGAGGTGGAGCTTGGTCGAGTCCAAGAGCAGCTCAGCTAAGGCTTTCTTATACTGCAGTTTAGTAAGCTCAGCACTATCCCTGAGACCCAGGATAGAACCTTTCTAATTCAAAGAGTTTTGCTACTGTGGTGTTGAAAGGAATGAAGATCCTGTTCAAGTGAAGAGCAGTTCACATCCAGGAATATCTGCCAGCAGATCAGCAGGTAGAGCTGTATTAAAACCTTTATGTGCTCCTTTGTGAAACCAGGCATTTATAATGTTGACTAATTATGATGTCTTCCCCCTGGTGCTCAATTATTCCTAGTTTTATGGGCTACTTAATGAAGCAAAATTCTCCATTAGTTTTTAAAATGTCTTTATCATCTAATGCTAGGGGCTGTCTTCTCAAAATTATGTCTGCCTGGACCAAAGTCTCTTGCCCTGTTGACAAAATGGAAGCAAGGCACTGACAGAAGGAAATAATCAGCTTAAGACTCCAGGAAGGAAAGGTACATTTCTTTACCTGGCTGCTGAATAATAAACTGAATGGGGTGAAAAAATACCTCTTAATGGTGACTCAGCCCATCTTGCTCTGCACCAAGGTAATGCAAGATTAACAGCCCAAGAGAAGACAGGACCCTCTGGTGGTCTCTATCCTGACACCCTGCAGGTGAGAAGAGCCAGCATGCTGCTCCTGCCTGTGGCATGGCAAGCAGGTGGCAGCTATGAGCAAGGTCCTCAAGTGCCCTTGAGAGCAGGCAGGCAGTGTTTTGCTGCGAGTCAGGAGGAAGGCTGGCACTGTGGCCCATCTCACGGGGCTTAGTCAACACTGAATTCTCCAAATATCTCTAGGTATCTCCTAGGTTCCCTGGCCAGTGAAGAAAGGAACAAAACAGAAGTGGTTTTGTCTCCTACCTCAAAAGGTCATTCTAATACATCATTGATACTTCATTGAACATAGTTCCCTTTATTTCACTTTGTGCTATTCCTTTCCCTTGCTCCCATACTGAAAACAACAGTCTCCTGGGCTTTCAAGTTTGTTTGCTGCTAGTGTTTAGGAGCTGTGAATCAAAGTCCTTGTTCACTTATAAGCCTTTCATAATGCTCCTGATTTTGGTCATGGTATGTAGGATTTACACCCGTGTAAACGTCAGTACATGACCCATGACAGGGGCTCCTTAGCAGTCTTTTTTTTAGGCTGTGTAAATTAATTTTTCTTGAGTTTCCTCTCAGGATAGCATAAATTATGAGACAAAAACCTATAATTCACTGCTAGGCGAGCAGCAGTTACTCCCCCTCGACCACTTTCCTGCCAAAATTATGGGAGAAAGCTGGTGATCTCAGCTATTATTTGCATGGTGTGAACAAGAACAAGACAGAAAAATGCTTGCTCAGGTGTGATGAAGACATGTACCTATTGTTGCTATTGCCTTGCTTCCAATGTGGGAAATGCACTGGAGAGCAGAGGCAACTGTCTGTGCCCTTTTTCTTGGTTCCTCTTAATATGCAAAGGAGAGGATATTATTGTCACATAGAAATTGTGTGCTGATGAATGCACAAAATACTGTACTGGATGTTCCTGGTTGCTGAAATTGCATCATCAAGCTTTTTTTTTTCTTTCCTCTTCTTCGGTTCAAGAGCTCACTGTGTAAATATTAACTATAGCTATCAAGAGGCAGAAGAGAGTTTCAAGAGACCTGGCCATTTGATGTCAGCCCTTTAAATCATGATAATATTTCTTCTTGCACTATGTTCTAAAGGTTGTGCCCTGCACTTGGCCCACACAAAAACTGCAGCCTGATGGAAGCCCTAAGAAATGCAAGGCTCATCCTTCCACTCTGAGGTCTGAGGGGTACCCCTGCAGATACTGAGGCTGGCTGTGACTGCCTCTGCCTGCTCGTGCATCAGCCACCCCCTCAGAAGGGCTGGAGTGGCTCAGGTGTCAAAGAGCAGAGCTTGAGAGACAAGAAGCTCTGCAAACCCTCCATTTCACAGAAGCAATGTCACAGCACAGGCTGCTGAATCAGGTGGTAAAGATGAAGCAGATGACTGTGCTGGCTGACACACTGCCTGTTGTACTGAAGTCAGACCAACCCAGCTTGCTGGAAATGCTCCTGGCTTCTAGCACAAGTCCAGTAATTCTTTGCATTATGCAGATGGGGATTACAGCAGCTTGGATTTTTCAGCTGTTTTGGTGACTGCTCAGCTTCATTTGTATTTGCTAATGTATCATCATGCTTCTGAAATAAGCTTAACCTTCTTCATTGACTTCCCAATGTAAAAGTATTATTATAAGCCCACTCATATTTAGAAACAACTGAAGTTTTTCATCTTGAGATTCATCCCTTACTCTCTGCTGAACTGTGAGAGTGAGTTACTACCTTGTAAGTGACTCACAGGTATTTATTACTCTGTGTATAAAGGTCAGGTTTTTATGTTCTGAGTGATATATGGACATGGCTCAAGATCAGGCAGTCTTGAATGACAGGTCTTAAATTATGATCCTGTGGAAGAGGAAAGAAATAAGAAATCACAACTTCTGTTAAATAAGCCTGAAAAAACACTTGCACATATTCCACCACCACATATTCCATTGGTGGTGGAAACCTGCCAGTTTCAGAGGCTGGTTTGCTAAACCATAGTATTGTGGCTCATGGAGCCCAGCACAGAGAACTGAGAGGAAATTTTTAAAGGCCAGATTCATGTCTATCTATGCTTGCTTTCTGCTACTCTCTCAAAGTGGAAATATTCAATTTTAATAGATAGCAGAGCTGATAGCAGACTGTAAAAGCATAATCCCCAAATATCCTTCTGAGTGTGTCTTGACACTCTCACATCTGCCAGGGACCTCTAGGTGACCTTGCCTACACATATGCAGCAGAGTTATCCTCAAGCATCTTGCTTCCTTATGCATGTGCATGGTCTTTAGGCATTCTTCTGTTGAGTGGATCAAAAACTAAGGTCCCTTTGTGGGTCCTCCTGCAATTTTCAAGAATTCAGATCTTGGGCTGCAGTTCAGAAGGACGTGTAGGTCACAGAAGGGCAGCATTGTCACTTCTCTGCTACCTGCCTTCCTGCAGGGAGGAAGAATAGTGGTTACAAGAGGTGCACTAGAAGCTGCAAACTGGTTCAAAGATGCCTTCTTATCTCTCTTCTGAGCTCTTCTAAGACAGGGTTTCTTGTAGTGGAAGATTTAGCCACAAGTCTTGTATTTTTAAAATGTTTTACACAGGCAGCATACTCACCCTCAAATGACTCTAAAAATATAAGTAAAAAAAATGTATGTGGTTTTATATCTGGTACAGCTGAAATTCTGCTATTCTATTAATCTGCTTTTAATGTTGGTGACAAGAGTTCAAGCCTTGCTCATGAAATGGCAGTTTTGGCTGTCAGCACCAACAGACCCTGACTTTATTTAGAAATTGAACATCTAGGAGATATTCCTTACATATAGCTATTGTGGGTTTGGCTATCTGAAAGAAAATATGGAATTAGAGGAGAATGTAATCCATGAACTCTTTTAACCTACAGCTCTCTGTATCTTCATGTCTTTTACTACCTGAGAACAGGAGTTTTATGTGGTTATTTATACTAAGGCTGTGATAAACGAAGTGCAGAAATGTATAATGAAATTAAGATTGGTCAAAATCTTATTGAATTTGGAAGCTAGGACTTAAATGGGAAACTGAGTGACAATGATTTTAGTGACTTCAAACTCTTTATGTAGATTTCTGCTACTGCACTTTCTCTGTCCTGTCAGTAGCAATGGGGTTATTCTCTGTTCATACAGCCATGAGGGAGAATAGAATTTCATGCAACTCTGTCTACTTTTGGGAAAGTATGTTCCTTAGAAAAATAATAATAATATAATTAGATGTGGGATCAGATTTTGACTGAAATAGTCCAGGACCTGTTATTCTTATTAATAGAAAAAAATCCTCCTTACTCTGTCATGAATATGGAAATATGACTTCCTTTTAAACTGGGTAAGGAAATTACAGTAATGAGTTTGGTTATTTAGACAGGGAAATGTTAGCTGCTTGTAGCAAATGGGAGCTTCCTGCCCCTTTCATTTTGGATGCGTTTTACAGATGTGGCCCTTGTTGTTTTTAGTCTCAAGTGTAATTATTTAGATTTGATTTATGGTTGTGATACTTCTGAGATGGCAAAGAAATCAGAATTGAAAATTCTTAAAAAGTAATTTCTTACTAGCTCTGAAGCAAAAAAAAAATCTTTTGTGAAAAACCTGGTAATTAAGTACACCATAGGAATGAGTTTTTCAGTTTTGACTAAGTTATCTTTCTATATCTATGACTGCTGTATACATGAGTTCCAAATCAATGTTTTCATCTAAATCATAATTTCTTATATCTCATCACTATCTTGCTGACTTAGGTTATATTAGTTTATATTTTTCATTTCAATTAAGTGAATAATTTATTTTGTTGTGCACCCAGTTTACGAAGAATACTACTATTTCTCCCAAATGAGTCTGAGAATTCAAAATAAGAAAGTGTTTAAAATAGCTCCCAAGTCTCAAAATCAAACTATATTTGATGAAAACAAAACAATGAGCACTCCTGTGTCCCAGCATTTTTATTTTGCCTTTAAATCAGAATGATTTTGATTTTTTTTCCTGTTTCCATTGCATGGCATCTTGCAAATCTTACTCAGCATTTCATCAGGGCTGTAGTGTAGATTTCTATGAGTGAGGGCAGACCCTGTCATTATATACTGGGAGCATCTGAATCCTTTGATGCCCATCAGTAGGTGGAGGAGTTACCCAGGAAAGATAGTTTCTAAAGGTATCCAGCCTCCACAAAGAAGAAAACTCAAATGAGTACTCTGATCTAGCATTGTAGTAATCTGTTGAGCCCCCATTAATTTCATAGAACCATAGAATGGTCTAGGTTGGAAGGGACTTTAAAGATCCTCTCATTCCAGCCTCCCTGCCATGGGCAGGGACACCTTACACTAGACCAGGTTGCTCAAGGCTCCATCCAAATTGTCCTTGAACACTTCCAGGGATGGGGCATTCACAGTTTCTCTGGGCAATCTGTGTCACTGCCTCACCACCCTCACAGTAAGGAATTTTTTCCAAATACTTAATCTAAAGTATTTTTAATCTTAATCTAAAGCAAATTCAGTTTGAATCCATTCCTCCTTCTTATGTGCTCTTGTAAATAGTCTCTGTATGTTTTTCTTGTAGGTACCCTTCAGATACTGGAAGGCCACAATTAGGGCACCCTGAAGACCTTCTCTTTTAAAGTGATCCAAAATATTTTCTTTTGATTTGAAAAAACCCAAACCCAACATCATTCCATGCAAACTGCCTTTGCCAAACTATGCACTTTGCTTGCATTTTTTTTTCCTATGAAAATGTTGTTGAAATATTAAAACAAATTAAGACATAATTGTTATGCTTCTTCTCCCAGATTCCTGATGAACAGCCTAATTCACTTCTAATAACAATGTTATGGCTCTGATCTGAAGATTCTGGTTAAAAAAAAGATGTAATGATTTATCTACACTGGCAGCTGTATTTAATGCACAAAACTTAGGGAACACACGCATTGTGCCTGGATTTGCTGGAGGTCAGATAGGCCTGAGTAGCTGAGATTTCTGTGCTTGTGAGTGCTGTCATGCAGCAGGGCCATGTGCAGCAGGGCTTTGCCATGGCTTCTCTGCCTGGTGGCTCCATGGTCTTGGGCCAGCTTTGCACTTTATCCAACCTGAGCACATCTCACACCAGAGAAGGTCTTCACAGGCACAGGGCACCGAGGGCTGGGAAATATCCTTCTGCCTCCCCTGCCAGCCCTAGCCCCATTGCAGAACCTGACTCATTGTTTATTCACTGGCATCAAAAGTGTCTCTGCAGTGTGACATGCATAATGGAGACAGCCTTGAAAGTAAATAGCTTTCTGCACTTGCTAGCATACCTAGGCAACATCATTAGATCATGTTAATAGAATTTATTCATTGCAATCTATTATGCAAAACAGAGAAATGTTTGCTTCAAATGGATATAAAGGGGTTTGGAATCATTATAATCATATTCTCTCGTCAGTTCTATTTACAGAAACAGATAATTAGTTAAAAATCTTAAGATCTCGCTTTCAAAATTAATTGCACTTTTTTCTATGTTACCAAGCTTTCAGAAGCATATTTTAGTTCCATACATCTCAGGTTTTAAGGACTGTTGCATTAACTTGAAAATGAAATCTCAAACCTCAGCTGTGCTCCCATTTTATTAGAGTGATATAGTGATAATCTCACAAGGATCCTAATAAGTACATGAGGAAAAAAGAATCAGCTAAATGGGAGATGTGGAAATGTTCTAGCCCAGTGCTATTACATAGGTCTTATACTTTTTTTCTGCCTGTTCCATAATAGGATATTTGCAAATTCTTCTCTCAGCAGGTTTTGAACATGAACTTGCATTATTGTTCTTACAAAATAATAAACAGCTTTGGGCTATAAAATCTCTCAAATTGTTTTCCACAGAAGGGATTTACATGCTGACTCATTCCTACTATATTTATCACCTATCGCCAAACCACTGCAACTGCAGGATTTCTAATAAAGCTATGGAAATTACATGCATTGCAATGGGACCTGAATACATTTACATTTGTAGTATTTTACCATTTCAAAATTTATGGCAGATTACCTTGTTTGTGCATGTCTGGACTTTAATGGTTATTTTTTTATAGCAGAAAATAGTAGTTTATGGTGGTATTCCCAGTAGAAGGTTTTTATGAATCTACCATATGGAGTATTACATAAAACTAAACTTGTATCAGCAATGGTTTTATGTAGAGTAAGACAGTGAACATTATCAAGAATTAGTGATTACAGAAGATGTCTGAAAACTTGAAATGTGGGGTTGTTTGGTTTTTGGTTGTTTAGTTTCTTTTTTTTTTTCATTTTTTAAAATATATTTTTATTTCTACTAATAGCAGTCCAAATCTCTGCTTCTTCATGCAGAGGAAATCTTAATTGTCTGCAGCAAATCCTGGGCAACTCAAAGCAAACAATATTTACTGCTGATGACCATCTCTCCCTGCTGCCTCCCCTTAAGGTGCCCTTCATGGAGGTTGGCACAAGTGGGATGTGGTGATTTATGCAGAAGACGAGTATGGAAATCTGTAAAGTCTTCCCATTTTCCAAACACCCCTGTCCATTCATATATTTCAACCACAGCTACTTTCTTCAGCATTGATGGTAGAAAACAGTTTTTTTCCCTGTTTCTTGCTACTAAAGGAGGAAAAACTTCAGCAAAAGCTGCATTCAGGAAAAATATCACAATTCCATAGGAGAACATAGAGATTAGCAAGGCTATTCTCATGGAAATATGTGCTTCCATAAGTATTGACATCAGGAGATGGTACACAGCTTTGTCAAAGAGGACCTCATGGATTTGGAAGCCATTTGGCCAGGAAAAAGAAATGTACCATGAAAAGTAGGCAACCAGTCACACCGAGAGAGCAGCAGATGGTGCATCCGTGAAGTAATTGTCACTGCCAAGAGCCTGGCAAGTTCTGCAGGCTGGAATGTATCTGCCTCATTAATGGAGCAAGCACTTGGGCAGGGAATGTCTATAGAAATCCATATATGGTTGGAAGTACAAGCTGTGAGGTTTGTATCTGAGATGTAAAGAAAGAGAATGGGAAGGAGAGACAGCTGTAGGTATCCAATCATGCTTCTTTTGCTGGCCCCAGTCCTGGCAGAAGCTCCTGGGCAGCACAAAGCAGGTTTTGATTCCAAGGCACTGTGCATTATGGATGGTGACCCAGGTATTCACTGCTTTTCTACACTTTCCCAATCCCTGTATGGCAACTTCCTCACTACATCAAATTTGTTTAGGAATTACAGCATAAGGCCAGCTTTGCTCATTGTGGGGAATTGACACATTAAGTCAATTGTGCATTTTCTAGCATTAAAAAAGAGCTAAATCTAAAGGATGGTCCAGCCCTTAGGACTTGATAACCATATCTGTAGAATTGCACCAAAACCATATGGGTCTGCCATATATCTTTAGGATAATCTGTGTGATCTGTGCAAAATTTTCTATTCTTCATTGTTTTCCTGTAGAAATAGTTTTTGCTTGAGATGGTCTTAAAATCAGAGAGGCTGATACATATCTATCAACATATCCTGGGCAGCTGTCAGGCTACATCTGAAACATTTCAAGGTCACATAGGGCCATTTTATAATCTTGTCTGACTTTTTAAAAAGCCTGGTGCCTTTGTGGCTCAGAAATCTTGCTGTTTATGCCCATGGAAAGGATGTTGCGTGAAAGAATTCACTCAGCCATTGCTCTGGGAGAAATCCTCTACTGGGTATGGGCTCAGGGACCCAGGAGAGTGTGCTACTATTCCTGCTCCCGTCTGCTAAGAAGCTGCCTCTTGGTCTCTACTGATTTGAATCACACCCTCTCTGCTTTTTCATTAGCTGATGTATCATAGTCTTACAGCTGTCTTCTCTCGATCTAAATTGCACACTAATACTGTACATTATTGATTAAATGAGTCTACAAATGTCTTTTTAATACTGTATGGGTTGATCAGTCTTCTCAGCTAATGTGCAGCACCTCCAGTGGGCTTTAAAACCTGGTGAAGCAGCTTTTAACCAGATCTTACTGGGAGAGAAAAAACTGCCTGGGACGCTGTGCTCACACGCAGGCTGAAGTATGTGTTTTGGCAGTGGGGAATTAGTAATGATTTCACTTCCTATGCTAAAAAGCTCCCTGTGTTCAGAGTCTTATTTTGATAATCACAACTGCTGATCTTACTCTTTGCAACTAAGACAATACACAGGAGATTGTTGTTTTATACACCACTGGCACGGTTGCACTTTAACAGTTGAGCTAGTTTAGCAACTAATTTTGCTTTTTGTGTGACATTTTTGGAGGAAAGATTTCAAAGTTTTTCTAGCCTTTTAAAAATTTTATATACACAGGACTGTAATAACTACATTGCCCATATTTGACATTTGATAGTAAAAATAGTAGTATTCTGTCTGTTTCAAGTGATTGCATTACATAAGCAGCATTCATGAACTATTCTAGTTTCTACCTCCACTAGTTAATCATTGTAATTTTCCTTTTGCTTTCATTTCTTGAATTTAAATTCCTCTTAAATTCCTCTTTAAATTCCTTCACAATCCAATCTATAGGCAAGTATTGCCCCTTTCATTACACAGTAGGAGAAGCATGTTTGTGTTCTTGGGTAGGTGTCATGGATATCTAGTTTTATAGTATTATAGAAAATTAGGCTGAAAGAGCCTGGAGATACCACTTAAATCCACACCATTCTATTGGAGAAAAAAATGAGGTTTTTCTATGCACATATTTGCTGAAATACTAACTTTATCTCAGGTCTGCATGCTTTGCACAAATAACAACAGAGCTCTAGCCAAATGGAGGAGGCATTGTGGGGGTAATTGTGCTTTCTGTGTACACTTCTCATGAGGGGCTTTGCCATATGGGTGTAGTCAAAATCAAGCCAAAATATTTACCCTCCTTTGTCATTATTCAGATGGACATCTGCATTTCTACCAAAAAAAAACCCCAAACCTCTATGCAAATTGGTCAGTATGGGTAAATTTAGTCTGTACAAAGTTTTGAAAGACAGATAAGTGGTTTCAATTCTTAAATGGTAGCTGTGCTGGGAAGTGGCAGCTGCCCAGTGACTGGTGGCTGAGCCTCTTGGTGTCCTTCTTTGGGACACTGGACACAGCTTTGTGGTGTTTAGAAAAACAATGGAGAAATAAACAGTGAGAAGAAGAATGCTCAAGACAGAACAGCAGATCCAGATTAAATGCAAAGGTAGCAGCTAGACTGAAGAGATTGGGGAATGCGTAGCAGCAGGTATAATACTGAGAAGGTGGTTGGTTCCTGCCTCTACTCCTGGGTGAGGGGCATCTCAAGAATCCATGCAAGTCTTAAAATAAGGTAAATTTTACTTATACCTCAGTAAAGTAGCATCTCCCAGGGAATCAAACATTTAGCTCCTTGTCAGATCCTTTGAGCCATACATTAACAATGAAAGAGTGATATTGCCACTATCATCCTGATGATTCAGCAAGGAGCAAAACATGATAGCCTTTCTAACAAGGCTGTTATTCAGATATATCACTCAGTGTGCCCACTCCAACTGCTTAGTGGTTCAGAGTGTTAATGCTCTGCATATTGTGCTTAATAGAATTTTAAATTATTTTGATTAAAGTGTCAAGGGATGAGGATTTAAGATTGATCAAAACTACTTGCCTGTGCTGTGGCAGTTGTTAACCAGCCACTTTCAGAACATTATTGCACAGGCTTAAGTGATGTAACATTCAGACATGAGAAATATGAGGAAGTACTTCTCCTAAGTTCATCCTGGGGAACAGGAGGGCAAGGAGTATATATATTTCAGAAACACTGACTGACTTAGGGTCCCAGTCCTTCATTAATGGAAGTTGATAGGACCTTTACCACTGCCTTCAATTTAATGTAATTCAACCAGGAATTCACGATAGCAAAAATCCAGTGTGGAAAGACTTCACTTCTTTGAGCAGATATTGTAAGCTTTAAAATATTATTCAATAAGGAAGAAAATAAATAATGGAAGCTTGTCTTGCTCTGAGGTCAGGTTTCTGGAAGTAGAGTCAGTCAGAACAAAGTTCTTGCTTTGAAGCTCACCTATTTGGGGGCAGAGGTCTTAAGTGATGGTTCTTTAACTATGACGACAAAGAAAGTACTTCAGCATGTGTCTAACCACTAGTATGCAAATAAATCCACTGAAGCTAATGTAATGAAAACATCTTGCAATTCTTAAATGTGTACATGTGCCCTGGACATCCTTTGAGTGGAACATTAGAGTACATGGTTCCTAAATCATTGTCTCAGCTCATGTGTTTGTTAATATTTGGACCTGAATCAGAGCGCAGTGGCCTAGCTATGCCATGAAACCACCATCTATTCCCATCCTCTTCAAGGTGATGCAGTCTTCTTCTCTGCTTATAAAATAAAGAATAATACCCTATCCAGCTCTTGCTTAGTGTTTCACTAAAAGATAATTGCTTAAAATCTCAGTAGACTTTGCATCCACATCTGTGAATGACCATATGGTGCTTTAAGACAGACTGTCCTGAGCCAGAGGGGTTGGTACGCTCTAGCTGCCCCCGTTCCTTTAATAATGCAAAGAAGCCATAAACTCACCTTAAGTGGCTGCTTAAGCCAGGTTTACAGCCACTGAGTGACTGCAATGCTGAAGCCAGCTCTTGCACTACATGTAGGTTGTTTAGACAAACACTTTATTGAAATGACAAGCTTGATGTGAAATAGTGTTGTCTTCTACCTGGTGAAAGCTAAAGAATAATAATAAGTGAAGCTGCTACTGATTAGAATTATTCCAATAGAAGCAAATGATTGCTGTGCGGTTCAGCAATTAGGTGTGAACTACAAAAACAGTTAAATACCATTTAACTAAAATGGTTTAGTGGTGGAGTCAGCAATGCTAGGCTAAAGATGGGACTTGATCTTAAAAGTTTCTTCATAATTCTATGATTCTACAATTCTGTGAAAATGGGATTAATTTAGCTCAAATATAAGCAGACTATTTGCTGTTTGCAAAACTTCAGAGTCAATCTCAAAGTAAAATAAGAGAGATAGCTGATGCTATGAAAATAGTTTAATAGTTTAAGCTAAAAAATTTAAGATCCAGAAGCTGAAAATAAAAATGTATGGTAAAAGTCCATCTTGACAGCTCTTGATTTGTGTGAGTGGGCACATCTGTGCTCTGTTGCACAACACAGAGAGAGCAGGAGAAGAACATTCAAAGTACAGTTGTGTTTTCCTATAGTCCCTTTTGTAGTAGCTGCTCAAAGCATTCTTTCAGAGAAAAAACAGATGCAAGTATTTTATATCAATCCACAAAAAATACCTACCTATTGTTGCATAATGCAAAATCTCTGCTTATGCACCACCCCCCCCCCCCTCCCCAACCATTAAACAGAGTCTGGTGGGCTGAAGGCACCTGATGTATGAGTTTCATCCTGTTTCCAGTGAGGACGTCCAAAACTGCAGCCATTTAACAGACAAATGAATATACAGAACCATTAAAACATATTAAATACTCCTGCATGTGTTTAACTGCAAGTATATGACTAATCTTTTTGACTCCAGAGGCAGCAAGGCATACATCTTAAGCAGGTACTTAAGAATTTTGTTGAATGGAGCTTACAGAACATTAGTTCCTATGCTGAAGTGTTTGCTGGTGTAATTGCCAAGGATTATGCTACAGGGAGCAGCAGAGAAGGGCTGCAGGCACAAGGTCCCTCCTTGTGCACTCTCACTGCATTCACCACCTAGCAGTGTGGACTCCAAGGACTGTTTGGACCACATACAGACACCTGTAGGACAGACCTTAGAGACAATATATGATGACTCCTGTCACTTGTCAAAACTGACCTTACACTGGCAATAAGAAAAGCTTGATGAAATGGAAATCAGGGAGAAAAGGAAAATTCAGATTTGGGGGACTCTGGAGGTAGAAGCAACACTGAAGTTATTGTGCAGTACTTTAAAGTAAGGAGCAACTTCCTCCCCTGCACAAAAGTCAGGGTGCAGTGAGCACCAGGTCAAGGCTATGCTGGCACTGCCAGATCAATACACATCTCATGGTTGCTTCTATTGAATGGACTCAAACACTTTGTACAACAGGGCAGATCTGCAAGAATTGGGTTGAGTCAATGAAGGCATTCATGGTCCTTGCATTCTGGCTTAACCACGGAGCTAATGATGCAAGGCAGAGCAAAGTTAGTTTCCTGGAGAAAAGTTACACCATAATTGACGGAGTAACCTTTACATAGTGAGGAAAAGGATTTTTCATAGACACAAAAGGCAAGGACTTGGATCACACTGGGAAACTTTCCATTCCTTTTACCTCTGTCTCCATTTAAATGAAATAGGGAGACCCATTTGCAGCCAACCAAATTAGCTGAAAGCAGCTCACATAACGACAGAGATTTCATTGAAATCAAATCCATATATTATCTCACAGGAACAGTTGTTCAGAGTTAATTTCCAGGTTAATAGGCTACTATTGCCATTTTCAAATAAAGCAATTAAAAGTAATATTCTTATATTACTGATAAGAAGGATCACACTGCATTGGATTGTCAGCCTATTTTTCTCAGTGTTCTTCATCAAAAAGTATCTAGCACAAATTACTCTAGGCCAAAGTGGAACAATACTGCCTAGAGGAAAAAAAGTACCTCTCTGAAGTCAGAGTTTTTAAATTAAAATTTGAAGCAATGAACTCTATTCCTTAACTTGTAAGATGTGTAGAAACTATTTTCTGTCTAAATGCTCTTTTATGAGTTTTTCTGAACTGAAAAGCAGAGGTAAAACAAGATGATAATTATATATCAGATATGTTTTCTTGTAAATGTTGAATGCTTTCCATGGAGCATGTATAATATGTTAAACAATCTCTCCCACAAAAATGTTTTGTGGAAACTCCCAGGACATTCCCAGTTCTTTTCTGCAAGAAGATCTGTACCATATAGGCAAAAATCTGATCAAGGAGAATAAGTATAATTTCTTATGGGGAATTATCATATATGTGAATGAGAAAACATGACTTTCCCCTTCTAAAATTACATGAGTGTAACATATGTCTTGGTCCAATTAGAAACTGTCTTTTTTATATTATCGTCATGGCATCCTGCACTTGTGAAAGCAATTTTGATGAATCTGGGGCAAATTTAGAATCAAAGGAGAGACCCAACCTTAGAATTTAAAAGGAGACGTTCATTTTTCACAGAGGACATTTTGTGTCTATTTGAAGAAGACAAAGTGCTAAGCAAAACCCCCATATTCATGCTGCTTTGGTGGCTAAATGGCTGGGTATTTTGCAACAGCAAAACAACCATATTCAGCTACTTTGAGGGTTTTACTGGACTAGAGCAAAGCAAAGTTTCTAACTTGGCATTGTTTCTGTCTGATGAAGCCTCCATGTTTGCTATTTTTCTAGGATGACTGGTATAGCATAAGAGCTTATAGTTGTCACTGTCCTGGAAAAGTTTTACTGAACAGGGTGAGTTGATTTCGACTGCAGTTGGTCATCAGTCATAGGCCACGCTGGGAACCCTGACCTGGGAATGTGCCTCATGGTGATGAGAACCTGATGTTCTGTGTCTTCATGGATCTACAGCACAGATTTGGAGTACAGCAAGAGGGAGTCAGTTCCTGACATTCCTCTTCACAGGCCTCCAGACAGTCTTTGGATTTATGGGACATATTGCTTCAACATCCCCCATGTCAGTAAACCTTTTCATCCCTGAGAAAACACCTGTGGTTTATGTTTAATCTTTAAGACCTGTGAAAGTTTTGACACGTGCCTAAATAATTCTTCAGTTTGAAAGTATAAAAAATGACCTTGCAATGCATCCTTCCCAGTCACTGGCATGTATTCACCAAGTGTGGCAACATAAATAAGGAAGTGGCAAAGGTCTTTGTTGATTTCAGTCATTCTAGGATAAGAAATTCTTGATAAAATGAATCCTCTGGGATCTGATTCAGATGTGAAGTGCACCTGTCTTTTGAGAATTCTTTTGAGTTCAGCCCACGCCAAATAAAATTAATTGGAAAGCCAGACTAAGCACTGCTGATTTAAAGCACATGCTGTGCTGCTCGGTGGTTTGGGGGAGGGACATAAGAGAGGGAACTTCCTAGTCCCATGGATGTTGTGTTTGAAGGCACAGGATACTCTGGGTTTGTGCTGTCCACAAGTAGTGACATTCCTTCATCCCCAAAGGCCAGCTCAAAACCTGTGCTCTCTTCAGCTCCCACATCAAACTTTCTTTCACAGTGTAAATTGTAGGTTTGCCTTCAGACAGGGCTTTGCCAGAGGGACAGGATGGTGTTGAGAAGGATGTGAGCTGTCTTCTGCTCCACACAGAGCTTCAAGAGCATGTGAGAAACACAAAGTAATGCTTCTCACGGTCAGCAACTGACACTTTGCCTTTCAGATTGAAGTTTTAATTAAAATGGGAATTTCTGGACTGAATATTGGCAGCCACAGGACTGCTGAAATGTGACATCATTTATGACTCCAGCAGTAAGGAGTTCACTGTCCATGATCATAAAGCAGATTCCAGTCTTGATTTGATATCGATTTAACAGTCAGCATAAGTTTGCTCTTTAATATTAAACAAAATATGTCAGATCAAAGCATTAACAATATTCTTCCTCGGGGTTTCTCCACGGATATTACCTCAAATTCTTCCAAACAGAGATGTCTGGCAGAGAGCATCTTCAGACTTCTGTCCTGTAACACCACTTTTCTGGAGCAGTAGTTCTCTCTCCCACATTGCCCCTGTACAGTGTCATTCCCTCACCACTCTTTTTCTCCCTAACACAGACTAAGGCCATTTCTTCTACAGATCTTCTGTAATTGCCAAAGACTGGTAAATCCAGTCTTCATTTCTTTCTGCAGACACTGCAGCTCTGTGCTCAACCCTTCTTTCCCAGCCATCCCTGTTCTAATGGCTTCAGTCTATTCTTGCAAGTCTCGTTTATTTTCTTGCTTCTTTTTGACATGAGTGATACAATATGTGACCTCTGTCATGTGTCCTGATTTGTCTGTCTCCTGCCTCTATGTTTCTGATATTCATTAAGGCGATATTCACTTTTCCAGCTCTGCTTTGCCCCTTAGTGAGGTATACTCAGAGACTCATATCAATGTCTTCTTAAATTGAATTTTCTTACTGCCATATCTGAATTTAATCTCCAGTATACTCCTTCTTGGCTTTAGCTGTAATTCTTCTACCATCTTTTGTCTCTTTGTTAAAAAAAATAACCAAAATAATGTAGTAGTTTTTGAGTTCTGAGATATGAGGAGAAACCTGGTATATTTGGAAAAACAGTCAATCCCATGAGAACTCCAGAATTACACTTTAGACAATGGTCCTGACATCAAGTGACACCAGTTCTGACAACATACTGCCATTGTAAGCAAAAATATCCTGATAGCAATATATAAGTTTTTTTTAACACTGCCTCCAAGCCGAAATCCTTACTTAGCAAGAGAGGCAACAGTGATCTGGCACAGAGCTTGGATTGCCCCTTCCTGTAATGTTCTCTGAGAGACTGTTCTGGGGGAGCTGAGGAGGAAAGGGTAATTTCTTTTAACTCTAAAGATGTGGCAGTTGGGAAAATTTGTATTCATACTATATTGTGCAGCTGTTAGGATGGGAAGACTCATGGGATATGTGATACACTTTGAATATTTTTTATTTTAATTTTTCATTAAATATCAGGATCAGGGCTGCTGAAAATACAAGATAATATTATAGTAGATCTATAATATAAATGGAAGTAAACAGATGCATTAGCAACCTGCTTGTTGCTTAAACATATCTTGCCCTTGCATATGTCTGTCCTTGCTACCATTTCCTTTGTTTACCACAGTGAACTGGGATTAATTTGATCTGACATTTTAAATCAGGGCTTGGTCAGTAATGCTGGCTTTCTGAACACAAAAAGTAGTTTTCTCTGTATCAGCATGCAGAAGCTTATGGATGATAGATGTGTAAACTCCATTTTGGTCCTCTGCTTATTCTCCTTATGAAGTCATAGGTGGAAGCAGCTGTTTTGTGATATTTTCCTACCACTTATATAACAGATCTTGGAAGTGAAGCTGAGGTTAAATAAAATTTGTGAAAATTTGATTGATTTTTACTGCTCATGAAGGAAATCATGTAAGTGGAAAAGACACAATATGATCAGAGACAGACAGGAACTACTAATTTGTAAAATTATTTCTATATTAACTCTGCTGCTCTTAAGACTAGAGAAAAATTCTTTGGTGAGTGTAGTACGGGGGTCTCAACCCTAGAAGTCAGTCTGTTTGCTGCCTGTGGCTTACAGCCTTTGTCTCCTCACTTAAGACCTTTTCCTCCTCCACTTTTGCTGGTATTTCCTCATGCACTTGTTCATGTCACTTCCTCATGTCCAGTCCACAGTCACTGCTGTTGAGTCTGGATGCCAAGAAAGGCAAAATTCACTCACACATTTCTACCCAGACAAAGTTTAAATCCAGTTAGATGAACCAGGACTCTCATTTTAGACCCTGCTCTGAAGTGATATCTAACCCACACTCACTGCAAGAAAATCAGGCATCATTTGATTGTTCCACATCAACTATGTATTCCTCAGCTGGTGAATAAGTTTAATTTTACCCTTTGATTACCCAAAAGTAATCTGCCCAAAAGCACTGATATTTCCATCGTCTTGGACTGATGACAGCCCATGATTTACATGCAGCAATGTGGTTCTGAGGAGTCTCAGAACCATCTGAATATAAAGGTTTAATGATTGGATTATATATTCTCTCTCCATGATAGAAAATAAGACAACTGACTTGGCTTTCAGGCAGATTACATAAGCCCAAGTTAAGTGGTAGAATAAAAATGACTGATATTCCTTCTTGACTTAAATACAGCACTAAGTAGTATGCCCTTGAATTCTGCATAAAGCAATTTCCTCATCTTTGGTAACAGCTAGGGGGCATTCCAAATGCAAATAGAGACAGCTTTGCATTTTTAATATTTCTTATATACATAATTCACTGCCTCAGTTTAGAAACGTTATTGCTACCTCTTCTGTGCATTTCAATTATTTTGCACCTCTGAACTTTCATATTAACTTTAATGTCAGCTCTTAAAGCATATTTTGTACAGGTGAGCTTGTGCTCATGTCTCTTGAAATTCACAGATTGCACAAATGCTCATCCAGGCACAAATACACTGTACAGGTTAACCTGTGTCATTTCACTGGAGTGTGTGAGGGTTCAATAAATGCATACTTGGTTGTACCAAAGCCCTGAAAATCAGTAGGTAGAAATGGGAGCAATGCAACGGCACTCAGTATTAGAATATCACATTTGCAGTCCACTCTGCATGCATAACCCACAGGCATAATGAGGATTCCAGCTGATCAATAGGAAACAATGCTTTTCTAAAAGTAGCTCTCAAAATAATAGAAATTATGGATGGAAGAATATGACCACTAATGTGAAATTAATTAATGCATTCCATAAAGCCAGAGACTATGAGATTCTGAGCAAGATTTACTTCATTGCATTTTTCAGAAGAGAGAGGCAGTTGTGGTCATCTCCTGTGACCATGAATGTTCCTGAGAACTTTTTTCACTCAGATGAACAGAGGTGAAAATTTATAGCATCTTGTTTGATCCTTCAAACTTTTTCAGTTACTGTCTTACACTGTCAACCACTTGCAACCACAGATTTCAGGGAGGTGACTGGTTGATGGATTTGTTCATCTCTGCTGATACTACCTTTGGGGGGCACAGATCTGTCTCTTACTCACTCCATGCAGGAAATGGTGCCAGAAACATCCTCCCTATTGGTCACACTCTTGCAGCCCATCAGAGCAGGAAGGTGTGTATCCAGCTGTGCTCCTTCTTTAGAAGAAATATCTTTCCTGCATGGCAGTCTGAGATGGAGAGTGAATGGGATCATCTCATCTCCACCCCATCCCTACCAGACCAATGTAGTTGCAGAATACATGGCAACAAGTACCAAGTGTTTCCCTGGAAGCCTCTCTTAAGGGTGGCAAAACTGAAGCTGGACTGAATCAATCACAGTGTTTTGAGTGCTGACACGTATACAGTCAGCCTGACTGGTACTTGGATTATAAACTGTGCTTTCTATCTAAAAGAGACTATAAACAAAAGATATGGTCAAAATCTCTCTTGGTTTGATTCTACTGTTTCTCAAAATATCTTAAAGTCAAGCCTGCTGCCTCCTGCATTACAATATAAAGAGATGCCCTGCCTCTAATTTCCCATCAAGGTAAGCCCAATGGTATGGTGGAAAATCCACCCCCAGTGTGCACAGATTTTGTGTACTTTACAAGGCTGCTGTAGCACTGCAAAGCTAATGCAGGGGCTGTGCCAGGTTTGACAGTCACAGGATGCTGGCAAAAGCCTGAATGTGTTTCCTAGCTGCTGATGAGTGCCATGTTCCAAAGATGATGACTGCTCTTAATAAAAAGGAGATTGCCTCTGGGCTGAATGTGCCCTGGCAGTCATCAGCTTAGACCCCACTCCTGGATTTTTTCCATTAAATAGGTGGTGGGATCCGTCTGATTTCTCTCCTCTCATCTGAAATAGTTACTGATGATATTATAGTGGGAAACAAAATGAGTTCAGGGTATATGCTAATGTTACTGTGGCGCTGTGAGTGAGGAAAAAGTGACATGCAGACTGGGTAGCCATGAAGAGTCACTAAGATGATGAAATCAATGCTCTGCAAAGCTGGTCTTGTTGAGACCAGAAGCTGGGACATAAATAAAAATGCACTGTGTGTCCTCAGTGCACCTGGCTCCCAGCAGTGCTCACTGCAGCTAATGGGGAGCTGCAGCTGCAGAGTGCAAGCAGCTCAGGGTGCTGTGGGGGCTCCACCTGAGAAGCAGCTCAGGTTGTCCGTGTTCCCATCCTTCCGCAGTGAATTACTGCCCTTGAAGTGGGCTGTTGTCACTGGCCCTGAACCACTCTGGATCCATCTCCAGGGAAGTGAAACGTTCATTTTGATCACTCCAAGGACCCCTGTCATCTGAGTGTGCCTGCAGCTATCCACCCAGTTTGATGTAATAGGCAGGGCAGCTAACTTCGTAATTGCAGCAGCTGCTTCTAACAAATACTTGACTTGAGCCTAATGTTTTGGTTTGCTGGACAAACCAAATGAAGAATTTAATTTGGATTGAATCAGCAGTTACTGTTATTACTTTAAATGGCAAAATAAATATCCTACTTCAACCTCTGCCCTAATGTAATAGGTTCATTTAATACAAAATTGCCAACCTTAGATGCAAAAAGAATAACTTAACAAAATGGAAGTAGCTTGATTTATGGTCCTTGTAAGAGGAAAACTTGGGCTCTATTCATGCTGACTACCCGGTTGTCTAGTGGTTAGAACACATCTAAAATGGGGAATGTGGATTCAGATCTGCTTCTCTTCCTGAAGGCATTCACAGTCCTGTGCTCAAAGAAAGCTTCACTGCCTGCAGTGCTAAGGCATGGAGATAAAAGTCTGTCTGGAAGTGGGTGTACAGGGGTTTGTGATGGGTTTCTTTAGCTGATGCTGCTCTCTTTGAATAAATTGTTGAAAACAGGATCCTTGTCTTTCACCTTAAGATGAATATGTTACCTGTAAACCCAGGGAGTTTTTTGCTTATATATTTGGAGGGGCATCTTTCAATATATGCACTATATAAGAAGAAAATTTCTCAGCTAAAGATTCTTATAAAGATTCATTATGGACAAATTGCTCATCTTCCTTTTTGGAATTGGTTAAAATACTTGTCATTGCAAGTTTTGAGGATAAATACTCAACGCAAATTTTGGAGTGAGTACCAGTGCATTTTTATTATTTAGTGAGTTCTTTTGTAAAATTGTTTTTCACACAGCATGTGTCTTTTTGTACTAGTGGCCACTGCATTGAGCCACAGAAAAGTCTGTATTTGGGCAGCTGTTAAGACCCCTCTTCCCATATTTCCTAATTTTCCTTTGTTCTAGGAAAAGTTGGAATTCTTAAAAAAAAGTGACCTCCTCAGGCACCATCTCTCTTCTTATTTATTTCTTGATTCAGCTGTCATTCATTACATTAAAGGTTATTTTTTTTAATGAAGCACTGTGGGTAGGAAGAAATAACTTTTACCTTCTGTTCTAATTGATGAATGATGTGTTAACTAATCAGAAAGCTTTTCTATAGGCACCATTAAAGCAACAGATGTATGTGGCTCAGGAGAGATTTGTTGAACAGTTTCAACCTTTAAGTGCAGAGGATAAATGGGTGGTGACATCATGAAACCTTGACAAATACAAATTATATCATTCTCTTTTTTTCATTACTGATGGTTGATTTATTTCTATGGTTTCATTTTGATGAGATCCATTCATTGTCTCTATAGTTAAAACCTTTGAAAATTGCAATATGCAACTAAATTGGTTATAATAATTTGCACGTGATCTTCAGCATATCTTTTGAGGTTTTCTTCTGAAAGTTATTTCTAATGGAAAAATAGTATGATATGGAGTATGATAAGAGAAAAAAAGAAACATTTGAAATTGATCCTTTGGTTCATTTTTAAGCTAGTCACAAAAACAGCACTTAGGGAGTCTGAGGACATTTGATGTGGTGATAAAGCACCTACATTGGCTGCTGGAGGATTTTATTTTTGCAGTGAACTCAAAGCCTTAGAATATAGGCAGTTGTTCTGCACAGCAGTTCTGTGCCGTAATAAACAAGCAAATGTTCCCCTCTCACTCATCTCTCCCTAGTATATTTTGAGCTCTTACCTTGTTTGATTGCATTTCTCATACAGTCACTGAGATGGATCAGAATTTCCCTGAAAATTTTGGTTATTACTGAAGATTGCTTTTTTCCATTTTTACTGCAGCTTACAAATCAGAAACTAAAAATAAAGTGTGCATCTGTTTGGATAATCTATTTCTCCAGAACAGATTAAAATGATAGAATAAATCTTGGATGTACTTGGAAGAGCTTTGAATGAATTATAACAAGAGATTAAAACAAGGTGAGTTTTGCTTGGACCTCAACGAGGGAATTAAGTTGATGCTGTGTCAAGGCAAAGTTTGCAAGATAAAATAGGGTCCTTAGCATCTACTACAGAAGTATAAACGTCAGATTAAAACTGACATTTCTTCCAGAAGACCTTTATGTAAACTGGGGGAAAAAGAGGTCAAGGTTAGTTAGAAAAGAAAGTCAGGAAGACAAAATTCATAGAGAAGATCTCATGGGTGTGAGCAGGGTTTCCCTGTCCATGGCCACAGCTTGGAAAGCACTTGGAATAAGTGCCTATTCTTGTACCCTGGACTAGGGGTAGGCAGCACAAGGATAAGATTTGCTGGCAAGTTCTCTGCTTCTTCATATTCCAGTCAGGAGTTCTTAGGCTGAAACATTCCTGTATGAGAAAACTTAAAAAAAAAAAAAAAAAAGAAAGAAAGAAAGAAAAAAGGAGACCCTGAATATGTTGGCTGATCCCCAGAACAGCTGATGAGCTAATCCAAGTGTGCAATCCATTTTGAAGGGATTTGTGGTCCAGAGCATGGAAAGAACTCGTGGCTGCCCCTGCTAATGGTGCTACAGGCATCAGTGCTGTTCTGGCAGGAGTGGTAGCAGGAAAGTAACAGTGCAGTACTCCTAGTCCGGGGTTGCTTTACTGAAATTTAATGTAAATAAGTGTCTATTTATGGGTTTAGGAGTTAAATCTTAGTGTTCTGCTTGCTGTCAGCCAGCTGCCTTTAAAATGGTAAACTATCCTAAGTGTGAGAAAGGAATGAAGATGCAATTTAATGTAAATATAGAAAGTTTAAGTTCTGTCACTAAACTACAACTAAATCAATTTTGGAAAAAGATGTGCATAGCTTCACAGGAAGGAATGCATTTGCTTCAGTATTAGCAATGAAAAAAATAGTGGTGTTTTTACAAGAGAACTAAGAACAGATGATCTTTCAAATCCCTTCTGGCCTTAAATCTGTGAATCTAGGAAATGATGCCCCATTTCACACTCTAAGTCATTAAAAACACACTTTAATTATTGAAATAATCACATTTCTTGGCATTGTGGCTACTACCTGCTAAGATGATATACCAGATGATCAGTGTTTTACTGAACCTAATGAAAAGAACAGTTTGCTTTACTGGAAGTCTTCTTTTTTATTATTTCCACAAGCTCACTGGAACTCTAAAATATAGAAAACCACTCAGTGTTATATATTATTAAATGATAAACTTAGCAAAGTAGGTCTTTGTGTGACTCCTCTTCCCCATAAGAACAAGGAATGTATGACATTCACAAAAAGGGAGAGATAACTCATAAGAATATGAGAATAACTCATGCACAAAGAATGTTGGGGGTTGGGAGAGGGGCAAGAGAGGTGTTAAGCATTAACTAGTACTTTTAAATAATCTTAGACACATTTCAAAACACTTCTCAATTTTTCAGTACTGGAATCATTCCCATCATACAACTTTCTAATTGGAGTTCACATCCTTACCCTCCACCCAATGAGGAGACCTTGGGTCACAGCTGGGTTTCAAACAAGGTTGTTTCCAAACCTTAAGGCACTCTACTGGGTCATACTGCTCTTTTCTATTACATTCTTTTATGGTTTGCTGGGGAAGACAGAAAGATGCCCTAAAAACCTCAGTAACATCTTACAAAGTTACTGCTCAATCCCTATGTGCTATAAATGTGTCTTTGCAACAGAAAACATAGGCAGGCACTGTCTTCAGGTTTGTCTCTTTCAGTACCAATCCAAGGGAGAGGGACCAATTTAACTTGAATTTCTTGATGGTGCTGTAAAACATGACCAATTAAACACATCCAGTGAGCCTCCCTGTGAGCTTGAGTGTTTGTACTGCAAACTAGCATTTACCTTCCTATTCATGGGGCTGTACTGGCACAAAACTCCATTTCACATGGGCATTTCTGGGTAAATAATAAGCTCAACCAGAGAGGATGAATAAAGGAAGAAAGTAATTTTTCATACTGAATGAGTACAAGGTAGGACTGAAGTAAATGAAACAATTTGCTTGAGAAAGCAGTAAAAACTTCTGGTTTTGATGAGCTGTCTTTCCAAAGAACTGGATATACTTTAACAGTATCATTTCTGATTTATCTGCTGTTGCCAGATAAATTTTCTTCTGGGGGAAGAGCAGAATTCTCTTTATTTAATGTACCATGTCTGGAATGTGGACTAGATTCAGCTACATGTCGCTTATAATTATTTATGTAACTTATTAATCACTGAGCTGTCACTCAGCTGTTTATAAAACACAAAAGAACACTTGGAGCCTGAAAAATTACATTTTTCCTCCCCTGCACCTCCCCAAAGGCCTCTTTGCACTTCTGAGGAGATCTCCATTTAAATAAAAATCTCTTGCCCAGTCTGAGAAGGAATGCTTTAATTATAATTTAAAGAACATGCTTGTACTTTATGCTTGGGAACTGAAAGATTTGCTTTAAGGTTCTGTAAAACTTTCTTTTCAACTTTTCCAACCAATGTCCTTGGGTCTTTGTTTAGTTTATTTTCTCAAATAGGTCATGGAAAGGGTTTCCTTCTTGCTTGCTCAACCTGTTTTCTCTATACTCAGTACTTGGAAAATGGCAGCATCTCTCAGATTACTACCTCTGTATCATGCCTGCTTGAAACTAGTAAATGAATAGAAAAGTTAAGGTGCTCAAACACAGACATGCTCTCACCTACTCACACTCTTGTTTCACACATCTCATTTCACTCTGTGAAGAGTTATTCTCTGTTTAGCTTTGTGCAGCTCCCTTCTGAGCTCCTGTGCAGGATAGCTCACAGCTTGTCTTTCAGGGGAAGGTTCCGTGCCAGTTCAGAGACCAGCATCCGAGCTTGTAAATGATGCACACAAGAGCAATGATTCCATTCAGCTGAATTACATTTAAAATTTGATTATGAATGGCATCTTTGAGGCAGGCTATTCATCATTCCGTGTCCTATGTGGGTCTAAATGTCTTGAAGCTTCATAAAGGCAATTCATTAAACAGCTTTTGCCAGATCAAGAGGTGACTCAGCGGGCTGGTGAAAAACAGTGGCTGACACCCCACTGCTGGCCATGGTGTTCATGCATTATTGTTTAGGGCTGCAGTATATTGGCAGGGTGCTTGTCCTTTTGGGTGCCTCAGTTCAGCCAGTGGTGTAATGGCCATACCAGAATTTACCTGCCTTTTCACCCATTTGCTGGGCTGACTAGCAACATGTTTTCAATTTTTGCATGAAAGGCTCCACATTAATCCATGCCACAATTTGCTTTGTTTGCTTTCACCACTAAAATTACTTGTTTCCCCAAAGATCTGCCATCTGTCACTATTCACCTTTTACATTTTTATGCTCCACAGTTGAGCAAACACCAACGCCTGAATAACTCTATTTCCCATTATCAGTCCTTGGAAGTGCCCTGAGGTCAAAGCAGTTGTGACGTCTTGCCCCTGGCTGGAGTCCCTGAGACCTCAGGGCTCACTTTATAGCCTTGCCCTCTCTGCAGCTACTAAAAATATCCTGGGCCTTTTTCTTCACAGGGGTTTCCCAGTCTTAAAAAAAAAAAAGAAAAAAAAAGAAAGTAGTCCTCTCTGCCCCATACTGCCATAATCAGATGAAACACAGAATTGTAGGAGGGAGAGGCAGAGAGATGGGACATTGTCTGGCAGCTGATGAGGACTGCTCCCTGCTCTCTATATGGATAATGATATCGTGATATCGTTGGGTATCTTTGTCTGCACTTGACAAAGGAAAGGGGCAGACCCTGGGTGACAGCTGGGAAGTGCAGCTGTGAGCCACAAGCCAGTGTCTGAGTAGCCAGTTGCAAAAGATTTTTGTGTTTTCATAATCCTTGTGAGTAATATCCTGTCAAAGTCTTCATCAAAAGTTATTAGTCCCTCCATAAACTGGTACTTCAATATGTAAACTTGCCTTGTAATTAATTTTATGAGCTATGCCCCTGGCACCATAGAGCTCTTATTTCATTTTAGGAGCATAATTGATTAGGCTTCCTGTTGCTGTGATGTAGACCAAGGATGTTGCCACCAAATGAGGAGTAATTTGTGACAGCTCATTTATGAGGAGATATCTACTGTTTGCCAGCCCTGAGCATACACACAAGGCAAAGCAAAATATTTTGTATTGCTACTGCTGTGCACCACTTGAAGTTAAAAAAGCAAAAGAAAAACAAAGAGACTATAATTATACAGCCAAATTAGTGTGGTTAATTATTATATATTAATAGAGCATCTTTTATTCTTCACTGTAAGGGTTTTTGTTCTTTGCTGTATTCCTTTGAAGATATTTTTCTCAGTAGAGCATCAGATAATATTCCTGTCTGGGCAACTAGATTTTGCATTGCTAAAATTTCCTTTTGTTTCAATTGTATCAGATACTTTTCTCTGCTTCCAACAACTGTTACAGCAAAATAAAGTCTCCCATTCTGATACAACTTTGAACAATTGCAGAGTCCATCTTGATGACAATGGTTTACATTTTCCTTTCTTTTCTCTCCCTGTTTAATATTTGAGTGAATGCTATCTGAGAGAAATATGTTGGATACTCAGGCTGTATTAACTTAATTTATGGCTAGCATGAAGGTAACAATATTTCCTGCGGGTAAGGTCAAAAGGGCTTTGTTTTCTATTAATTAAAAATAGGCTCATATAAGACAATGCATGTAAGTAATAAAGACATAATGCTTATTTGTGTGGCCATAAAGGAGTAGGTTACTCATGACTACCAATCATAGCTGCAGTCTCTCCCTGACCCTGAAAACTGACCAAAAAAAGGAAAATGTATAATTTTATCCTTTCCATACCTTGCTTATACAAGCTAGAGAAGTGAGCCGAATGTCTGAGAAGTCCTAGGTTGCTGCAGCCCCTTAAAGCCTGTAAGCACAAGGCTGAATCTAAAAGTGTCTGGTGCTTGCTGCATCTCCCAGGGAAACTATGTATGGCTAAATTCAACCAGAGCTGTCTGAAATTAAAAAAAAAAAAAATCTCAGAAACCAGATGTTTAAAAAATGAAACTAAGAGAATTTCAGAGGGAAAGTCAGAAGAAATGAGAAATGCTACCCTCCAAAACTGAAACAGAATGATAAATTACTTTTGCCTTTCTGAAGCCAAGCTAGAAAACCTCTGCTCACCTCTATTATCTACTTCTGGTCTCTGAAGATGCATTACCATATTAATTCATTGCATTATACAATTTGAGCAACTAAATGAGTTTACCTCATGCCCTCTTAATAGAATTTTCTTCTAATGCTAAATTTAAGTGATACATTTTAGGGGATACTTGAATTAGAATGCATCACAGAAATTTATTTAGACTCTGTTTTGTTTACAAATTATGACTTAACCCTTCTTGATAAAGCAAGAGTAGAAAATCCCCAGCCTCGAGACAAAATATCTCTCATCATTGGAAGTCCTACCATCTCCTAAGTAATGTGAGGTTTCACTGGGCCTCAGGAGAGGTAGAAGAACTGTTTGTGTGAAAAGACAATCAGCACATCATAAAGAAAATGACATGCATGGTGAATTGGGCTGGGTACATATGCAGCCCATCAGAACGGGTGGAGAGGTGCTGTGATGTACATGTGATCAATTGGCTGCATCATGAGGTGGCTCACCAGCCTTCACTGCAAAACATCAGGATGTGTTTTCCAAGCATTGGGAGTGTGGAAAAGAGGATCAAAAATGGGTCAACTCAGTTTTGACATCATGGTTCCTATCAGGACAGGAATTTTATGTTCTGTGGCTGTGGTACCAACAGGGTTCCAGCTTCCAGGCAATGGCTACATTTTTTCTATATGCATGTGCATTTCTATGTATGTGTAAATGCACACAAAAATATGCTTACAAGCAACTTAGAAGTGGAAATATGATCTGTGGCCTCATTTCTTTCTTTGCTCCTTTCCATTACCCAAGAGACTGAGGAACTCATGTCATGGAATTGCCCTAGGATTTATGAACTGACAAGCCTACCAACTGCAAACATGTCCCTACATCACACACACAAAGGTTTCAAGGAGTAGAAAGCCTCACTGGAAGTTCTTCATACAGCTGGTCCCCAGTTCTGCTGGTTCTCATTCCTGAGTTTCCTGTTGGTTGGTGCCTTCAGCTGCTCTGGAACATTTCTGTGCATATTGAAAAATTCTTGTATATTCCAGTTCTAGCAGAGGTAAATGTTTTTCAAAATGACCGTTGTGCAGCTCCCCTTTATTCACCGGGGCCTCATTCAGCAAAGCCTTGAGTAGCTGAAGTATATACACTTCTGTATTTTCCTGAAACACAGGGAATGGATGTAATTCCATGGAGTAAGTTCCCATTTCAATAATCCATGGGAGGAACACAGACAGTACTGTGCAATTTATATATCTAATTTCTAAACAGGAATATTTTGCAAATAACCTCAAAATCACTCATTCAGTGTAATTATTATCAAAAAATTCTGACTATTAGAAATAAAAAAAACAGTTTCACTTTGTGGGTACAAGAGAACTATAGGTTTACATTCAGTAGAACTACTCTCAAGTGTGAAGTTAAGCACCCACGTAAAGTTTTTAGGCCTGACAAATACATCTGGAATTATGCTTTTGTCCATGAACAATGGAAACTCCAATATTATGGACAGATTTTTTGCCTTGTTTCAAAAACCCAGTAATAGATGATACTAATGAAATTGTTCTGCTTCAGATTCTTAAAATATAACAGCAAGATCAGCCTAGCATCTTCGGCTGGCTTTCACGGTTGTTTACCTCTCTTGGAGCTTTGGTCTTCTTAATTTTAAAAATCAAGCATTAGCTATTTGCAATGACTGATAGAAATAACATTAACTTACTGCCAGCTGGAAATCAATTCCTATTTGACCTTCTGATATGTATTATCCACCTTTACACTTTAAAGAGAATTTCATCCCACCTTTTTGATATTGACATAAATTAGTAAATAGAAAGTGTCTTCATTTGATATTTTCCACTTTAAGTACATGATGAACAGAGTCTTACGTTCAGTGATTTTAATTTAATGGGTTTATCCCTGTGCTAGATATGGTTTTCATTTAAACTGACCTTGCTTTATTTGAATTATTGCTCAGATTTGCACAAGTACAAATGACCTAATCTTCCAAAATATGTTTTCTGATCGACATAAGCAAACAGTCTGAAGAAGCAATTATGTAAAAGAAATGCTTTTAGGCAAAAATGGGTCTATAAATAAACAAGTACTTCCTAATCACAAGCTAAATCTGTGTCATTTTTCCATTTTTAATAAAAAAATTGTTAAACTCAATGAATTTTAATGTTCCTGGAAGTGTGGGACCAAGATTTTTTTTCAAAACTGAGTACTGCCAAATTAAAAGCTGCACCACCTTTTTGCTGAAGTTCAGCCAGCATAACTGCATTTGACCAGTACCACCTTTGACTTTCCAGGTCAAATCAGCAAGAAATCATATGGAAAAAAATTCCATTTTTATATTTGCAATGTGTAGGAGGGAATGGGATGTTTTTACAAGTCACTTATTTTTTTTTCCCCCAAAGTGAAAGGCAGTGCAAAAATACACCACCCTACATAAACTTTGTGTCTTTTCTATGTTTTTCCATTTCCAGTGCCCTGGGATCTCATTACTTATCTGGATTTATGCACCCTAAATAAAGAAAGCATATTGGGAAATATTTATTGAAAAAAGTTTCTGAAGGGGAACTTTCATCTACTCTTGGTATTTGGGAAAAAAAGTGATTGTTAACAGTTGGAAAAGTATTATTAGGACATGTACTATAATTGTGTCAATGGGCACGAAAAGAAAAGCGATAGCTGAAGCTTAGTACTGGAGGGACCAGTGTAGACAAATGATTTCTCACAGTGAATAAATCAAGAGTACTCAACTAAAGATGATGGATAGTTACACAGTTATACATTGGTACGAGCAGAGTCTCAAGTCTAGGAAAAATAAGGTGGTTGAAAAGGCAAGTTACTTGACATGAGGAGAAATTATACTGCTAAAGCAAGAGAGGAAGAGAAGCACAATAGATATGAAAGCTGGTTAGAGATATCTATCTGTGGAAAGAAGACAAAGAGAGGAATTAATGGAGAATGTATGATGTCACAGAGATGACAGGGAAAGAAAAAATCTTTTAAAAACCCCAAAGAAATTCAGGAAGACAGAAACTCAGAAATGCTAAAGCTCAGCATGAACCCAAACTCCACATACCACCTCCCCCAAAGCCTGTGCCTGCTTTGCTCTGGCTTATTTGCAGAAACATGGGTTGGGCTGTATCTCAGGCAGGCAAGGGAACCCCAGCTGTGAGGGACCAGCACTAGAAACCTGTGGAAAAGTTTTGCTAGGGGAGAGAGGTGTCTGTGTGCCCATGTGTGAGGTTTAAGAGAAGTTCTTGCAGTCCCAATGAGAAATAATAACCTGCTAAAAAAATAAAAGAAATCACATGTTGTCCCTGTGCTGCTCAGAAGAAGGGTGCAGCAGTGAAACAGGTTCATATTCACTTTTTAGTGTTAAGGTCACTTCTTTGGCTGAAGAGAAATCAAAATTAAAAAGGGGAAGTTTTGCAGAAATAAGTCTTTCTCTCCATGACACTGGTGAATACCAGGAGCTGGTCCACTGAAGGAAAAGTGATTCTCACCAAAATAAACCAATTAGAACAGAAAATCTCTTGGATCTGAGGTCATCCAGGTAAGATGATATTTTCAATGCACAGCATATACACACACCTCTATTGTTTCCACAGGGAAGAAAAGGCAAAGGCATTTGAGCTGACGTTTCCTCTAGGTCTTAAATCATCTTTTTCTTATCATTTTCAGTTTAAAGCTGGTTTCCTGCTTTGTGTTTATACCTCTGCTCCCCTGTCAGCTCAGACCTCACACCTTCATTCATAGGTAGAAATGTAAATGCTGTTTGCAGTCAGCCTGTTGGTTGACTGTCAGTGTCCTGAGCTGCACTGTCTCCTTTACCAGAGAATACAAATTCTTCCAAATTAAATGTTCAAGATGTCTCTTACTTGCACATTTTGTGAAGGTCATGATCCTTGGGTGTGATGTTGAGTTCATGGCACATAGGATAACTGGCAAAACTGTTGATGTACATGGCACATAGGATAACTGGCAAAAAATAAGTTTGTTTGTCTAGATGTACTCATAAATGCAAATGTTTTCTTTCCTCATTTCCTTTGTCTCAGCAGGTAGTATGGATTATAAGGAGCATGCATCTTCCCAAGTTTGTAGCTGTTTTGAGTCCTAGAAACAAGAATGTCTTTTCACATGCACCTTGATGTTCTTCCAATGTCTGCAGGTTTCCATAACCCTTATGATAAAAGACCCCAGGAGGATAGATTATTTTCATCTTAATTTTGCAGCAGTTGCTATAGGGGAATTATGAAAGGAAGTATCCAGTCCTATATTGTGCATATATTGTGCAAATGAAAGGCACGTCTCTATGGCACTTAGGGAGCCAGCGTGGTGCCACCTCAGTGGGCATCTGTCCCCAAGCAGGCAGGGTGGTCAGACTCTTGTCAGTGGCGCCAGAGTCCCCCAGGGCTCTGGAGGAAGGAGTCCCCCAGGAAGGAGGAGGCATGTTTGTCCCATCTCCAGCTGCCTGCCTACACACTGTGGGCAGAAGACAAGCTTTGTTGATGTAAATACACCATTTATGATGCTCGTGGCAGTGTCTTTCTAACTTTAATGCATAATATGAGAAGGATAAATGCAGTGTCCCTGGATAAACAAGTGCTTTTTAGATTTACAAATAAGGAGTTATCTACACATCCCTCTCTGGCAGGGAAGAGGGAGAAACATGGCACAGTAGGGACAGCATGTTAAGCACATTTTTAAGCTTCATATCCAAGATACATACTGCTTTCTTCTAAAATATGTATGCTTGTACCCTACAGAGAAAAACAAAAAATTAGCAAAGTGAAAATAGAAACTACAGGAAGTTTTAGGTTAGATGCTTGTTTCCTCAGACCTCTGAGTTTATCAAATACCTCTCCTTTGCATAGTTTGGACCATGGAAGTTGTTTCCATGGTGACAAATAGATGTTATGTTTATTTACTGGGCAGCAGGGAATGACAATGTCAGCAAATGACATTTCTATTCCTTATTTTTTTTCCAAGGAAGATGTGTTTTAGCTAATGAAACTAGCAGCAGCAGTAGCAACAGATTTTTAGATATCCTTCCCAGCCCCAGTGTGAGTTTGTGTGTGTGTGCATGAGAGAAAAGTAGGCAGCAGCTACCGTGGCTGCGTCACTCTCTGATCAACCTTTTGAAGCCTTTTGCTCTGTTTGGTATGCACATAGTTTCTTCTGAACAGCACTGCCTGAGAAGTATCAGGGAGATTTTAGGCTTTACTCAGGGGGAAAAAACTAAATATTTCTTGCATTAGATGCTTGGCGTTTTCTTCACTCCTCCCACACACACTCCTGTTCTTGTTGACAGCTCTACTACATTGTCTATAAAAAATAATCTGATAACTAAACCTCAGCCTTGTAGTTGATAGTGCACTGGTAAAAAAGAAATACATGAATAAATAAATGAATGAATAAATAAATAAATAATCTTAATATTTGCAGGAGGGTATGTAAATTAGGAAAGATATTGTCAGAGACCAGGGTCTGAAAAACAAACAGTTTTTGCAAGTTGACGAGTTCAGAGATTTTATACCCATTCAAATATTTTTCAGCCTGAAACCCTCTGTATCCCCTCAGGATTTCCCATCAGCTCTGCTGGGGAATGTGTAGCTCAGTGGGAAAGTGGAAGATGGTAGGTTCATTAATTGTATCTTGTATCTGTCTCTGTAGAAAAATATAACAGTGTTCCTCTTTCCTCTCCTAGCCCTGGAAAGAGACAGTGCTGGTACCTGGCTTCACCTTGATAATCCTCTTCCTTTGGTGGGCAGTGAAGCACAGACTGTTTCCACTGGGATTCAGGAAGGATGTAAAATTGGTGCTAGGAATGTAAGGCTTTTGTATTTGGTCCTTTCCTCCCTCCTAGGTTATGTGCTTAAACCAGAGCTGGCTGGTATCTGTCAAACAGCAAGTTCCATGCATTATTAATAAGTTGGAGGTAGAAGCTGATGATAATAGTGCCAGACTGCAAAAAAGTTCCAACAGTTGGCTTAAATTTTCAAGTGCAGTGGTTAGGTAAAGTCCCACCGTTTTGTTTTTCTCACACATAGCATTTCCTCAGTTTTCTATCACTGGATGACTACAGAAACATGAGGAACGAGAAGAGTTTCACAAAAGCTAAATGAATGTATGGTTAGAGGAAAAAAGCTCAGTAAAAAACAGTTATACCTACCCCTCCAAAAAAAACCCTCAACCTAAACAATCAAACAAACTCTATTCACTCAGGAGCTATGGTGTGATGGTTTTGGATGAGAAACAGTTAATTTTATTCACAGTATCTTATATGGCACTATGATTTGTATTTATAGTTTTTAAAAAAGTGTTAACAACACAGGAATGTTTTACAGAATCACACAATCACAGAATAAGGTGAGTTAGAAGGGACCCACAAGGATCATCAAGTCCAACCCCTGACCCCACACAGCACCATCCCCAAGAGTCTCAGGCACACCACGTGCCAGAGAGTGTTGTTCAAACATTTCTTGAAGTCTGTCAGGCTTAGTGCTGTGACCACTTCTGTGTGGGAGCCCGTTCCAGTGCACAACCACCCAACCACCCTCTCTGGGTGAAGAAGTCACCACAGGGAAGAGATCAGTGCTGCACCTCCTCTTCCCCTCATGAGGAAGTTGTAACTGCAGTGAGGTCTCCCCTCAGTCTCATCTTCTCCAGGCTGAACAGACCAAGTGACCTCAGCTGCTTCCCCTCAAGGCCCTTCACCATCTTCAGAGTTTTCTTTTGGATGCTCTCTAATAGTTTTCTTATATTGTGGTGTCACAAACTGGACACAGTATTCAAGGTGAGACCAACCCAGTGCAGAGCAGAGTGGAACAAGTCTCACCCTTGCCTGGCCACGGTGCCCCACGCTCCCCAGGACACACTTGGCCCTCCTGACTGCCAGGGCACTGCTGAGTCATGGTCAGCTTCCATCAACCAGGACCCTCAGGTCTCTTTCCACAGCACTGCTCTCCATCTTCCCCTTTCCAGCATCCAGGGTTGCCCATCCCAGGTACAGAATCAGGCACTTTGCCTTGTTGCACTCCATGCTGTTGGTGATTGCCCAGGCCTCTCATTTGTTGGGGTGGCTCTTCCTTGGAGGGAGTGAACAGCTCCTTGCCGTTTTGTATCCTCTGTGAACTTGCTGAGTATCCCTTTCCATCCTGTGTCCAAGTCATTTAGCTGCTGCTGAGCCGTGCCTGCACAGCACCAAGGCCCTTGCTGCTTCTCACAGCACCCCACCAGAGAGTGAGCTGGGGGGACAAGGAGTTGGGAAGGGACACAGCTGGGACAACAGACCCCAACTGACCAAAGGGATATTCCATACCATACGATGTTGTGCTTGGCAATAAAAGCAGAGAGAAAGGGAGCTAACAAAGACACACTAAAATGGTACCTATGTGTTTCACAGAAGTGGAATCCAGTTTCTAGTTGAAAGATACATAGTCTGCACTAGGTAAAACAGAATCAGTATTTTTCTATAGCTTTTTATGGTCTGGCATCTATATATGTGTGTGTATATATACATATATAAACACAATTGCATAGAGAGGCAGAAATTGGTATTTCTATAGCTGATTACAGAATCAGTTCTTCTTCTGAACTTGGAGGTGGTTTGTTCTTGTGACTTCTTTTTTATTTCCTCCCCCCACCCCCAAATAATCTTTGTTATGGACCTCTCTTCCCATTTCTTCATCCATCCATCCATCCATCCATCCATCCATCTTCCTGCTGGATCTTGAGCCCTGGACCACCAGGACTTGCTGTTTCCTCTCAAATTTGAGGGAACCTAACTCAGAAAATGTTAAATATAAACAGAGTTTGTTCATAGGTCATAGCAGGCACACAAGAGAATACATTCTCTCCTTTAAGACACAGCAGCGCTGTTTATAACGCTGTTTATGCCCTGTTCCCAACCATCAGTTAATTTAATTATGGAGATTTGATCCTTACCTCTTGAAAATAAATTAGTTGAACTTCTTTTCCTCTCTTTGATGGTTAGGTCAGGCCCACCTAAAGTTGGCACATCTCTACAGTCCCAGGAATGTAAAACAAAACTCTCACTAATGCATGAGACTAAAATATGTGAGTTCTATTCACATCAGCTCCTCTAAAACCATGTTTGTGTGCTTTAGCAAGTAAGTCTTCTGACTAATGTCAGACAGATCCCTGGGATGGCTATTACATTCCTTCTGTCAGGGATCAGAAGAGTCTGTGTTGTTGCCTTTGGCCTTGAGACAAAGAACTTAGTGGCATGGTGTCAAGGAAAGGAGGAGACAATAACAAGGAGAACGAGGAAATTACTTGGCCAAGCCAGAAAATGTGAAGTTGGAGCTAAGCCAAGGCCAGCCTTGAGACACAGTATGAACTGTGAAAAACCCTGGGGCACCTGGCCTGTTTTTTGTTGTGGGTGAACAGGTGTGCAGCAGTGCTGGACCAGGGAAGCTTGCACCCTCCTCTGGATCAGGGCAGGGTGCCAGACATCAGTCCCAAACCAGACTAGAAACCCAAATGGGAAAAGAAAAACATGCAGAATTTGTGGCATTTTTGGATTGAACTTGAATGATTTTGACAAGTGCCAGGGCCTTTGGTGCATTTGAAGTAAAGGGTAGGAATTTGATTTTGAGAAGCAGGGAACTTCTCTGCTCTTGAAAAAGTCTCTGAGGAGACTGACTGTTCTTGGTGCATGAGCTGGTAAGGGGAAGTTCTGGTGCAACCCTGCTGTCTGTGAAAGGTGATTCAGATGATATCTAAAGATCTACACAGGGAATCTTTAGATAACATCACTGCTCACTGCTCATCATAACACTCCAAATTCTTCCTCCCACAAAAAAACCCATGCCTTGCAGAGACTGGGGATTTGTTGGGAAATTATGTATTCCCATGTTTAGTGTTTTCTAAGGTCCAAAACCCTTGGAAATCTTTCAGTTGACTGCAATGGTCAGTGGCTCCAGCTTACAATGTCTTTTATACGGCTTTTATCAAGAGCTTCATAATAATCTTGTGACAGCTCATAGCATCCCACTGAGGCTGGATATCACAAGGAAAATATTCCCCCAGCTAATTTCTTTTGGTGACTAGATTTTGGTGAATGGTGAATGGTTTTTCCTGCTGAAAAAGAGGAAACCATCTTCCAGTCCAAGTCCTGTGAGCTTTGTATAAAGCTAGGAAAAAAAAAAAACAGATTTAAAAAACTGGTCTTATTCTTCCCATAACAAATTTACCAATATCATTCTTCTGCCAGTGTTTGATCATCCCTGATGGATCACATGCAGGCAAGGCAACCCCAGCACTGAAAGGCAAAGTAGAGAAATGAGACAGAGGGGTGTGACAACAGGAGGGAGGAGTGGAAGGTATTTTGAGGATGGGCTGGCATGAGAAGGACCAGCAGAGGACCATGAAATTGATCTCACCATTTGACAGTGGCTCTGATAGGAGTTGGAGTGGTACAAAAGCAAATGTTGGACATAATAACCCCACCAGATATCTGAAAACATAATTTCTATCAGAAATTACCTCAGTAATGATAAGTTTTGTGGCATAAGATCTTACTGTCTGGCAGAAATTACATGGTAGAACTCCAAGTAAAGCCACTTGCCCTTACTAAGTGTCTAAGGCTTATGGAGTGTGAGGAATCAACATCAGCCTTTCTCTATGTTTGAGACATTTTAGTTCTTGCTCATTAGAGTTTATGGTTTCAAGTCCTGGCCATTTATTTAGTTCGCAGTACAGGCAAGGAAGCACCAAGATAGATATGTGAGTGTTCTATATAATTTTTCTCACAAGGGCAAATGAGAACAAAAATATCTTTCTTTAGTATACAGGCTCTCTTTCACCTCTGCCTGGGTTCCTGCAGGCAAATCATAAGTCTTCCTTGTGACTCTGATATTTCCCTTTTGTTTATTCCCAGATTCACATTTGTCCCAGCTGAAGCTTAGGGAGAGAATACCTTTAGCAGTGCTTTGTCTAGCACAAACTGCAAGACAATCCAAGTGGAGGTTACCATTCAATCTGGAAAATAAGAAATCTTTCCCAAAACAGGTGGTTCTGTCATCATTTAAAAGAAAAAAAGTTTTTTCTTAACCTAAGTTACTAGATGAGGTAAAGTTCTTGTCAAGATGATGATTGAAATTGGTAGGATTGGGCAAAATCCTAATCTCTCATAGTTTTTAGTTCAATCTGCCATTTTGGACAGGAAACTACAGATGTCTGATTCCATTTAAAGATGGTTTTCATTCTGTGCAGACATCTAAAAGATGACCATCTGTCCCTTTTCTCACATCCTCACTCCCTGACCCTCAAATTCTTACACCGCTTGTTTTTCACTGGGAAAAAATAGGAATTTCAAGGTTCAAGACCCAAATGCAGCTGCAGTTTCTATGCTGACAGGATTTATAATTTCCACTGGGCTGATGAGAATGATCCTTTAAATACTGTCTATGTGAACAGAAAAATCTATGTGATTTTATATGCTTTCCTTTTATCAGAAAGGCTAGTGCTGAGAGACCTGGAGGATTTCATGCTTTGCTTGTCTGAGTATAACAGATTTTTAGTACGAGTGCACTTTTGGTAGATGTAGGCTGCAAGTCAATGTGATTTGCATGATGCACAACTATCACTCATTATTGGAAAGGGTCTTGAAATGTTGGTAGCCCTGTGACCCTTCTGAAACCATTCACAGGAGCTACTGGCAGACACAGACAACAGGAAGGGTTGCAATGAAAAGCATTTGAGTTACACATGATGTTGGCATTTAAAACAGAAAGTTTGATGGTAAATCATGAAAAGATAATGTGCGTGTGCCTGAGTAGGATCCTTAATAGAATGTGAAACACCAAGATATGTGCCAGATGACTTTAATATCATAAGCTTTTTCCAAATGCATTTCTAAGAACAGTGTCCAGTCCCCAGTGTGGAGCATGCTGCTGCAACAATAATTTAAAATTCTGCTAAATCATTCCGTGACGCTCTAACCAGCACTAATAGCTCTTAGGCTGACTGGCAATCTCACTCCAATAGGAAGTCTTGCACAGGCTTCCAGACCATTTATGTGTGTGGTAGAGAGAGGGAGAGCACTGCAGATTTAATTTAGTGCCCTTGGTGGCTTTTAGTAAAAAATATATATATTAATCACTTATGACTTCTGGTTTGGGGGTGGGAGTTCATCTGGAGTACAGGAAAATCAAATGAAACTCATAAAGATGAAAGTTGTCTTGATTTCATGTGCTGATTTTAAACAGCAAATTGTTTCTTACTCATCCTTGCATGATAATTGGTAAATGTACTGAAATGGGTTATTTGAGTTTCAATGGACTCTCTGGGCAATCACACCATAACTGGAATTCAGAATGTGCCCTATAGGTACAATTGCTAATGGCATTGCTCAGATAATGTCTGTCTGGGAGAAACACATATTTTGAAGCTGGCATCCTGCAACAAGGAGGCAGGGCCATATTTAGCTGTGTCTGGTATGGGGTCCCCAAGCAGACGAGAGGCTGTAGCACAGCCCTGAATATGTGAGCCATTGACTCAGCTGCAGGGAGCAAGAAATGGAAGTAAACTGTGTGAGATGAATGAGACTCAGTAGGTCTGTAGGCAACATTACTTTGCAGATGAGAGTCACTTCATCAGACATTAGGCTGTGAATATTGCACTTTAATTTGGTTGAGTAGTGTCTCTGTTGCCCTCAGAGGGCAATTTATCCTATGTGATGCTAAGGGCTTGCATTTCCAGAATATGAGTCATCTCCCTTTCTGTGGATAATTCACCTTCTGCAGGTGTCTTTGAGAATGGATGGAGCCTGGATTAGACTTGCACACTGAACTCCTTGGGTGATCACAGCTAGGATCAGAGGTGTCATGCCAGGGGCAGAGTTTGATCTAGGAATCTCCAGGGCAGAATGATCTGGTTATAAGGAACTAAATCTGGAGTAGGGATGAAGCTACAGAAGGGTTCAGTGCTGGTGCAGCTGAGAGCATACTGTGCCTGTAGTCTGCAGATTACAGCTGTGGGAGCACTTTAGTGATTCTTTTTATCTCACATCTACAGAAAGCAAGGAGAAATTTTGTTAAATGAGTGAAAAGAGTGGAGGGAAGCTCAGGGTCTAATAGGGACTGGGAGTGCCCTCAGAGTGGTGTACAGGTACCTGCAGTCTGTGGGAAGAGCTGCTGGGGTGGCACTGCCGCCCTTTTGTCCTTCAAACCTAGCCACACAGTACTGAGCAGTTCTGCTGAAAATAAGGGAAAAAACAATCACCCAGCCACAGCTGGTGCCTGTCTCCTCCTCTGCCACATAGCTGCTGTTGCCATGGCAGCAGTCATTGCTGTTGGAGGATGCTCAGGGGGGCCTCCTCCTCCTCACCTGCTGTTCTCACTGCCCTAGGAGCATCAGGCTGCTCCCATGGATGAATCAGTGACAGATTCCTTCACTGCCTCCCCTGTAGAGTGCTTGTCCCCCCCTCTCCTGAGAGTGTCTGCAGCAGCATGGCCATTTTATTGATCATTGGCAGCATCACACAACAGTGAGACAATTACCTGCTCTTACTGCACCAGGTGCCGAGGTACTTCCCAGCCTCTTGGTGCAGTCCTGTGTGTGTCATTGCCAAACCTGTTCTTCTTCTTGCATGTTTAAGAGCATATGTCAGAGTCATGACATTTCTTTGAGCCTTTAAGATTCAGAGAGCAAATTTTCTATTCCTCTCAGAGTGAGAATGTGAAAATCCACCCGCCATTGCCCATTTTTGTGCCTTTATCAGGCAATGGGAGTCAGTAAGGGTTGTACACTTAATTTTGCCAGCTCTCCCTCAAGACTGCCATGTTTCCTATTTGAATTCCTAAGCTGTTCCTGATAACTCTCAAACACCAACAGGCATATAAAGGAAAAGTTTTGAGAGGTGTTGTTTGTAGAATTTGAAGGACATGGATAGATGGATCTTGTGAACCAGCCAACAAAGTATGTTCAGGTTATTTCTGCAATTCCAAATTTTCTCACTTATTTTCACTTCTTTTCTAACTAGCTGAAGGTCTGGGTCAGATCTAAGTATAAATTTAAAGCAGGGTTATGGTTGCAGATACCCAGGACTTCAAGGGGTTGTTGTGGCAGGCAGACATTCTGATTTTGTCTTGCTTATCCTAAAGGTGGTTCTCATACATAGAGGATCAAGAAAAAGATGACCTAAAGTCCAGATGGCAGCAACCAAAGATTTCTCCATACAGGAGAAATCATCATAGTTCTTGTCTTCATATTCAATTGTATTTGTTCTCTCCTTGACCCCATGGAAAATTTAAGCTGTGTTTGAGAGAGAATTATTACAGGGTTGACATTATAAACTTTAACTAAGTTTAAAATAAAAATACTTTGAAAAATATTTTCCTGTTTGAATCCAGACTAAAGCTAGACTGTCCATTCTCTGGGAAATTCAGACTGAAAAAAACCCTCAAAAAACATATTAAATTCCCTCAGCAGGGATTTCCTTAAAGGAAGCAATTATAAAGCTATCAAAAACATCTCACTTCAAGGCTTTCAGAAGGCAGCATCACTGGGGGAGTTCAAGCTCTGATATCCACAAGGTACCTCTTCCTCTGCTTCCCTCTCTGGGACCCGGATCTGCACTCCTTGAATCCTGGTTGATGACCTGCATCCCGAAGGGTTTCTGAGCTCATGGTCCCCGTCTGGGAAACTGATTTTTTTTCAACCTGCAGGATTTTGATGACTGCTAAGTTTAGCAGAGAGAGGAGGGGAGGGGGTGAGCTGACAGGTAAGCAGACGGTGCTCCACTGGAGCCCCTGCAGGGTGAGTGAAAAGCACCATTCCTTTTCCTGACCAAGCAATTTTCAATGGCAAATGGATTTTGTCAGATTTTTTCCACCCATCTCTTCCCTGTGGCTTTTAATGCCAGTTCTCCATGCCCTTACCCTTCTCTGCAGGCCTGGCAACCTACCCAGCCAGAGTCCATGCACAGCAAGGTCTCCTGTCTGGTGGACACACTGCATTGTAGAAGAGCAGGAAGTTGATCTTTCAGATTGAAATGGGGCAACCAACTGAGAGCTTTTTAATGGGAAATGGAAGCCTGGGATTGCAGTATACTTATCCTACAGCACTCAAGTTTCACTGTACCAGCATTTCCAGATAAAATAACTTGGGGTATTGGACAGAGGTATTGCTCATGGGTTCCATTTTTGCAAAAGACAAAAACTTATCAGTCCAGAAGTAATTGCTGAGTGTTTTGTTGTTTTTCTTTTTTTTTTTTTCAAAATTCATCATTTTTTAAGGCAAGGGAGGTATTTTTCATTACTATTTTCATGAAGCTGGGAAGTAAACTGTCAAAAAGAAAAACTAAACTTTTTGTACTAAAATTGTCTTAAAGGATCATGTGAAGCTTTTACAAACCAGAGAGTGAATCTTTAAAGGAAACCCCTGTGTTTGCCACAGCCAAGGTTGTATGTCAATAATATTGTCTCACATTGAGGCTTAATAGGATTTATGTGTTATCTGTACGAGGATTTCTGCTGTCAGCTTCAAACTGAAATGAACTGTGTTGGTGCAAGCCATACCTAGCATTAACACGCTCTCTTTTTTTTGTATTGGGCACTCCAGTTATTGCTGCTGCATCAATTTATTAAAAGGCATACTGCAAGCAAGCCATCGTTGATTTAATAGGAAACCCAGAAATATGCAGAGATGGCTTAAGACAGATATGTTTATTGCTGCTGCTGACAGTGTCATTTTTAAAGGGGAAGAGAGATCACATAATTAAATGTCTGTGATCTCTTAGTGTTGTCCCACAGTTCTCATGGAAGGGTTTGAATCCTGTTTTCCAGAAAATCTGGCAGTTTCAGTCTATGTTGCTCTGTATGTCATCATTCATGTCATGCTGTTCTGGGGTTTCACTCCAGAAATTAACAGGATGAAGGTGTTCTAAATGGTGCTGGTATATCCCATGCCTCTGTCACGCAGGAGCAATTTGTTGATTCTTGAAGGGATTACTCTGAATATTTTTAATGTACTGCATGTTCTGTGCAGGAACAGAGTTGGAAAACTAATAAGTCCTAAAGCACATGTTCTCTCCTATCAACACAACACCAATATTATTGTGGTGCACTTGAGAAAAATCAACAAATTAAAAATATGCTGATCCTGGGAACTGCTAACGTATATGGCACACTAGATATAAATTAAAATCATTAATCGTACAAATTAGCCATTTTATGCATAATATTAAAATGAGCATGATACTACCCAAGATTAAGAATAGCCCAATTCAAGTGATGTTTATAATTTTGAAGTAGAAGAGCTGGTGATATTATAATTATTATTAGAATACTTCCTGCATTACTTCTGTTCTGGAGGAGAAAAAGGAGGCGAAGTAGTCCAGCATTTTAAAGATAGCTGAGGAATTTCCTGATTCTTTATTAGCCATTTTGAACACCAAATTTAGGTCTGCTGGGGAAAAAGACTGGAATAGGTCTGATCAGCTGGGAATCAATAAAGGAAAAGACTTTTCAGATCATCACTTCAAAGAAAAGAAACTTGGAAAGTCACAGCCAAAGCAGGAGTGCTCATGGAAAAGTGTGGAAGCAGAGGATATCACAGAAGACTTACCCAAGAGTGAAAGAAAGAAGCATATGAGGAATTTATGTTTGTTCTCTTCTGTATTGCTCTTTCAAGCAGTTACATTTAAAAATAATAGTTGAAAAAACATGGCTTATAAAAATTAGCCCTCCTGCTTGTGAACAAAGTGATTTGCTTTGTTTGCCAAAATTTATTGTTATTATAAAATAGTTACTAATAATCTGCTAAGGAAAATAAGAAGCTACTTGATGGGAATAAAATATATTTTCAGACCTGGAAATCATTAGACAGCATTTAGTCACCAAGATCAAGTCAACTTCTGCAGATCATTCTGGAACACTGAACACTGAGGTGTTTGAGACCTCAGTGAGGTGTTTGAGAATAATGCAGTAATAGCATTATTTTTCATAGTAGGTAAGCCTTTTGAACAAATCCAGTCAGATTCTATCTTGGAAGGAGCAATGGTGATAGAGTGGGAGATCAGGGAGGGAAGGGAAAAATGGGAGTTAGTACAAATGTTTGGTTTCTCACCTGTAATGTCTCACTCTGATGATGCTGAACAACACTGGACATTGCAAAAGTTCTGTTCCATGCCCCTGGACTGTGATTTAGATTTTAGACATTACCATTAATTATTGAAACTCAAAAGGCTGCAAAAACATCTTGATTCACTGGCAAACTGACAAACATATGGTGTGTTTTGCAAACCTCTAGGTTTTTGTTCAGAGGAGGAGAACATTAATTGCATGCAAATTCTACTGGGATTTCTGAAACCAGCCGTCGTTAACATTGTTAGACATCGTATCTGGGAAGCTCAGTGAATTTTAAAATCTAAGTTAAAATTCAGAGCTTTTGCAAAACTTCTGAGAAGGAAAGTGCTGCAGTGTAATAAACTCAAAGATGTACTTTATCATATCTGATGCTCTTTGGTATCTGATGTTGGTGTACCAGCAGCTTTGCTTGTTGATTGATAGTGTGGATGGTAGGTTAATATTTGTCTTGGTAGGTTAATATTTGCCTTGTTAATATATCTTGGAAACTGGCATCAATTGTAGCATCAACTGTGCCGCCTGTGGTCTTCTACCATTTCTGTTTTGGCCATTTGGTTGCCAAAAAAATTAGTTCGATATCTGAAATCCTGTGAATGTCAGAACTTCAGACCTAGATTCACTGAACTCAGAGTTTAATCAGCATTGGCAACAGACCTCAGATGAAGGAGATTGTGCTGTGATTATTGGCACAACCCTAAAAACCTCACCAGAGAATGCTACAACAACATATCATGTAGAAAATAAATTGCCACTATTTTCTAGGCTGGTTTTGTGACAGTTGTTCTTCTGTTGAAACAGAAGCATGCTGTCCAGCCACCTCTCTGGTTGAGGAAGGGTACATATATATTGTATATATACATACAGATAGACATGGAGGGGCAAGACCATATCAGCTGTTTTGACCAAGGGCTGTAGGATCACCCAACAGGTTTGCTCCACTTGGGTGGAAGTTGGTAGAGAACCTACCACAGGCTGTGACTTGCAGGACAGTAATTCTGTCACAGCATGGCTTCAAAATCTGGAGTGATGGGAGTTGGGATGCCCCTGACTTCCAGTAAGGTCCAGCTGAGCAGCCCATGGACTTGTCCTGTAGCCCCAGCTTGCACAGTAGAGACCAGCTCTGTGTAGGACCTCTCTGGGACACAACACAGAGAAATCCTAGATTCTGCTGTGGCATAAAGTGACAGGATGAGAGGACATGGCTTCAAGTTGCCTCATAGGAGTTTTAGATTAGATGTTAGGATAACTTTCTTCACAAAAAGAAGCATTGAAACAGGCTGTCCAGTGAAGCATTTGAATCAGCATCCCCAAAAGTTAAAACAAAAATATTTAGCTATGGCTTTTAAGGACATGGTTTAGTGGTGAACATGGTAGTGGTGCTAGGTACACAGTTGGATCTTGCTGGCCCAAACTTAATGATTCTGTTTGTATGACTGTAAAGGTCCTGTCCCATTCACCAGGTCATTTCCCCACATCAGTTCCTATTCTTACTTTCCCACTTCTGCATACCTTCCATGACTCTTTTCTTTCAGAAGTGTTAAATTCCTCCATGTTCAGCAATTTGTACATAGCCCTAATGATTTCCCTATTAAGGGCTGTCTCGTCTTAAGCCTCATATTTCAGTGCCAGTGGTCAAACTCCAGAAGCAAAACACACCTCACTGTACTTCTGTGCCCAGCGTTAAGAACACCCTTTTGCAGCAGTCTCTGAAGCTGTGACTGCTGGGTGGATTTTCTTGCTTTCATCTTCCATCTTGCTTTCTTTATGTGTGTGAAATAGTTTAAAACTGACCCCCAATGTGCTTATAAAATGCCAGGTCACTGACAATAGTGGTACTCATTTGCTGTGGTTAATCTAGTATTAATAAGCTGAAACTGTTCTGCAGGGATTCTTCTACATGGAACATAAACTCTTTTTCCCTCAGTTAAGAACACTTTCCTATGAAATTATTGCAGCCTAATAGATTTCCTCTTCATTTTAGTAACCAGTCTCAGTCTATTTTGGTGCTATTTTCCACAGCAGCTTTCCCTTTAATCTCTATTTCAAGGCACCAAATCAATGATTACATGGTATGCACTCCATTGAACTGGCCATCCTGGGAACCCAGTATGTAACACAGCCCCTAATATTTTAGTGCCACAATGAAAGTAGAATTTACTGCAATAGGCTAAATTAAATGCTCAGATTATTTTGATTTTTAGTTTTCTTCCTTTATATCCAGAGATCTTACAGCACGTGGGGCATCTTCTCTGGTGCTTCTCAGAAATGCTGAGTCTGCACGTGGGTTTCCTGACCCATTGTTATTGCAAATGCAATAACAGCACTGAAAAGGAGGTTACACACCCTCCTAAAGTCATTATTCTCTCAGCTCTGAAGACTGCAATTGCACATGTTAATCACCCTGGTCACTGCATCTCCTTTCCTTTTAAACTTGCCCTATCCCTATGCCCAGCTGATTTCACAAATTCATTCTCCTTTTATTCTTCTCTCCTTTTGCTTTTCCTGTGGTTCTGATGCTTTATTTGCATTTTCCATACACATTACTGTGAATGTCTTTCAAAAATGCCCTCTATGCTTAATTCCTATTCTGATTTGCTGAAATTTTTACTAAAATAATCTAAAGAGAATTGTAAACTAGCCCAAACATGAATAAATGAATTTGATTCATACTCTGCCGTCTCCTGGTATCCTGTTTGTTCAAGCCATTTCTTACTTTCTGTACCAACATATCTGCTGCAACTTCTTATATAGTGTTAATATATGTATTTTCACCAACTGTTGACCAGATCTCCCTGATCATATATTGCCTATATGTGAAACCACAGCTCAATGGGGCTAGAATGTCTGGTTTAGTGGAATTATTGTTAATAATCTAGTGTAAAGATTTCCAGCCATGTAGTTACCTTGTCTGATCTCTCTTTTACAGTATAAGTGTGGTCTCTTGTCTACTTATAGTCCAGGAGGAGAACTATATAATTCCATGATAAAATGACTCTTGTAATTTTATTCCCAATAAATTGACTGTGTGACATCATTAACTTCCAGCACATTCTGTGTGGCCATAAATAACTACCACTTCCACATGGAAAATGGAGAAAGCTATCTTTCTGGCAAGCTATGCATTGCTATGAAGACTTATTAAAAAGAGTTATTAATTTTATATTAATTAAACCAGTATTTTAACAATAACATCTTTGTCCTTATGTTTTCCTCAGCAATAATTAGATTCCTTCATTGTGATAAAGTGCCCGACCTTCAGCCTCATGGCTTATTCACTTGGGAATTGAATTATTGCTTCATAAAACAGAGGGTTGATTATATAATCAATTAAATGTTGTACTCAGTCATTGCCAAGCTATTCCTGAAATGCATTTGGCATCTGTACTCACTAGTCCAATTTAAACATTGGAAGAGTTATTTTTTTCAGATGTGCTTCTTTAAAGGTTATTATTTCCAGTGTTCCTTTGTCTGTGTGGTCTGGTTGTTTTCCATGTGTCAGGCTCGCTCTTAATCACAAAGGAGATGAAATGCTCTTTGTGTTCCTATCTGACTTGCAGATTGCAGTCAGATCCTGGCTGTTATAATTTTGGAAACATATTTCTTGCTTCTGTTTGCAAAAGTGCTCAGAGGTAAAGAAGCTGTGGTTACTTATTGGAAACTCAGTTCTGAGCTAATATTCAGGTTCTCACCAGCAACCACCAGAATTGTTGTAATGAGCTGTGCATGAGACTTTGGAAACAGCCACAACCCTGGGTTAATCCCCTGCAGATAAGAGCAGAGCACTCTGGCTTGGGAACTTTTCAGTTCCTAAGGGAGATACACCAGTGCCAGTGTGCTTTCACAGGGCACAGCGCAGCTCTAGGTCCCAGGACCATGGGGGACATTGCATATCCCCTTGCCAGATCCTGCAGTCTGGCCCAGAGCTTCACCTGCACAAGGCTGTGTGTTTCACCCTTCAGGGACTCCATGACAGGGGAGGATAAGTAAAACACTGGCCATGAAATTACACTGCTAAATGACATAAACATGCATAGACTAAGAAGGGAAAGGAAGATTTATGGGAATAAAAAGTCTGTAAAAGTATTTGTATATTAAACTTCTCAGTTTCCATGCTTTACCTTGATATTTCTTCAAGTCTTGGATCATAGGTGCAGTGCAGAATTCACCAACAAACTGTCTCTGTTTCAATATTTGCATCTTTGTGTCTGTTCCTGCCTCGACCACTACCGAGAGTTGCTCCTTAGATTAAACATAGTTTTATCATGCCCTGGATATATGGCACAGATGCACAACTCTTCCAGAGCAGGAAAAGCCATTGGCAACCAGTACTTCTTGCAAGGAACTCCCACAGTCTTCCCAGAATCAGTTCAATTGTTCATTTTCCATAGGGTCTATCACTAAACACAGTCATCAATTATTTCTTTCCTACCAGAAGAAAGAAAATGTTCAGCTTGTGAAAGTTCATAAGATTTCTGCTCTGTTCCTTTCCAGCTTGGGTTTTGCCCTCTGTTGGCTACAGAGAGAAACACAAATAAGGCAATCTTTTCTTCATCACTGTTCCACTTGTCTGTATACAACTCCAGGGTATGGTTAAGTCTCCTTCCAATTTTAATAGTACTGTTTCTACTGGAGCAAAGAAATAGGGCAGAAGCACAGGCTGACATCAACTTCATGGGTATTTTACTGGTATAAAAAAATTAATGCAAGAGCTTTTCCTCCCTCTCTTTCCATTTCTCTCAGAAACAGGGATGTCCAGGACAGGAAGGAAGTAGTATTTATTCTGAAACAAAATCAGAATTTCCTTCTCCATGCTCCCTTTACTCAACAATAGGCAGTGGCCAGTGGAATAGCATGATCTCATTGCTGATTTAGACTCAGCATCCCTCACTCTCTTTCCTAATTTAAAGACTTTTTCTAGATTGCAGGATTCTGTGACCAAGAGGAAAAACTCCCTTTTCATTAAGCTGAATCAGCCATGTTTTGGCTAAGCACTGCATATTCTGAAATGTATCTTCCCCTTGATCTTGTTTAATTATTTCCGCAGGATTAACTACTTTCTATTGTGTGTCACTTTCCTCTGCAGCAAGCTCTGCGCTGGGTAGTGTGTCTTCTCTTATTATGCATTTGCTTGGAATATAAATTGCTTTTCAATCAGATCTTTGCATTTCTAACAACATCTTCTGTATTGCAGCAGGTGCTTTCCCTAGTGGTTACTTATATGGAATCTAATGGCATGTCATCTGTCTATGCAGGCACTTTGCTGCCAAATATGTAATAGAGGAATTTTCTAGTAGCAGAAGCTTCTGGTAATTTTGGTTCTTTAAAGGCTGAGACTTTTTAATTTATTTTTACATAGCTCATTTCACTGGGCTTAGATAAACTAAATTGGGAAGGTTTAAAGAGTCCTTCTGGAAGTCTGATCTCATCTCAAATCAAGCTGCTTGCTTGCTTTTCTTCAACTTGATTTCATAGGAGCAGTAAGAAGTGGTTGGGGTTTTTTCCTGTCCTGTTTTTAAAGCACCAATAGGTTGAAAGACTAAAACAAAATATAATAACTACTTTTTCATACAACGAATAGTTAAACCATGAAACAACTCTGGGCTGTTGTGGAGTCTAGGACTACAGACAGGTTCGAAACAGAGCTAAATGGGGTCTGAAGAATAGATCTGATGGTGGCTTTTTTATGGGTGATGTAGATACAGCCTCTGATGGGGTAAGTTCACAGTATCCTGGTGGCTGATAGCCAGGGGTCAGGGAAGGATGGGCTGGGATTGTTGGCTTTGGGAATTGGGTTCTGTGAGCTTCAGCAGCCTATGTTCTGGGACAGGGTCGGAGGCTGGATGCTGGCCGAGTATGACCCAGGATCCTTGAGGATGCTGACTCAATATAAACCAGAGACAGGGACAAGTCTGAGAACAATTATGACTAGAAAAATGCTTAGGGAAGAATACAGTGGTAGACAAAGTAGGTGCTTCCTAGGCTCCATGCTTCTGTTCTGCCAAAAAAAAAGAGCTTGTCACTTGGAGCAAGTGTGCCTGTTGCATGAAGGCAGAGATCTGCTCTCCTGCATCCCTTGAGGTGCAGTACAGGGGGCATTGCTATCCGAGAGGAATGAATCGTGTGTCTGCTATTGGACTGCTTTTTTCTCTCATTGACTTGAGTTTCATTGATTTCAGGACATCAACTTACTGGTCGTTCAGTTAATCAAAGCACTGAGATGATCACTGCGGCAATGCTGAGGTCATGGACTCTGCAACAGTTTATTCCTATGACTGCAGGCAAAGAGACAGTTGCTTATAGTCTGCAGTGAAAAATCCATTTCCTCACCAGCAAACAAAGGTCTACAAGTCCTCAAAACTCCAAAGTGGTCTTATTGAGAATATTGTTGCTTTTTGTACTGTTTCTGTAAATGAAGATATTTTTTATTTTATTTCTTAGTGGGATTGCTTTCTTCTCATCTTGAAGACTTCCAAAACCACAAAAACAAAAGAAGAAAGCAGCCATGTGCAAAGAACCAGGGGAGGAACAGACACAACAAAATAACAGAACTGTCAGGGCCTCTATGCCTCTACAACATCTCCTATAAAAGAAAGGATTGAAAGAGTTTGTTTGTGACATGATATCAGCAAGGACTATTGCTTTCTTTCATCACTGCTCTGATGCCAAATCTCCTGCTAAGCCCAGTAAAATACTACTAAAACAAATTTGGGCACTACATAGGATTTTAGCTACTGCTGGCAGGTTTATAAAAAAGAAAAGCAAACACCAGCTCACTGTAGTGCCAGCTAAGCTCTTTTAAAGCCACATGTGATAGAGGAATAAATATTTTCTGTGTCCAGTGGGACTTAAAACTGGAACTGCTGCAAAACAAAACAAAAAAAATTAAACAGTCCATTCAGGGCACCACCATTTCTCTCCCTCTCTCTCTGTATAGGCCCCCAGAGGTCTGAGGCTGCTCATACACATTTCATCCTTCTGTCAGTGGCTGCTTGTGACCTTTTGTACTTTAGGCCCTGTAAAGATGTGCCCGTGTTGACTGAAGGGCAGGATGGACTGAGAAAAGCTGCTTAACCCTAAACTGTGCAAGGGCTGATAGCAGGACTGTGGGGAGATGGCAGAGGGGATGCCACTGCCCCTTGGACCCGCCTTGCTCACTTCTCTGTCATAGCCTTGGGCAGTGCAGCACCAGCAATGAGGCCTGGGAAAACAACTCCAGCAGGAGCCTTTGGAACGCTCAAACAGCTCTGAAAATTCATGTTTTCACTCAGTTTTCTCTGATTGGAAAATGTGAAAAAAATTAAGACTTTGGGGGCATAATATGAACCCCAACTACACTAATATTGGAGAGACTGGAAAAAGTCACACAGTGAGTAAGGTTTGGGTTTGAGTATACTTTTCTGCTGCCAGGCTGATTTCAGCTGGGATGAATTTCCTTCTGCTTGAAATTTATGCATACATACTGGATTTTTACCTGAAACCAGAATGTTAGGAGCTCAGGCCAAGGTTCTTAACAATAAAAACAACTGTTAGCTACAAAGGCAGTGACTTTATTAATTCTTATCACCAAAGACTTTGAATTTTCTTCTTGGATCTGCCTGGTATTTCAGGAATAAATACGCTTGGTCTTAAAGGAAGTAAACAACAATATATGTCTCAGAAATATATTTTTAGAATTAATCCTTTCTTCCACTTCACTATTATCTCTTGATAAGGATTTTAGTAGCTTCTAAATCTTCTAAAGATTTTAGTAGCTGTAAAAACATGGTGGGACACTTCTTACACAAAGATTTTTAAAACCTTTTTCAAAATCAGTTCAGAGACAGAAGTTTATGCTCGATGGACCACAAGGACCAGCTGGATGTTGTCACTTACACACATTTACACTTTCTTCTTATAATTACTTTTATTTCCAATATGTGGCCTTCCCGGTTAAAAAGAAATAAACAAAAATAGTGAAACAAAGCAAAAAACCCGTATGCAATCCAGTGAAATAGAGGAAGAAAGGCAATGCTAAAAAATCCCAGATGGTGGAGCTACTTCATTGCCAGTGACATTATAGTACTATGCAGGTTTTGCTTCAAAGCTCTGCAGAAAAGAATCAGGCACAGCACAGAAAAAGTCACCGAATGCCTCTGCCATCACATCCTAGATCTTGTATTTCTTGACTGCAAAGTATAAGTCAATGTGCACAACTTTCTGCAAACCTTTCCCAGGCAAAATCCCGACTCTTAAAGGTGTGTCCTCTCTTCCTTCCAGAAAAAAAAAACAAACCTATTTGTCTCTTCTTTGGCCAGCAAATCTTTAATGAATTACATGCAGGACACAGTGGTAAGCAATTTCTTAGACCTTTTGTAATGACAACATTTATACTGAACCAGAACTTTCCCCAGCAGCACTCTTAAAACTGTGGTGCAAGAAGGATGATATAATTTGATTTTCTTTTTTTTTTTCTACAAATATGTTAAGACTTCTGGAAATATATAACGTATTACGCTTTAAAATGCACAATATCAAAAAGATTTTTAAGGGAAATCTTTCCTCAAAATAATTTTATTTCTGACTAATTTTGGAAAAAACAGTAAGAAAATGGCAAGCTGGCTACTCTCACTGTGAATTCCCTCAGTTTTAGTCTTAAAAACTCAGCTATTTGTTTGTGCTTGGAACCATGCAGCAGATGCACCATCATGTTGAGTTAATGCAGACATTGCTAGTGAACCAAAAAGAGATGAAATCTTTGAGAAACCTGGGTCAAGGTTCAAATGTCCTGCTTAGCTGGGTGCAGGTTTTTACTAGGTGCTGTGTTTTAAACACTTATGAAACAAACAGAGGAGCAAGAGAGACTTTTATTAGAGCTAAGCAGTGAGGAGCTGGGTGTGAGTGAGCAAACACCTGGAAGCATACAGTTCTTCTGGGGCATCAGGAGACCTGAAACACTGATGTCCTGGCATCAAGGGCCATACCAGCCCTGGGGCTGGCAGCCACTTTCCTGGGGTGCCTGGAAAAATAGGGCCATTTTCCTTCCCTCAGTGACTTGTCAGAAAGGTCCTCTCCTGCTCATCAGGTGCAGAGGGTGGGGAGCCATCCATCCAGCTACCCTTCTTCTGCCATGCTCCTAGTGGCATGTCCTCTGCAGCTGGATTGAGTGGAGGCAAATATTGTAACATGGGATTTTCTAGAGGACCAGCTGAGGTACTGCATTACTGTGGCTGCTCCCTGGGGTCAGCAGGAAAGCTTGTGAGACCAGCCAACATTGTCCATAGCTGTTATTAGAATGTATATAGTCATTTGGGGAACGGGCCCATCTGGCTCTGGGGATTGGATATGGCATGAGAGCTTTCCATCTCCAGGTCACCTCACAGCTGTTGGGTGTGCCTGTAGTGTGTGTGACATGAGTGATGGTCAGGGGGGGACACAGGGGTCTGCATTACACGCACGCATACCCATAAATGCCGTGCAATTAGCGCGATTTGGCTCTCCCCTTGGAAACACCGCCGAGCAGCCGGAGACTGAGCAGCCACACAGGCAAACCCAAACTGGTGTACATCTCCCATAATAAAACCTGGGTATTTGGCTTGAAAAATCCATTTTGGAGCTCTTGGACTGAAAAGGTTAAGCCTGCCCTGGAGCTAATTTCTTGTCTTCCTTTAGTATCAACATTTGGAGAATTAAATAATTGGGCAAAGGAGGACCGAGTAATTTCCAGTGAGTTTATAGGACAGATGATCTGAAAGACGTCTGCCTACCCCTCAGGCTCCCTGCCATGTGTATAAAAAATGAACAGATAGTGCCAACTAAAAAAACCTAACCTTCTCCTCTCCCAAAATTATCCAAAACCTCAAAGAAAGTAGGAACAAAAAATCCAAGGAAGCTATCATTGTCTTGTGGCAGATATCTGGGGACACGGAGTATGAATTGTACGCTAACTTTAAAAATGCCATCCCTTAAAGTGACTGCTCTATGATTATTTCTAGACTTTATTTTTCCACAGCATGATGAAACAGCCAAAGCTACCATGTTGTTTTCTTTCCATTACAAATCCCATTGTGTCTGAGTTCCATAACTCCCCTCTGCTCAAGTTCCCACGGCTTTCCTGATCCCTTCATTCCAGAAAGGCATCCTTCATTTCAAAGGCACCATGGCCAATTTAAAAATATTCTGCCATCGCTGATGGCCAGGAGTCCAGGTCTTGCAATCTTCTGCTTGACAAAACAAGCACTGTGTCTGCCCTGCTTTCTGTACATTGCAGCAAGCGCAATTTTTTGGGTGTTACTTTGTTGACCAAATGTACCTGGTGCTCACCTGAAGCTGAAGCAAATAGACACTGCTGTACCCATGACTCCCCCCTGGCTCCAGTGAGGCTTGACCCTCACTGCCCTTGGAGAGAGCAAAATGTGTGTCACACATGGAGCTGCAGTGGGGTGGCTGTAGTGGTGCTGGAGCTCAAACCCTCCCAGCTCTGCATCAGTGTACTGCATCCCTGGACAAGAAGGACTGCATGGAATGTAGGCTGAAGCAGCATCATTTGTGGTTAAATTACCCATGGGGACTCCCGAGTCCTGGGTTTTATCTGCTGCTCCTCTCTCTGGCACCTAACAGCACGCCTTGGTCAGATCACTTCATTTCATGTCACCATTAATCCCTCTCGTTTCCTACCAACATCATGTAGCAGCACATAGCCTTTTGCTGGGTGTAGGGTGATCCTCAAGTGTCTGACACAACTGCAACCAATATCAGGGAACTTTCTGACTACTACATTTATATATACATACGTTTTCATCTTTATTATTATTGCATTTGATATAATTTCAGTTTCCATTATGTTGCTTCTCAAAGAAAATTGAAATCTATTTGAAATTAATACCATTAGTACCAGCAGCTAACAATTCTATACAATGTTGCATATGGATGCAGTTAGGAAATTTCTTTAGTTCATGTAAGGTGAAGGTTAATTTTAGAATGGAGTAAGAGTATCAGAGCCATTAAAATATTATGGAAAAATGTTACCAGATGAGAAATTGTTCAAAATAAATTAAACCCATGATTTCAATCATGTCTTTCCGGACCACTTTGATACTAGACTGTATTTTTTCTTGCCTGTATCCTGCCAGAGATTTTCATAGCAATCATGTTCATTTCCAAGGAAATCATTCTTTCTTAGGTTAACAATAAAGACTCTTTCTCAAGGTATGTAGAGGTGCTTTGCAAAAGCAAAATATGTCTGATTCTCTGAAAAAAACCCAACCCGTCAGTTTTACTTTTCTTTTGTGTTGGCATAACTACTGATAATCCACTATATAATAACGTTAGTGCAAACACAGTATGCTACATTATTTTGACACTTCTGGATGTGTTTCTTCATTCCCTTCTGAGCTTTATTATGCCACTGTCAAAACAGCTACCGGTAAGAAATTTTATGACTTGTGTGGCAAAGGATGTGGTGCCAGAGAGATGAACAAAGAATGGGTCAGCTACAAGATCATCCATCTTTCCCCCTCTGGACTGCACTCCCCCTTCCTCTTCTCCTCGGACGACTTCAAGGCTTCGCCGCAGAGCAGAGCATTGCTGTAAGACTCAGGGTCGCATTAATGTTGTGCTGGATATCTTCCCATTCCTTCATCTTTGTGAGGATAGTCCTGATGCAACAGCCATTTGCCAGCTCTGATTTAGCACAGTAGTGTATAGGAGATCGTGAAAAATAAAGCCAGCTTTATGTTCCACCTTTGTTTTTTCAAGAATGCTCCCACTGATTAAAAAAGGGTGGTAGATGCTTTTTGAAACCTGGGTCCAGGCTCATCTGTCTGCATGTCCTTGTTTCTGAGATGAATAAAAGGCTATTTTTTTTATCATCTCCATAGAAAATATTATCATTCCATGTTTTTCTACAACATTAGCATGTCTGCTAAACAGTACTTACCAGAAAACCTTGTCTCAGAAAACAGTTACATTCTCATACAGTGCCCAAGCACTTTGCTTGGGCAAGGCAGATTTTCACCTACCAAAGGCTTCTTTTGCCTGCCCTGATTGTGCCTTTCCTTAAATCCCCTCTCAAGCATAGTTTGGTGGAGCAGCCAGCTCTCCCAGCTGTTTTAGCCTCTCACAGAGGGTAGGGCATATTTTGAAAGGTAAGACAAAAAAAGCCCATAAGCTGATGGCATAATTGAGAGGTAAGACACAGGACAATGTCATGAGACATAAGGTGGGACACTCAACATGATGATTTTTAATGTGTTTATCTTTTTGTGTAAAAAGTAATTTAAATACAGAGATATAGAAAAGCCTCATCACACATTGGCCAAGGGCATTCATGCAAAATTTCAGCTTCTAAGAAATGCTTCTAGTCAGCATAAAGTACCTGTGTCCTGGAATAGTTTCCTCCATCCCCACAATTAATGTATATCAACAAGCAGCCCATGTGGGGAAACCAAGCAAGTATATCCATGCAATAACTGCAGTCCCATTAACCATTATCTGTGAACAAGCGCAAATGTGAGCAGCTGAGACCTGACCTTCAATGTTTGCTGAGCACTGCCAGCATGGCAGTGTTTGACATCCTACGCAGGACAGTTCAGCAAAGCAGAAAGGATTTCCCTCTCCTCCACTTTCCAAATGCAGACAGGTTTTGACCATGGAATTAACTAGTTCATTTTCTCTATTTTCTCCTCACTGTGCTGTGCTGAAATGCAATTAGACAAAGACACAGCACACAGAGTCTGTTCCCTGCCAGAGGGCACTTCTGAGGAGACGGGCAGCGTATGTTGAAGTTGCTCCAGGAGTTAAGACCCAAATGGTGATTTAAAGGGAAGCATGTTGCATTAAGAAATGTTATGTGCTGCTTTGAATCCATCATTTTGCATTTGCTCAGTTATTCCCTGTGTGGCTTGAGCTTTGGCTGTTACTGCATACATTATTTTATCAAATTAAATTTGATCAGAGGAAGGAAGGTGAGGACAGGAATATAACAAGATTACACGTCCTTGTTCTCCCCTTTTACTCTCCCACAGCTTTTTGGAGGTGATGTTATCATTCCCCAGTCAAGCAAAACCCATCTTGCTGCCTTTTGCCTGAGGCCCTGGTGCTGCAGCAGCTCAAGGGAGGGTGGATGGGAGCAGTACAGGCAGGACAGGTGCAGAACAGGTGAGGATAGGATGGCTGAAGGATACATGGTAGGGATCTGGTCACTCCCATCCTCAGGCACTGCTGGTAACCCTCCTGGTGACAGATGATGGAAAACCAAGATCTGCCCGGAGGTGAACAGGATGTGGCTTATTCTAAACAGCGTTATGGAGTTCCTGTGGTTTGCAGTAACAGCAACTTCAATAGGCTACTGAGTCCTGAATAAAATGTCAGGAAGATTGAAAAATAAATTTTATCTCAAAAGATGCAGAGAATTTGGTGAGCACATAAAACTCACATTTATTTCTGTAGTGACAAAGGAGCCCTCATAGGCTCAAGTTTTAAACTGGCCATAGTAACAATACTTGGGAATTCAAAAATCACAAATGGAGAACATTAAAAAAAAAAAAAAATCACTTGTTAGAATTAACCATTCAATTATTCACATGTGTTATTGATTCTGTATACAGAAAGCACAGAAAATCCAATGTACACCAGGTCTCAAGCACATCAGACACAGACCAGCAGTGGAGTGAAGATCAGCTCTGTGCAAACCAGATCTTGCACTGATGTGGAAGAGAAGATAGAGATGGTGTTTTCTATACTGAAATATAATTTATCACTGTAAATTATATTCACTTTGGCTTGCACTGTCTTGAAAAAGTGTGTTAGCAGAACTATAGAACTTTAGCAGTTAAACAAAGTTGAAGTGGGAGTTAAAGGACTTACAAAAGGATTTTCTTCAGAGACAGGTGAGGAAAAGCAACGCAGACTTCTGTAGAGAAAATTGGGTCATGAACTACCTTGTTTTCCTCTTTGTATTGCAGGTTTCAAGCTAGCATTCATATGCATTAATGTAAACACAAATAATTTGCATATCCTTATAGCACAGAGACTATCACATATAAAATTAATTTTGAACATGCAAATTTTAAAGTGAGAATCCAATTTGCCCTTACACCAAAGAAAATCTGAACCAACACTCCAGAAGTGTTAAAGGAAATCCAAACTTGATATATTTAACTTATTGACTATTCTAATGTCCCATGACCTTATGGAAAAGCTTAACAATTTTTATTATTAAATGTTTACATAAACAATCAAAAGGATTACTTTTCTCTATAAAGGCTATAAATTCACGATAAAGAAAAGTATCTTAATTTTCAGTATACCAATCTATTGGTGATTTCCTGTATTCAGGCAGAAATATATTATTGCCCATAGTTCAGTGAAAAACTTAAAAGAATTGTAAATATTTTGAAAAGAACAAAACTCAGTGCTCTAACGCAGTTTATCTTATCTTAAGTCACCTGCTTATAAAACCTACAGAATATAACAGGGAATAATCTCTATAACTTTACTGGATCCACGACTGCATGGTCAGATTGTAATTCACAATTAAATTTCATTCACTTGCTCAAAGGCCTTTTGATTAAGTTTCGATTTTATTAAATTACATTAGATTTTATTACATTCCACAGGATTTAGCTGTAAGAGAAAATGGAATTGGATAGCACACAGTATAGTATTCCAGTCCAGTAGTCCTGTATATATTGGAATGACCTTTTCATTGCTGGTGGCATCTTCAGTCTTCCGACTCCTGAACGTATTTAGCACTTTGTTTTCTTCCATTCCAAGCTCTGTTTCTAATAACAAGTTGAAAATTATCTGTGCCTATGGGTTAGATAGACTAAATTTCTCTGCATTAACACCCAATCCAACATCTCTTGGAGAAAGGAGAGGGATGCCCACTGATTTTATGGGGACCTAAATCAGTTGCAAATCAGAACAAAAGTGGTGCAAGTGAGAAAGAGTTTTGCAGCCTCAGAGTATAAAAGTACTTGGAGCTGCAGGAATTGTGTGAGATCTTTTCTAAACAGACATTTTTGACCTGGGTCCTCGGTAATGTTTAAGCCCACAAAGTATTTTGAGTATCTGGGACCTTTCTGAAAGTGGGTAAGTTGTCCACAGGATAAAGTGGCACCTACTATCACAGATGCAGTTCTCTCCCTGCCTATGGATTATTCTATAATCATCAGCAAGGCTCCAGGTCCTTCCCAAATGAAGATTTAACTTATATCTAGAAAATGTAAATCCTGTTTGTTCTTTCCTCTCTTCAGGATGGCCCTGCTCAAGTTGACTTCTTGAGGAAAGTAAGTACACCATGACACAATCTTTTACGTCATCTGCACAATGACCAGATGCCAACATTTTCACATCTTTCTAAAATAAGCTAGAGGCTGTTTCTTCTGCATTTTAATGTTCATTTAAAAAACACACGCCTGAAAAATCAGTGTGGATAAGTTTTGCTTCTGTCCTAACACTGGGACAGTCTAATGGTTACAAATAATTACACCAGAACAGGGGAATAATAATTGCATAAAACAAAAATCAAAGCAGATGGAAAATATGACTCAGTTCCTCTCTGCTCCACTCCCACCACATCTCTGAATTACAGTTTTCCTCAAGAAGTGCATTTTATCTGAAGTGCATTTGCAAGACAAAAGTTTTGATTAATATTCCTTCAGGGTCCTGTGAGCAGAGGTCTCTAAGAAAACCTTTCATGAGTGATGCCATGAGCAGAATCAATAGTGGATCAGAGCATGGGAGATTCTTTTACAGATGTGGTTGCACATGGCTTCCTCATGACTCTGTGTATCTGTATATCTTCAAAATATCTGTATTTTGCTCTCAGTCCCTTCAGTAGAGTTCGACAGATCTGATTTGGGAACCACAGCAATATCTAAGGTTTATTTCTCTAAATCAGAACAGGTTAAGTCCATGCAAACTCCATTAACAATCTCTCTGCATTGCACAAAAGGATGGATCATATTCTGACCCCAATGTTGGTGGTTCAACAGTTTCTGTCTCCAAAGATGGTGGAATCAGTGAGGACAAAAGCAGGGCTTATATTTAGTTACAGGCTTTGAGTTTGGCCACAGCCTTGGCATTTCTTCAGAGCTGCACAAGGACTGGACCCATCTCTGCAGCTGGCAGTAAAGCATAACTGCTAGCAGGATGACTGCCTCACTGTCCTGGAACTGGAAAGGGGCTCCCGCTTGAGCTGCTGTTGCTTCTGGTGCCAGAGAAATATCAGTATATGAGACTGGCCCTTAACTTTGTGGTGTCATTCATCACAACACCCCTAAACCCCCATCTGTTCTATGCAAGTTTAGGACTTTTCAGAAACAATCAGGGAACCAGATCTGACGCTCCTGTCCCTCGGCGCAAAGCAAAATGGATGATCCCATGAAAGCCAAGTGATAAGTCTGTTTTTTCCCAGTCCACTTTCCTAAAGCCAGCAATACTTCCCTGGTCACACTGTCTCAGCCCAGGACAGAAGGGCTGTTTCCATCACACAACAGATCCATACCTTGTTTTTCATTCTGCTCTGTGCCCATCCTGTTTATCTCTTCTGAACTGCGTATTGTTTCCACTTTAACAGCTCCTGCCAGCTGTTTTCTTTTGGTACCTTTTATTGCAGATAGAATTTCAAGGGCTTCCAGGGGGAAGCTGCTGAAAGCACTGCAGCTCTCAGACTCACTTCAAAGCAACTTTCATCATTTTTCACGCGCTCTTTTTAGGACTCTTCTTCTGTTCTTTCCCCAAAACAGATTCTCTCAAAGATCACACTGGGAGATAGCACTATTTATGGCACTTCACTAGGAGACATTGTGTTTTTTGTCTGATTTGGACACATTCACTGTCCTGTAAAGGTTAAAACCAGTGAGGTCTCCTCCCCATCTAACTTGTAGTTTGTTGTTGGTAGGATTTTTTTCCAGAGGAAGGGGTGGGAGGAAAGGTTATTGTTGGAATTTAGCTGCCAGAAGCCTGAGGGTCAACTTTAATTTAGTTGAACCTCCCATCATTAAAGAGATTGTAGCTTCTGCACTGGACCAGGCAGACTCATCTGTGGGAGGCCCTGGCTTCACACCAACACTAATTGTGGCTGAATTGTTCTTACAAGCTGTGAGGCTTTGTTGCTGAACTTAGATGCAAGATAGCCCATCAGTTTCACAACTATCTCAGGGTGGAGAACAGGAGGGGAAAGAAAATTTCTGCCTAACCCATGCCCTTGATGAGCAGCCTGCCGTCCTCCCCAGGCACAGGGCAGGGCTGCTGTCCTAAAGAACTGAAGGCTGTGACCTGAAAAGCGGAGGGGAAAAAAGGGCAGAAAGGAGAGGATTAAATGCCTGAAGGAGAGGGATGGGAATGCCCAAATCCAGCGATGATATAAAGGGCTGTGACCTTGTGAATTAGTGCAGATACACTCCTCCAACTCAGACACTTTCAGGTAGTCCAAATATGAGTGAGGAAGTGGTTGGAAGAGCAGCTTTTGGCACCACATACTGTTGTATGAATCTTCTTGCGTTTGAGCCACTTGAGAAATAAAGAATAAGGCACTGTCTAGAGATTTGTGTATTTTAATTCTGGTTCTTCCACCTGGCTAATTTCAAAACTTGCCCAGACAAGGCCTCAGCTATCCCGTGCTGTCAATCTGAACCTGCTTTGAAGAAAAGGTTGAACTAAGTGGTCTTCAACAGCCCCTTTCACTCCAAATTTATCTAGGATCCCATAAGGAAATCCATTTCCAAGAAACCGTATTTAAACCAATAAAATTCTTGGTGAAGAATAGAGAATGTTAAAAAGGATGAAGACTCATTTCCCATTATATTTCTAGACAGAAATATATTGTAAATCTACCTTCCCCCCACTCTCAAAAGCACCTGTAACACCACTAAAGAGAGAGGGAGACTGAGGCCACCTTGCCCTGCTCGTGAAGGCTCACACTCCATAACTACTGGCACAGAAGTTACCAATAGCAGTGAACAGTCAAAATGCTTAAACCTCCTCTCCCGTTGTGCATCCAGAGTTTAACCAGGCATCAATAGCTGAGAGCAGAATCCCACATGCCTCTCTTCAACAAGCAATGCTCAAAGTATCACTGGAAATGTACCCCTCCTCTGCCTGCAAACCCAAGGTTAGATTTCTGTATTTTGTGATGCAAAACTCTGCAAAGGAAACCGCATCCTGTCAGGACCTAGAGCCAGGACCAAGGCACAATGTCCTGGTTGCTGTTACTGCTCACTGGTGGGCAGAAGATGGTTCATGGCTGCTACTTCTCTGCTCTGAGTTAGTGGTTGCAGAACTGGATAACTGGATGGTGGCATCCGGAGGTGCAAATTGGTCTTGGATTTGCTTTGCCCCAGAGCTCTGCACTTGAAACCATGATTACCAAATGGCCCATCTTTCAGTCCTTGTGTCCTAATTCTTAAATAAATAAGTAAGTGAAAAGCAACCTCTATTTGTCCCTTCTTACCCATTATTCAAACAAATTATTTTAACAATTACAGAACATCTTGTATCTATAGCTACCAAATGTTCCTGAGTGATATTGCCCACACACTCAAGTGGAAGACTGCCAAACATATCATGGATATTTTTTCTCTTAAGCATCGAAGGCTGAAGGGCATACTGAAGTTAGTTGCTGGATTTGTGCCTTTGGAGCACTTTCTTTGGGTCATTTGAAAATCAAAAGCAAATCTTTTCCTGAATTATAGCTGCAAAGTGTTGGGTAGAAAACTGAAATGAACTTGACATATTTGGGATGGTCTCCTGGCTGTCTGCTGGTCTGAGAAGGTGGTGTGATGTGATAGAGGAGATGAATTTTGGAAGTGCAGCTTGTTTCATGGGGATGGAGTTATGGGCTGTATTTGAAGACTTCTACTGAGTTCCTTGTGACATCAGTTAGTCTCTCTCTGAAACAGATACTCCACTGAGAATACTGTTTTCCAATCTGTTTGGTAAAGCATTGAAAAGTTTCCACCTATAAATCTCATATATCAAAGAATTTTTATCATTAATAAAATTGTGAGAACAGCATCATTTTGAGGTTTTTTTTTTGTTAATGTAAAAAATCTCATATGAACAAAAAACTGTGGGTCCACAATGAATCCAGATTTTACCAGCCTGAAACAATCTTCTTCAGGAACTATGACCTTTTGATGGAAAATACTTTTCTTGCTGTATAATCCCTGCCTACATAGGATGTCGATTACTGCAACTGTTTTCTTGCATAAATGAACAGCTGAGGGCAAAATGTTGCACAAAAATTGATGAAACTCACAGAAGCTATAAGCACACATTACAGCTAATGGAGGCTTTTCCCAAGGAAAGGCAGCAGAAGTATCATACTGGCATATCTATCACATCATTGGACTATGGAAATTGTAAGAAATATTCTAGGATATACTAGTATATTAAAAGAGGAAGCCTGTGGCAATTGTAGAGACTACAAGAGCTCATAGCCTAAGGCTTACTCTGATTGCAGGGAAAAATGATCTTGTCTTCAGTTTCTCAAGATACACACCAAATGCCTTGCAAATTGGTCACATTCCATTTAACTCATATTAATCTACATCATGTTGCCTGGGGGTCAAACCCATGTTTTTGTTGTATTTTTCCTTTTTCCCTCTAGACTATATCTCTTTTTGGCTGTAAAATGTGCTGAAAGCTGCACAAGAGACATTCACAAATATGTTTCTCATTACTAGCATGGTCTGTATAGTGATGCCCACACAATCATGCTAATGTGCTTTGCTTCAAGTTCATGTAAATCAAGCTGGTGGGTCAGCCCATTTTAGCTGTGTTAGCACTGTAAGAGATTTTAGTCAAGGAAAGGAATTCTATTAGGCATAATTTGCTTTTTCTGATTCCAAAGATACAGAGATCCCTCAAATGCAACAACAAGCTCATTAACTGCTATGTATAGAGTCAGTTTATCAGGTATTTCCAAGACTCTTAAAGCAGACCATGCACAGTGCCCTAATTCATCCTCCAAGGAACAGCCTTTAGAACTGGAAGGTAACTGCTTTTTCTCTAACTAGTTTCCCTGTTAAAGAAGTGAGGCTGAAAGCTGAATTAAATGTTTCAGGCTATTAAGACAAGCGTTAAGCCATTTTAAGATTAAACTGGGTGTATTTTCTATGCTCAGAGAAAAAACCTTGCTCTCTTTCATGGCAGTGAAAATAGAGAATCTCTTCAACTTGTCGTTTGGCCTATAAATACAAGGAAGTCTGCTATGCCCTTACTGAGGAAAATGTTGCTTCTTGCTATATCAGCTAGGATTTCTCTCCAGAGCAATCTGATCAAAGCAGAGTGACCAGAACTTGCCTTTACAATGAAAATTTGAGCATGGAAAAGAGATACCTGGAGATACCCTCAGCTCACTTGCACAGGCTTTTCCCAGAAATGCACAGCTTAACCCTGTGTGGAATGCCGCATCTCAGACTTGGTGTCCAGATGTTTTCAGGTTCCCCACCTGTGATGTCCAGCCCCCAGAAGATTCAGACATGTTTCAAACATGTATATTTTACCTTTTTACCTTTATTTCATAATTTACCATTACATGTTTTTAATGCCTAGTTTACTGAGTTGCTGTCTGAGACTCTCCTCCTCATGCCAAAGCTCAGCCCTTGTGTTCTTCTTCCTTGGCTACCCTTTCCAAGCCTCTGCAACCTGGTGATATTAGGTCACTGTTCCCTATAGCAGGAAGAAGGATTTCCATAGAAGTGGAATTGGGGGTCACCTCCATGAGAACAACTCAGCTGATGTGCAAACATCACTTTTGGGGGCTCCAGGGGACAAAATAATGGCTTCTCTGGAGGACCCATTCACTTGGATAACTTCCCTTGCCCACAAAGTGGAAAGCTTATGGACAGCCTCTGGCATGGCCTTTGAGAGGGGCATGCTGAGATGCTTCCAGGCTTTGTATGTCACAACAAACCCATAAGTAAGCCTCCCATGACACAGAGCCTGGGCTCACCTACGGCTCTGCATGGAGGTGTGTATCCATGAGGTTGACTGGAGAAAGCGCTGCGTGTTCAGGTGAAGCACAGTGGTCTGTAAATGACACAGTACTCCTGGGATAGCTGCTGGATGTAAGTGTACCTTCAAAACTTTTACAGGCATTAGTATGATTTTTGCACAATACATCCCAAGACAAAAAATATTGACCCAAGCACCTCTCAAAAGGAATCTGAAATCACATATGGATTCAACTTACCTTTACTCTCTCTTAAAAAACACCAGCTAGACTAGGTCCCCAGCCTGACTGAGCCCCCAGCTGTCTCCCTGCACACTGGTCTGGTAGGGGGAAGAACCACGCTTGTCATCTGCACTCTCGAGTCCCCTGGTGTGACAAGCCGTGTTTGCCTTTAACCCAGGCACAGGGTTCACCTTCTCCCACACTACTTCTTCTTGATAAAAGAATCAGTGCATGAAACCATCGTCACGGATATGAACAGATGCAGAGAGGAGAATGGGAACAGCACAAACATTATGTTCCTCCCAGAGCAGCGCTCCTGTCGCTGCCCGTGCCACATCTGTGTTTTTGAAGGGAAATGTCATAACATTGCTAATCAATAAGAAGAGTGACAGGACCATTTGTCATGAACGAGCCGGCACTGCAGCTGTTGCAGTCACCCTCTCAAGAAGCCGAGGGAAGGACCTGGTTATTTGCCGGCGGCAGCCCCTGGCGAGGGCAGCTCCGGCTTGCGGAGGTGCCGCGGCAGCCTTGCAGCGGTCGGGCTGAGCGAGTGGGCAAAAAGCCTGGCAGGAAGTCTCGAGTTTCGAACAAAGGACACCAGACACCCTGCAAGGGAGAGACGGGCCTGGGTGTCGGAGGAGTCTGGTGACCTTTAATCTGGAGGCCGCTGTTGCATATGCATCACGTTTGAACTGCAGATGTTCCTCGCTACTCCGCCCGGCCAGGGCGACAAGCGGCTGATCTTAGAGGAGGAGGCAGGGCTCAGGGAGAACTTAATGAAGACTTTAAGCTGTGGGTTGCAATTAAAATGACCCGGCGGTGTAAGCGTGGGAGGGAGTCACTAAGCTCCTGCAGCTGCTCTGCCGGCAGTAATGTCCCTGCTGATGGGCACAGCTCTCCTCCACAATGAGAGCAGTCGTGCATGTCGGGGGGTGCTGGCGGAGGTGACAAAACTGAGCTGCCCTTTCCCACCCCATTAAAATAATTCTCAAATTAGGAAATTTATCTTGATCGGATGACCTATCTGTGTGTGGCACTTCCATGTATAACGCTCCATCTCTTTTCCCTAGTCAGATCAGGCCAGTAAGTAGAAAAGGATTAGATATCAATATATTGAAAAGAATTTAGGCAAATATAGGGGAACAGCCCTTCTTTTTCAAATAATGACCTGCTTTTTCATAGGCAGAATTTGACCCTCAACATGGTCTCCACAAGGAAAGAAAGCTGACTCCTGCAAAAGAGATCTGCTTCTCTGTTACTGAAGACGGCCAATTAAAACAAAATCCACATATCACTTATGGTGTCTGTACTCAAATGACAGGATGTCTACAGGCTGAAAAGGATACAGGCTCCAGCTTGGATTGCACTTCTGAGCAATATCCACCAAGGTGCAAATATAATTTTGATCCCACATGAGATTTCTGAGTTCAACAGTAAATGCTGTTTAACTAACAGTAATGACCAGGATCTTCCCCCAGTGTCACCTTAGCAGCAGCTAATGCCACCTGAGGGTTATTTCCTGACACTCAGGTTCAGACTATGATGCTGGAGCTCAGCAAAGCTATTATTTTGTAAAAGTTATTTATTTTGTAACCAAAATTTCTTGTAACGGAAAAGTGCCATTTTTTTTTCTCTTACTCACTGCTTTGAAAAAACATGTCAGTTTTGGCAGTATTTTGTTTCCAGAACTTCTTGTCCCAAAACAAAGCATTCCCTTAAGGTTGAAGTGGCCCATGTGAACATTTCTGGAATGGAATTTATCAGTTTTAATTTGGAAATGATTTTTTCCCACATGCAATTCACTGCTATTATTTTCACACAGAAATACATCGACAAGCCTTTCAAAGGGAAAACTTGGACCAAAGTCCTTTGCTTTCATAACAGTGGAAAGTTTTGATTGACCCGAAGTAACATTTCATCAGACCTCTATTTCACACAGAATTTCACTTGCATATATATTTTTGCCTTTTTTTTTTTTTTAACCAGGAAAAATATTTCCATACATGAAAAGGTCTGGTTAACCTTGATCTTATGAGTCCTTCCAGGAGCTGGTTCTCCCTCCCTGTTGGTCCTCATCCTCTTGCTCAGGCTAAAAACAGGCAAGGTTTGGGTACTGCCTGCTGTAACAGCTATCACTGGATTTCACCCCATTGCAAAACCACTTTTATTGCCCTCACAGCCTCCTCCAAGGGCGAATTCATTACAGCTGAGAGGTCTGATCAGAATGCATGAAGTGCTATAGCAATGGCCAGGCTTGAGAAATAATTCATCAAAGTATTTGTCGTTTCTCATCTTTTTAAACATGCTGCAAAATATTCAGGCACCTGTACCAGCAGTCCAAGAAGTGGTCACATAGAGAGATGAAATTTTGAAGAAAAGGGGTAGGTCAAGAAGGTGGAATACATTTTAAGGAATGATATAGCTTTCACAGCAATATATCTACTGCCAGTAATTTATAGCTCGGGCTGCCATAATGATCCTGTATCCCTTTTTCTTTCTGTGGTTCCAGTTCAGTGAAGAATTTCGGCATACACTTTGATTGACGGGGCAGATGGTAACATTGTTTGCTGTTAATGTTAACCTATTATTTAATATATGTGTTAGTTTTATTATTTTTTAACAGGATACTAGTGACTATAAAGTTTAATTGACCTTTTTTGCCAAGAAATAAATCATCGCTGGTTTCAGCAAGGATTGTATTTTTATCTGCCAATAAAAAGCTGAAGGAAACCTCTTAACTACACTCCTTCCTCTTTACTTTTTCTTTCATCTCCTTAAGACTCTTCTTGTGAACAGCACCCTGGAAAAAAATTATCTAGTGGTGGAAGGAGCAGCTCTATATATGGATAAGTCAGGGAAAGAAATGGGGTTTAAATTGGCCACAGAGTAAATTCTGTCTCTTGAAGTCCATTTCCATCTTGGTTTCACTGGACTTTGCAACTTGAGGGCCTTTGATGTCACACTAGTATTTTGAGCAAGTGGAAAGGGCAGCAGAATCAGGCTGAATGTATTAAAAAATGGGAAACTTAAGTAAGAAAAACTGATCACAAATAAGTTTAGAATAATCTTGCCCTACTTTATTTACTGTTGGGTGGTACAAAAAGGATATGCAGTTTTAAGCTTTATACCAGGAGTACACGATTAATGCAGACACTAGAGCCCAGGAGATGCTCAGTGGGTTCTGAGGGGATAGCCAGCTTCACTTTACCAGAACAAGCTGCTGTGGATCCTTGCATGCTTTTTAATGGTTCCTTCCTCTTGGTTTTCTCCTCTCCCTGATTTAAGTTATCACCTGACAGATTTTAATTTTCCCTGTAAGCACTTCAGGCCAAAGTCATTAGAAAGCAGAAAAAGAAAACTCAGTTTGGTTATCTGAAGCTTTTTGCTTAGCTGACTCTGGAGGAAAGTCCATCAAACCACAGAGAAAGAAAAGTCTCATTTTTCAGAACTGTGAATTCATTAAGAGAACTCATATACATAAAAAGCAGTGAAGCTGAACAAAATGTAAATTTTTCTGGCTGAGAGAGATTTTCTTATGTTGTTATAAGCATCTACAGCTAATACACTAGATTTACATTAGGTTGGGGTTTTAAGCATCTGTCTTCTTAACTATGTGACCCAGCTTTTCTAAGGTCTATGGTTTCAGAAAGGAAACTTGCAGTTGGGTAGGTAGGACAAGTAATGAAATCCCTGTGAACAGGCATACACAGCATGTGCTGCTCCATCATAAAATTATTATGCTCCTCTGGGTAAAATTCCTTAGTTTTTTTTCCTCTGCCACACATCTGGACACGGTTCTGATTGCTTGAGAATGAACAAACTAGCATATATATATATATATATATATATATATATATATGTATGTATGTATGTATGTATGTATATTACACATACAGACTAAAGACACATAGAGCATCAGAAATGCTAAACTGAGAGGTAGGATTTCCCTTTATCTTAATGTAATGATCACCACTCCAGCCAGATGCAGAACAGAACTATAATTTCCCTTTTCTTGTCCTATTCAGTTGAAGCAATTAAAATTGAGAGGGGCTACAGAGAAGATTAAGCAGGTGGCAGGATAAACCTCAGTGAATGGAGCCTAGTCCAGCTTTGAATAAATTTCTGTGTACAGTAATAAGAACAACACATCTTTTATGTACTGCAGAATTGCTACATCAGGTGAGATCAGTGGGGCTGCTTCTAAACCAGTGTTGGAGAGCTGGGATGGAGTTGCTATTACACCTAGCTCTGGCCATACCAGGGACTGCTTTCCACCAGTCAGCTGGAGGATACTCCTGGACAGTCTAATCCCAAAGAGAGCAAGGCTCTGACATGCTAATATGCAAACCCCTTTTAGAGGTGATAACACCATTACTACTTTTCACACTGCAGTTACAATGCCATTTCTGGTGACAGCATCAGGCAAACAGGCAGGTGCTGCAGCTCTGCTGGTGTTATTATGGAAACCCAGCTGTGATGGGCAGCAGGGACACAGAAAGGATGGACAAGTAACCCACTTAGACCTGCATACAGTGACTCCAGTCCCAGGGCAGACTTCATGTGTATTTTGACATCCATTTGCCATCCAGTGGAAAGCAAACATGGGCAGTAATGGGCTGACAACCTTTGGATGCATTAGACTTTCTTTTCTGTGCTTTTTCTTCAAAATTCTTTTTGGTGTTATAGGAATATTTTTTCTCCATCTTTCCTGTGGATTGTGAACAATTAATCCTAAAAATTGCTATAACATAAGGAAGCAGCTTTGAGTAAGTATGGGAACCCATTTCCTATGTGCAGGATTACAGACTAAATCCCTCATCTTAGTCTATTTGTGGAAAATCTTATTTGCCTTTTTGCCTTGCCTACACACTTAAGTGACACAAGTCTTGTTTCTTTTCTGCCCAGGCCCTCTGGACCTGGAGGGCCTCTTGCCCTTGTAGATCAAAAATAAGAAATTTAATTCCCTGCCAGGAGTGACTCATTGCCTAATGTGCCTTAACACACAGACACTATCTTCTTTTGCCACTAGAGTCTGGGTGGAGGAAGTTGTGTCTCTCCTCAGATCAGGGCTGTCTCCTCTCATCATATTATCTTTATTGCATCGAGGTATTCCTAGGACAACTCATCTCTTCTTTAACATCACATTATCCATGAAAGAAGCCTCTGCTAAGCAGAGATGACAACCCATGAAAGCTTTTTTTTTATGCCAAGGGAACTAAATTACAGGAGAAAACTGCTTCAAGATTGTTTAGGAAAGCGTGGATCTCACTGGTCTCCATCCACTAAGGCAGGAAAGCATTATTTTAACTTCAAACACACAAATATTTGACTTCAGTGGGACTGCGAGAGCCTGTAACATATATGTATGTGGAGACTCTCTGGTTCTCAGAAATTCCAACAGCAACAAAATTTCCTCTGTGATTTCCTTTTCTTTCAGGTTACCTACCAATACCTCAGATTATTCATCGTTCTGGCAAGCTACAAACATCTTCATTCCCAGAGTCCTGAATCTGAATTGAAAGAATTTGCATTTCTGTCCTCAGTTCCATGTTACCTCCAGAGACCCATTCTTTTTGTTTGCTCCTTTTTGTTCTGTGCTCTGAGGCTTGCAGAAACAATGCACAAAAACAACGCACTAAAACAATGGACTTCCTGTAAAATTCAGGTTTTCTACTTTGCTACAGCATGGGATTTTCCAATTTAGACTACAAGAATATATATGAAACCTTTTGATTTTCATTTACACAGATGAGGAGAAGAAAGGAAGACAGGAAAAGACCAAGCAGCTCCAAGGTGCAGCTTTTTCTGACAAGTCAGCTGATTTGAATGTAATGGGACTGGCAATCCATGCCATTTACTTGAATGTGCCTGAATCTACAACTATGACTCACTATTGCTGCACTGAAATGCATTAAACATTTTACCATCCTCATACCTGCCTTTCACAGATGAGAAGAACTCTTACATGACTGAGGAGCAGTTCAGAATCTTGCTGCCATGAGATGGCAAATGTCACACTGGACAGATATAAATTGTCAGAGGACAATTGTGATAATTTTAATTTGTCCCTTTGAGGCATCTGGGCAGTCTTTAGGATAACACTGAATTTAGTTCTGTATTCAGAACGTTATTTTATGAAATTTCTTGTGTCAGCCAGAATGATTTGAAGATGACATATGAGATTTACCAGTTTGCTCTGAATAGCAGCAGCAGCACTTCTCCATAGAGCAGTTGCAGCTTTGGGTCTGTCTCATGAGTGCTTCTACACCAGGCCAAAATTAAGTGAGCTACAGGTATGATTATGAGAGGTTTGTGTCAGTGAGAACTTCCATGGGATGATAATGCAATGGTTAACTTATTCTGAGAAGATTACTGAAATTACATTTAAAATTGAGCACATATGAAAATGTGGGCCACTGTATTTTCAGTCATGTTATTGAGAGAATAAATACTTATATTTGAGAACTGTAGGGATTTGCAAGTGCCAGTGGGGATGGATGAAAACTCTGGCTTTGAAGGTCATTGCTGCTCACCTTCTGCTTAATCTGTGCCAGCTGAAAGAGGGAAAGCTCTAGGGTGAGAAATGGTGAACACATTAGCACCTGGCACCTGTGATTCTTCCTCTACTATCTTGCATGGCAGGGAAGCACTTTCCCATTGTGCAGTGAGCTCATTTCTACCTCTTACAGACAGTCTTGGAAAGATCCTAACTCTGTGTCTACAAGAGGCACAAGGAAAAGAGTCTAGACTGAAGGACACAGCAAGTAAATATTCACCAATAATAAAAATATCAAGGTATTTCTTTGACATCACAGAAACTGTTTTCCCTATCATGACATAGTGTAACAGCTGAAACCAGGCTCAGAACTGACCAACTTCATCACTTCTTTGACAAGCAATTTTCTTATTTTCTCTGTCTATAAGTTCTTTCAGACAAATCAGCCTAATGCCCTCAGTTAACATGTGAGCAGCTTATTCAACCAATCTCTAACCTCCCAAGAGCACTGTACTACTGCTACAGAACTCTGAAAAATATTCCCCAAGGTTTCTGAGATGAGTTTCAGGATAAATAATTTGTTCAAACTGTCTTCCCCTTTTTCTGGCAGACTCAGCTCAAACCTGAGTCCAAACAAAGATATTACACTAATCACCAGCTCCTGGGAGCCAAAACCTTCTCCCTCTTCCAAATACACCACTCCCTATTTGCTTACCAGCCTGCCTTTTCTCTGACACAGGAATCTCAGCTGGAAATAATTGGCAGCCTGCACAATTTCTACTTGTGTAGCTTTTAACCCTGAACTTTCCTGATCTGACCTTGGAAGCATTCATCTCATCACCAATCCATGTATTATTTAAAATCAGCAAATGCATATTTAAATTCAAGAGAAAAACAAGGGTTTGTGTTCTAAATCATGATTTTGCTGTTGAAGAACCTCTTACATGTTCAGAGTAATGTGATTCCAGCATGACTTGTGTATGGAATTCTTGAGGAGAGGTATTAGATGCTCAGGGCTCCAACGGGGCTTGATCAATTTGTGTCACAAAGGACTAATCCATTTAGGCACCACAGTATAGAGAAGACAGGCATATGTACTGTCAGCAAACAGGACACAGATAACACAGATAACATAAAATCCATTCTGAAATATTGTCAATGATGCTGATGGACAAGAAAATACAGACTAACACTGAGCACTATATTACTCATGCTTTAGGCAGTAACTGAGTCACTGAGTCCTCTCTTCCCTATCAGAAGTAGATGTTAAAAGGGGTGAGGAGGGGAATTTGCTCTTTGGAGAATCATGTATAAATTGCCCATCCCAAGTGTAGAGACTCCCCTATCTCTGCTGCAACCATTAGGTTTCAGAGTTCCCTGTGCAGCAGCTATTTGCATAGGATGGTTCTGGGATTAAGTTCTCTACAGATAGGCAGCAAACCAATACATTAGAAAGAGAGCATACACTGGCTTACACTTGTGCAGAAGGGCAGGGAGGTGGTTGCTGCCCCTGCACCAGGAGATGGAGCTCAAGGTGTCCACGGCTTCAGGGAGGCTCACCGGAGAGACAGGCTCCTCCAAAAGCTCTGCAAACACGATTGCCTGTTGGAGAGCCAGGAACCCTGCCTCCAGTCTGCCTGGGAGCCATGGGCTGCTGGTGTGCACACGTGGATGGAGCATCCCCTCCTGCCATTCAGGCTTCCTCTGAACCCAGTCATGAAACATGTGACAATACACGACCTTGTCAGGCAGCCCCTTGAGATCAGGTTTGATTTCAGCAGTATAAGGAGCAGGAGCCAGAAGATAGTAATTTCCTATTGCATTCTGGAAATGAAATTAGTCACATTTTGTACCATCCTGCTAATTAAAAGATGGCTTTTTGCCTTTTATTTGTATTTTCAGAAGTTTTCATCTGGAAGACCTGTTGTATTTAGTTTACATCATCTTATCTTTATCATCACTCTTATTATTCTTATATCTGGGAGTTGCTAAGGGAAACAGCCCTTTGCCCTGTAGTCTCGCACCTGAGTTGTCAAGGGAAGGAAAGCCTTATGTTTGAAAATAGGCTGTGCCCTTCTGGCATGTAGTGATATAAATGATCCAAGAATGGCAAAAAAAAATGCAGTGCTAAAAATGATAGTCAGTCAAAAAGTCTTTTCTTAGGAAAGAATTCCTTGGGTTCAAAAAATAAAATTTAAAAAAAAAACCTTCACACTTTTGTATCTTACAAAGTGTGATTTTATTCCTGAAGTTTCTGGATAGTGTTTGAGTTCATAACTCTGATGAATTGTCCTCTTGTTCCCAAAGGCAGAATTTTTTTTTCCCTTGGGGGAAATGAAAAGTCAGGTGAAGACACTATTGAACCATTTGATCAGTGCCCAGATCTGGCTAGACTTTGAAAAAGGAAAGTATGCAGCAACACTAACCTTTAAAGACCCCCGGTTAAAAAACTTCAAATACAATAGGATAAAGATAAAGGTAATAGCCTGAAAAGATTTCAATACAGAGAAAAGACTCAAATTTCTGAAAGCAAAATGCTAGTTAAAAATAATCATGGGAAGATGATTAAGTAACTGCAAAAAAAATTATACACACCAATTTGAAAAGGAAAAGCAATTCTTACCCTATTAAATTGGGCTTTTATAACATTTCACTGCTTCTAGATTTGCAGAAATATTTCTGTACACTTCAAATCCTCTGCTATTCATTGTCTTCCATGCCTTATGAAAATTGAAAAGACCATATAAATCTGTGGATAGGGATGTTTGTATGTATTTCCTATTTCCCATTTCACTCTATACTGGTGAATTGTATAATCAGGATATTTCATCTGATTATTTTTTTCCACAGTCAGTAGAACAAGCACATTTCAAATCAAGTTTGGTATGCACTTCCTGATTTGGAGGTCATTCAAAGACAATATCAACACTGTCATCTCATTTCATTCTTTGAGGAGAATCTATTTTGTTTGAGCCAACAGAGATCTCCCACTAAGGTACAATAGAGAACATTGTCCTACTGTGATTAAATCTCTGTTCAGGGCAGCAGGTCCATTTGGCAAAGGATTCTGAGACACTAACCTTTATCTTCTGCTCAAATTGCAATTGCCTCCTCCTTCGCCCCCAAACACTTGTCCTAGAAATAAGAGAAAAGCAAACCAAAACAATACTTGCAGATATGTTAATAACCTTATTTACTTTTTTCCTTCCCTTGAGATGTAGTTAGCACTAGGTGAGAGTTTTGTGGTGCAACACAGGCTTGTTAAAGCAAGCTGTGTCCCAAACAGGTGTCACTGTGGGAGTACACTCCCCTATGGGCTCTGTTTGCCTGGTTTGTGTGTGGCTTGTTGGCATGGCTGATGGGACACTGAGTCTTCCCATTTCCTTAGCTTGGTGTTACTTTTTAAGCTGACTCCAGTCAGCAAATTGCAGAGTTCCTGTGCTCTGCAGCTTCTTTCAACCCAGGACAGGAACCCTTGGGGTGCTCATCCCTTTTTAGAAACACCAGGAACCCTCCTTCAGGTCTGCACTGAGTATCTGGACACTGTTAAATTCTTGGTTAATAGTAGAGCTGTCAGGATTCTCAGGGTCTGTCTCTGAAAGAGTTTTCTGCAGACAGAGGTGAGAGGGCACCAGGAATCAGCCAAGCCCTCCATGCTGGGTGAGTGAGCTGGCTGCATGAAGGACATATTCTCCCAGGCTCTCTGAATACATGTAACAACATGATGAAGCTACGCCTAGATGAAACACTGCTTAATTTTCTATAGGTAAATTGTATGACTGGATCTGTCATGCTGAAAGAGATTCTCTTCTTACCCCAAAGTAGATGTATTTATCATGGAATCAACATCCTGTCTTTTGAAGGGTGATACTTATACCTTAGAGCCCACGTCTTTTAAATCTGTTTTTTAACTGAGACATCAAAAAAAATTAAAATATTGAAAACATAGGGAATAAATATTTAATATTTCTCCTCTAAAGCCTATTTTGGCCAGATCAGTTTTGCGAAACATTTTTTATTTGATGAAACTGCACGTTCTGAGGGAATGACAGCCTGCCAGAGTTTTGGGGTCTGGCTTTAACCACAGCTCTGACAGCCACAGAAAGCCTGAGCTGGGCAAAAAGCCATTAGTGGAAAATCCCGTAGATTTCTATTTCTTCTATGGGATACATCTGGATGGTGTGAGGAAAATGGAGCTCACTTTTGTATCCAAGTCTGGGGTTTGATTTACCTCTGCAGAACTCTTGCAAATGTCTTTGGAGCCATGTGTGTTCAAGGCAGTCCAGCAGGACATGGACAGTTCTGGCCCCTGCCCAGGAAAGCGTTTGAGCACATGCTTAACTGAAACCGTGCCATTAGTCCCCTCTAGGGCTGCACAGCCACAGCCCAGGCTGAGCAGGGCTTTTGCACAGAGTCTGGTCCTGGGGAGCACATCTGGGGAACACATTGGGCTGCTTGAAGTGTTACGCTCGGTGCAGGTAGGGCTGCAGTGCGCTCTTCGTCGGGGTTGTCTCTAAGGGTGTACACAGATACCATCCACGTAATGGGGCCACAGCCTGCCCTAATAACTGCACATGCACATACAGGGCCTGTGTAAGAAGGATGTTGTTTGTGTTGTGCTGTGACACGCACAAGAGTAACTCGAGCCATAACCTGGCTGAAGTTACTTAATCCACTGCCAGAGGGCAGAGGAGGTGTAATGTAATGGGGCAATTTATGCTTAGCCAGGGCAAAGGAGGCTCTGATGCTGGGAGTCAGTCATGCCTCTAGGAAGCTGAGAAAGGCTTTTCTTTGCTCTTTTTCATAAGCAACTAAGAACATTAAGTCACAGAATTATGCCAGTTTGTCTAGAAGAATGTTAGATAAGGAACTGCATAGTGCAATGTACTTTGTTTGCTGTACCCCTTGCAGGCAGTACCAAACATACTAACAGGCTTTTTCAAACTCACATTACTTGGCAGGCATAGACTGCAGCTGGAAATGTTCATTTCTCTCTGAGATTGTCGTCTTCTAATTAAAAACTACGTTGTTTCTTTGCTCTCAGCTGCAGCAACACAGATAAAATCAAAGGTCAAGTCATAGTGGTCTGTTCTGATCTAAAAGTAATGACCACCAAATTCACAGCTTGTTCTTAATCCAAAGACTTTCTGAAGTTAAAAGTGCTGTTTACGGTCATAATGACATCCCTTGTATCCTTGGAGTACCAAAATCCAGCCCTCCTGCTTCCTACTTGTCACATGGACCAATGAATGGCACATGCTTTTGGATGAGAGAGCTTGTTTGGAAAAGGGGTCATTGGCTGGTTGGAGCTGATGCCAGGATCTGATTGGAAATAAGTGGTAACTTGTAGATACCACTCCAAGGTATGGTTGTGACCTGCTTAGGTAGAAGAGTAATCTTTAAATCATTATGAAGCCTTTATCATTCAGAGATGTTCCTGCTGTTCATAAACACATGCAGCCCAACCCTACAATGTTCTCTCTGTTATATATATCCTCCTGTTTAGTGAGAAGAGACAATTTGAAATGTCAATAATGAGGTGCTGTGCATTTTTCCCTGTTACAAGGGCTCTGCAATGCAATAAATAAGGGCAACCAAAATAATTTTTCAGAGGGTTTGGACCCCTGCTGTGGTAGGTCCTAAAACCTTACTGTGGCATAACTGGACTCAGCAACTGAGATTGTCAAGCCAGGACTCTGAAGCCCCATGCCAGTTAAGCTGGCATATAGACAGTGAGATGAAAGTATTAAAGATTCAGTATTTTTTTTATAGTTTGGCTTCAAAAGGAGAGACAGTGCCCCCTTGCTTTCCAGGGATCCATCCCATTTTGTTTTAATATTCAGTAGATGGCACGTGGGGTTTGGGTTGTCATCTTGGCTGTTACAATGAAATGTCAGCGGATACTGTGAGGAATGCCCTGTTAGCTCACTGAGTCCCAGACCCAGCTGTTTGGAACTAGCTGGAGACACTTTAAACTTTTGAAATAAATAATTTGAAAATTATGCTGTCCCTACTCTGTCTTCAAAAGTGAAAGAAACTGTTCAAAACAGCAGTTGCTACACCAAAGAAGGTCTCATTAAGTGATATTGTAATGCACAAGCACAGGTACTGGTGTCACAGATGCTATTTTACAACTACTTAACTGCAGAAGTAATGACACAGCAGAAGGTGGGAGTGAACATTAGCAGTGATCTTTATTCTGCTTCATGTTCTCAGGTTATATCAAATTTTCTCTTTGTTGTACAACTGCTGCAATGTACTACATTAAAACTCAAGAACAAAAATTAAGAGCAGCTACTGTCACATGCATCAAATGCAAAATAGATTTATTTTTGACAAGGACATTTTTCTAAAAAGAATATCAAGTCATGCCTACAAAAATGTAGTAAGCTCTCAAACCAGATTCAAGCCAAAGTCGTCAGTAAAGCCCTGGTTAAGAGGAAGGCTTGAGGTTGCCAGGTTTTATTCTTAATTGCCTTAAATAAGGAGGTAGTGTTGAAAAGAGCATTTCAAATGTAATTCCTTCTTTGTGCAGATACAGTAACTCCTTGCCAGTGTAGTGCATTACAGACATCATTTTATAATGAGATGTGAAGCAAGGGGAAAGCCATTCACAGAGGTTATGGGAAGAAGACCTGGATGGTTCACATGGAATTTCACATCCACATCAAACACGGCGAGCAATAGAAAGTTCTCTATGCATATTTCACAAACAGCCAGTAGCTCCAGCTTTCCAGTGCCCTGGGTTACATTTTAATCCAAAGGCATAACACTCTCACTGTTTCAATAGATGATCAATCAGAAAGGCCATTCTTGGGTTCACTTACACTCCACATAGCCATGGTCAACCATTCAGTACCTTTGACCTGACCTTTGAACGGAAAAATGCAAAGAGAGCAACAGCCGGCTTTAGAAAGAAAAGCACATAACAAAAAGGCAGAGAAACATTTTCATAACAATAGGAACTGTTTCATAAAATGCTGACTACAAGCTCAACATAGAAATTTGCCTGTTACAGAATTAAACTATTCAAAGGCTTAGTCAAATCGAGGAAGGTTTTAATATGCAGCAGATGCTGAAAGCAAAAGCTTGCAGGGGTTAACTTACAGCCATGAAAAAATTATTAGGTTAATGACTCTGGCATGTAACAGAGACTGTCTTTCTGCTGTGACTATGCTAGGATATTGCCTTTGCCATTTTTAAAGGCGATGTTCTTGATCTAAAATTGAAAATATTGCGTACATGAAGTACAGAAATATGGAGGGAATTCAGTCAGTCACATAGTGGCCAGAATTTCTTAAATCAGCACTTTGAAATGAATGTGTCTTTCAGATCTGGCATGTGTTTGTTATTTGTGTGGCTTTCTAGAGGTATTTTGATTAAAATACCTGTTTGCCAATTGCCTCATTTGTCTTGGTTTATCAGATTACAAGATTAAATTACAGTCTTCCAACCTTTAAGGGAGTTTAGATGTAATTTACTGTCCCTTCCTCTCTCTCACTAAGATTACAATTATTTATAATTCTATGAATAAACTTTCCATTTAGTTAATGGAAAAACTGCAGTTCACAAATGAAATACCCAGGAAATTATAAAGTAGATATTTTAAGTCTTATGTGTCCACATGTGGACTTGGAAACTAGTATATCTCTTTGTACATTTTATCTTTTTGAAGTAACTAATTTTATTAGCATTTAAACTATCAGCTTTTAGAGAAGCGGGGTGCAAAATTACATCTATCCTGTAAGAAGGGAATTCAGCAAAAAGTTAAGTGGGGCACATTTCTTGCAATGCTGAGCAATTAATTTGTGCCTCAGCTCAGTTTCTGGGAAGCATATGATGATACACTTTTGATTAGATGTATGATTTTTACAGCTGGAATCTCAAAAATTTTTAAAAAAAAGGAAATAGAGTAAAAACCCAAGAATTTTGCACTGCACATGGTAATTTAAGATTTAATGCTACAGCTGTCAAAGCATCTGATGAGGGGGAAAAAAGCAGCTTAGGATAAATCTTCTAAAAGTCATCTTCAATGAGCACTCAGCTTCATGTTTTACATCGATGCATGTTGTTGAATTTTGCAAAGGATTATTTACATCTTGCAACATATGGACTCTTATCTCTAACAGAGTTGTTATAGACATGAATATCTATGCTTTATGAGATATATTTCACAAACTAATCTTCAAATTCTTCACTTTTCACCCATAATGAGGCATCAGGGTTGCTTCACCACCAGCATCCCTGGGGCGAGTCCATTCATAAATACTGGTTGGTGCAAAGGTGTACGTGCATTGTGACAGGGCCAACACCTTTACCAGCCACTTCTGAATATTCATTCCTTTTCCTTGAACAAACAAATAAATCAGCATTATAGGCACAACACATTTTTATTCCTCTCCATCTGCTCGGCTTTGCCACTGCCCACGTCTGGGGCTGGGGTTTGGGTGGCACAGGGCAGGGGGGAGGAGAAATGCCTTGGTCCCAGCTGTGCCCTGCAGCATTGCCAGCATCTCTCACATCAGGCCTCTTCCTGGGGCATCCCATGAGGACAGAGTGGTGGGGATAGCAACACACAGCCTACAGCCCTTCCTCCCTGTGCCACCACCCTGGTGAGGTTGATCCTGCTGCAGCCGGCCACAGGGCCTCCCTGGGGGTTGGCCCTCTGCAATGCCATCAGGAGCTGCCCTTGGAACACCAGCGCTTGAGCCACGTGGGATAACAAATCACCTGGACACTTTTGCATCCCCACAGGGCATCCAGTGCATGTATGTGCACCAGAGCAAAAGCAAAATCGTGGCAGCCCCAGAGAGCAGCAGGGCAACACATCTTTGCTTTGTGTTCTCTGTGCTCGGAAAGTCTCTGACAACCCTGTCCAAACAATCCTATTGGACAAAAATGCAAACAACTTCACGCACAGGAGGTCTTCTTAAAAATGCCTTTCATTTCTAGAAGGGGAAAGATTTGGGATTTGGGCTGTGGTGAATTAACATGCTGACCTTTTATCTTGAGAGGCCACTGATGTTTGAAGACAGCCCAGTTCTTGAATGAAATTACTTTGGGTGGTCCTGGTCTGCTTACAAAAGAATTTTTTTGCTGTGTTGAAAATAAGGGCATGAGAGTACACAGACATAAACACAGAATCCAATCTCTCTGCAAAGTGAGAGAGGGAGCCGTGGGCCAAAACAAAGGTGCATTAATGAGCTTGCATCAACCAAAAGAAATTACTAAATACCTGTGAGTTATATTGGAATTAACAGAGATTGTCATGTATGGCTCTACTGAGTTAATAGAATAGAAAATGCACAGGGTGATAAAATAAGGTATTAACATCCTTTTATCAGTCAGAAGTAATTTTCAAGCATGAATATATTGTGAGTGTATGAAATTGAAACTCACCAATAAATTCTGAGAAAATTACTCCTATTATTGGCAATTGCAGATAAAAAACAGGAGTAATGTTGGATGTGTTTTATGTCTGTGTTTGCAAAGCTCCCCCCAACAGAAACAGTATCAGTCTTATAACAGGTAGGCAATAAGAAATGCTGTAGTAAATCCCCACCCTTCCTTTTCTCATATTTAGAACTCCAGAAAGAGAGAGCATTTAGGAAATAGAAAATTTTGAGTCATGCTGCAGATCTTTGCACAACCCAGACTACATTCCCTTCTTGTCTGATGTTGGGGGAGTCTTGTGTTTCCTTGCCCCCTCTTGCAATGATGTATCTGCAAAGCGGTATTACCTGATCACGTTACTTTCTGTTACCATATGTCACTTAAAAAACAAATTTTAGAAAGCCTGAGCTGTACAGCAAGCCTGCTGGCTTCTCAACCTGCTTTGACATATGCCGGAGAAGATTTAAAGCTGTCAGGTTGTTGGATGGTTGCCATGGGATTGCAGAGAGGGGGAGAGAGAAATCCCCAGGCAGGATGCAGATGGATGGCTGGCTGCGGTGGCTGGGCTGACCTGGCTCTCAGCGTACCCAGCTGGGAAAGGACCCCTGAAGATCTTGTTTAATATTATTGCCCTTAAGCCTTATTTACCTTGACATTCTGGGCAACTTAGATTAGGAAATCAGCATAGGATATTAGTCTAAATCAACATGCAGACAAGCACCTGAAGCAGCTGAACTGCTGTCTGAGCTTTCTGCCTGACCAGAGCAAGCCTCACGTGTTACCCTGGGGCAAATATACAATGCAATACACGTGGGAACTGTACATGCATGCCCTTGCCATGTCTGCTTTCTATTTGGCTAAACACACATGAAGCTGTCACCGGTGCTCCTGCTTTGGTTGACCTCTGTGCTATTTGAACTATTTGTCTTGCCGGTTGGAAATTTTCTGAGCAAAACAGACTAATTGGCCTTGATTAACAAGCATCTGGTGTGAGTACAAATGGTTATTTGAGCAATAATGAGAAAGAACATGGGGAAGCGAGTTGGCAGCCTAATTTCTGGCAATTGATCCATTCTCCATCCCCAGGCTGCTGAATTTCTTTCTCTGGCAAGGTGGGGGAGGTGTTTTATTCCACAAGCAGCCTGTAATCTGCCTTTTTAAAACCAAAGTGCTTGGCATGCTTTTCCATTACTCTGCCATGCAAACTGGGGGCTGCAGCCAGACCCTTAATGAGATGCCCAGCATGAGGACACATGAAACTGGACCCTATCATTTGCAGCCACGATTTTCAGAGAAGGTGATAAATATTGCAAAAGGAATAGTTTCCCCTTTATCTTTGTACCTGATTTAAAGTCTGCAGAATGGCTGTTCTTAAATAATGTCTAAAACACATGTGCTTTGGATGCTGAAATCTCAGGATTTTGGATTTTATAAAAAGATAAGCTTTCTGAAGCTTCAATCTACTTTAACACATGATTGATTAAAAAATACATTTATTTCCTTTATAGAGGTGGGTTATTTCCCATTCCTTCAGAGGAAAAATAGCATTTCTTTTCCCAAATAGACACAAATACATACAAGATGCTTTTAAAAAAAAATTGCCAGTGGTGCAATTATATATATTCTCTGGGGGAAGACAAGAATTTGTACTGCCTTAATCTTATATCAAATTGTCAGCAGATAAGATATGGGTGTATTTGCATTAAGCGTGGTAATGTATCCAGCTAGTATATGTTTATGAAACTGTTCACCTTTGTCAAACAGTGTGGTCAGAGGATGACAATTCTTACTGAGATTTAATTTCCTAATGAACTATCATTATAGTATGGGCTACCCATATGAGTTGGCTGCATTACCCCTCCTCTCAGCAACAGAGGCGAGGAAAGATAAACTCAAGAAATTTCTAGTATTTTGTCCACTGGAGTACACAATGAAGTCTTTTTCAGAAATGCTGGCCTTTTGTAAAAAAATGGATGATGATTTGATTTCTTGATAAAAGCCAAAATTGGAAACTTTAAAGCTTGGCACTGATGAGGAAAAATGAAGTCTTTCTAAACTGTCAGCATTTCAGAGCTGAATCACATCTCCCTGAGCAGCACTGATTTCAATGTTCTCCCCCTCTTAGACTCATACCTTTTATTATGGGCCAGCAGGGCAAGCAGACCCATTATGGATGTGAATTACATTTTTGTAGCTCCACAGTTTTGCTTTCTTATATTATTTTTCATCTAGTATAGGATGTTTCAATGTTTATTTATAACACTTTTCATAAACATATTTTTGTTTCATAAACATTTTTGTTTCTGTTTGGTTTACTTAAAAATAGAGATTAAGAGTCATTTTGAGGTGCTACCTGAGACACACTGGTGTGGGGGAGAAATGGTGAAGTCCCAGCTTCAGCAAGTACCTTATATCACTCTCAAAATACTAAAAAATATTGATTTTATCATAACCACTTTGAAAATTAAAAAAAAAACAAAAACAGACCAAGAAACACCTCAAAAACAAGTTGTTCTTCAAGTATATAGTCTATCTTGAGATAAAATGTTCAGGCCTAGCATGTCATCAATAAGGTCACTCTGGGCATCACAACACAGTGCATGCTAGCCTGCATTGCTTTCAGCATGTACAAGTTTTTAGCATGTACAGAAATTGTTCTCTATAAAACTCTGGTAACTAGAACCAAAGGCAGATTTTCATACAACTCTCCTAACTTTTGCAAAATGAAAGCAAATTTAGCCACATGGAATAGGCAGAGAGATGTGTTACTCCTTTGGATGCTAAGTGTGGTACATATCTTTTTGAAGCATTTCTTTAATTACTGCTTTGCGCGAATCAAGAATGGCAACTATTTTCTCTCAGGAAGCAGGTAAATGTGGAGGTTACCAGCCCCTTAGTGAGCACTGAAAAGTTCCTGATGTGGTGTGTGCACTTGCACAGAGTGCCCATCTGGAACATCTGGCTTGGCACCCGGCAGCCATTGCTTTATGTTAGTGAGCCAGCCTGGGGTGAGCTGTTTAATGTGTGCTAATTTGATCCTGACTATCCAAGCATCTTGGTATCAAGTATCTTGGGGTTTGTGCTGCAGCATTACAAATCTCTCTGTTCTACTGCCATCCCTGTGCTCTGTGGAGGAAGATGACAAGTGGCAGTTGCGGTGCCGCACAACGATAACCTCGAGTATAAAATTGCCACGATAACATTTAGTCATGGTAGGCCTGCAGGAGACAAAAACGTGCTTCTGTGTTTGGGAGATTGCCAGCTGTGGCAGGCAGAACTGTCAAGATAAAATATCTAAGGAATGAGGTGTTTAAAGGAGAGTACGGGATATCCATCTTTCACTAAGATACATTAGGAAGCCATTAAGGAAGAGGTAAAGAAGTTTATAGTAGAATTTGCTGGAGACAAAAATGTGTAAACCCAACCATTTAAGGCTGATAATTGACAGAGCGCACATCTGCAGCAGCTGAAAGATGCCTTTCTAAACAACAATTCACTATAGGGATAGAGAGGCTGGGTATTGAGCTAAATGGATCACTTCAGGAGCAAGAATTTTGGGCCCTTTCACTCACTCTGCATCTTACCAGTCAAAAAAGGAACATTAAGGCTTTTCAAAAAGAAAAACCTGTCTCTTGAAATTCTATCTCAAAAGTCCTGAGGGGAAATTTTGGGTTCTTTTGCAGTTGGTTCAAAAAATTACAGAGATCGTCAGCTTCCAGCTGGTAAATGCACAGAAGCAAAATATGGACTTTCATTAATGCAAAGCTTTCCCTCAGCTTCCCTCACCAGCCAAACATGATATATGAATGAATTTACTTATGTGTGACTAATTTGCTTATGTATATAACATGCATATGCATCATACAAAGTGGCATAGTGCAATGTCTCCTTTGGTGGCAGAGAAACCCACGCAGAAACAGAGCTTTTCTCTCCAGCCCCAATCTGCCCATGTTCTCTTCACTCACGTGGCTATTAGCTCTGTAAGTGCAAATCCCCTTCTACCACATTACCCTTCTTTTAGCTTCTTTTATCTTCTTTTAACTTTTAGGATTTGGATGCATCATGTTTGATTTTTATTGTTTCCTTTAGCCTTAAATCCCAAGTGTAGCATAGCTTCAGCTGTTCTGAATAATTTGGAAATACATAGAATAAAGTTTTTAAAAATGCAAGTGGTGATAAAAATATTCTGCCTTTCAGTAGGGACCATCTTTATTTCTGTTGTGGTCCCACAGCACTGACATCATTAGGGAAGACAAAGGAAGGAGTGGTTTCTGTCTTCTCTGACTCCAAAATTCTCTCCCATCTCTGAACAAAACCAAGCCAAATGAACTTTAAGACCATGTGTTTGCCTGGACTGATGGATAGGGTTGAAGAAGATACTTTGATTATTTAGCCACCTGAAGGCTGAAATGGACCCTAAAGTTTTATTTAGTAAAAGAAATAAAATTACAGCTTATGTGTTCAAACCTCATTCTCATGATCACAATGATATTTTTCTATATAACTGAAAAAACTCAGATCACTTAATCATCTGAGCTGTTCATTGTCTCCTATTACTAAAAGAAATATTTCACAAATCCAAAATGCAGGGAATTATTTTGAAGATTATTTGAGAACAAGAAACCAGAATCAGGGCTTAGAGCATGGGCCTTGTTTATCCATGCCTGAAATAAAATGAAATTTAAATTACAGTAGGCTGAAACATATGTTTACATTTATGTATTCTTGGAGGCAATTTTTTCTTCCCAGCATTAACTTCCTATCACATCTCTTGGTCAGTTTTTGTTTTTTTTTTTTTTATCAGCTGGAGCCATGATTAGGAAAATATTCTTATTTATAAATATGCTTTCTGATTACAAAGGAATGACATAGTATTTTAACTTTTGACCTTGTGGTTTTTTATTTCATTCTAGATTTTTAGGAGGCCCAACTATATGATAAATATTTTCCAACCAGCAATCTGTTCATCACCCCAATTTTTAACTAAGATATCACCTTGATGGCAAGTTACTCTCCTTTTAATTGAATGTATTTTTCATACTTGAGATATTTGCTGGGAGAAATCTTCAGCTAAGCCAGCCTGAGCCCTGCCAGTCCAGAGCAGCTAAAGGCTCCCCTGAATATGCAGCACATGTTAGCACCATGTTAGTGTTACCCCAGTGTGAAGGAGCATCCTTCAAGGCAGGGAAAGCTCTCTTTGGCTTTAGCATGTCACCACTCCTTCTATAACTACTCAAATGCCCCAGGGCTTGCTAGAAGACTCTAAAGATGAAAACAAAGGCAGAGGCTAAGGAATGCAGTAACCAAAAACTTGCCAGTTAAAACAGGAGCCCACACGGGCAGCTAGAGCAGTTTGTGGGGCCACGGCTGAGGAGAGGCGTTAATGACAAACGCAGCAAGAGGGAGACTCTCAACGGGCACAGCTGCGACAGAAGCCATCAGCGAGTTCAGTAAAAGGGGAAAACACCATTTGTGATGGACAATGAGAAGCAGAAGTTGGAGCCTCCCTTTCCAGCAGCAGAACATTACCTGTCTCCATTTTGGAGAGTCCTAGACACCCTCTTCTGCGGAACAGAGCGTGCTTCCCACTGGCGGGCATGATCTGTGGGCAAGTGGTGGGGAAGGGGGTTGGGACTGCCTTCAGCTACAAGCCTCCCAGAGCAGAGAAACCTCACCCTGACTAAGGTTTCCAAGGTCTACTCACCCTGGTGTGTTCAGACTTCTGAGACTGATGTTATTGACCCCTCCATTCCCCACCCACCAATAAAGATCTGACCATTAAACCCATTTGCTTAACTGATTGCTTGGGACCAGAGCACCAAATCCTGCATCCAAGAGTGCTGTGCAGGGGCCTCAGACAAGGTTGTTGATGTACATTTATTTTGAGGCAGGATCTGTTGAAATTTGAATCCCAGCTTGCTGTTGTGCATCAAAAGAACCGCAGAGGGTGTATGGCCTGTGAAATAACCACAAGGCAGTAAAAGAGATTTTAAAATGAAGCGCTTTGGCCAGCACTCCTTAGAAAACTAAATTTGCAGTTGCAAGACCAAGGCCAGGTGTAGACAGAGCCAGAGTAAGCCGTGGCTCATCTGTGGGAGGAAATGAGCCCACATCCTGCTGCCTTCTTCACCTCTGCCAGAGGGCTGGAGAGCTGGGCTGGCAGCTCTGATGTCACTGCCATCACCAAGAGAGCATTTGGGATGTGTGAAGGAGCAGCTGCTGCTCATGCAGAGTGGAGAGAGAAACCAAGCACCTCCTGGTACCCCATGCCTGCCTGTCATCCCAGCTGGAGGCAGACGCAGCAGGGAGCCTCAGCCCTCACAGCTCACTCTGAGAGTGCATCCAGCCCAGGTGTGCTTGTACTCTTCCCTTTTGTTCCCTTCGGATGAAGGTGGCCTGTGTTCACACTTGCAGCAGCTAAAAAGTCTTGAACCTGCTTTTCAGTGACTGGGGCTAAAATCTGGCCTAATCTTGTGTATTCCAGATGGGTCCATTCCTGCAGAAAGAGGAGGAGCATCCCGAGCAAAACACAAAGTCACAGACAACATCTCTGGGATAAGACATAGGCATCCTCAGCTGGGATAAGCTTCTTTGTGGACTCAAAAGAAGCTACACCAATCAACTGTCCTGCAGCAACACATTGAGGCAAAATCATTTTTGGGAGCAAGGGCTTGCTTTTCCTCATGCCATTGTGCACTTGAGTAGCTGCAGTACTGAAGTACTCTTGATTTACACCACTCAAAACTAAAGCAGAAGCAAAAGAAAAGGGCTAGCCCATCAGCTGGTAGCTACAGAAATAGCTTGGTTGAAGTCAGTCTGCTGCAATTGTGTGGTGAACTCACAATGTTGTCAAGCCTTGGAACAGGCTTCCCAGGGAAGTGATGGAGTCACCATCCATGGAGGTATTTAAAAGACATTTAGATGAGGCACTTAGGCACTGGTGGGCTCAGCAGCGCTGGGCTAATAGTTGAACTCAACAATCTTAGTGATCTTTTCCAACCTAAATAATTATATGATTCACACTGAACAGCCCTATCACCTTTCTTGAAAATGACTCTGGATTTTCACCCTCAAGTGGATGTATGTGGATAGCAGTCATACAGTAAAAGCCAGGTGCTTAGTGCCAGCCTGGGACAGTCCTCAGGAGTCAAGTGCCCAGGTTCTTTTACTGGACATCCTTTGTATTCTTTGAGCAAAAAATAAGTCATAAATTAAAGGTCTTAAAGTGAACCACTACATACATGGAGGGGGCATAGGAGGAGCCTTTTGTTTTGGGGCCTCAGTTTGGTAGGAAAAGACAAGTGTGATTTGGATGGTTTCCCCTCTCAGCAGCAGAAACAATCTGTCCCAGGTGGTATCTCCTTATCCTGGGCAGGTGAGCACTAAATTAAGAACAAAAGGGAGAAGAAAAAGAAGGGGAAAATGAAGATTCATTTAGCATAAAATCAAGTATGTCAAGAACAAAATTAATCAAGACACCTGGGAACATTAAGAGAATAAATTCTTTAATTGCTTGTACACTACTGCCAGGGGTTAGGCAATACCAGAAGGAACTGGAAATTATCTTTTATGAACATAGATTCAACTTCAAGATGGCCTTAATGAAACAAGGGGGAAATTTTCCTTGATCAGGATATTAACCATCGGTTACAATCTGTTTAGAAAGCATCAGGTTGTGAAATGTGGCGTTACACGTTCTGAATCACTGACAACTCAGCAGCAAAGGTTTGTCAATGTCTGAGGATCAGCGACTTGAGACACAAAATGAGAGATTAAGTATAAATTGCAATCTATTACTGGCCATGAAATAACACTAGGAAAAAAGGGAGACTGGCTCTTTTATTAATACCTTGCACTGAGAAAAAGTATCAGTACAGAAGAAATGGCTCTGAGAGACACAGACTGGAAGTTTCTTGCTATAAATACTGTGACAGTCTTAGAATTTATAAAAACCTCTCAAGTCAATAAGCCTTTGCTTTAGCATGGAATAATTCTATTTTAGACAAAATATGTGAAGAAGAAGAGGAGGTATTGGTCACAGAACTGGTATGGAATTAATTTTACTTGGCTTTATATTTAAAATAACATCTAATCTACTTGTATTTTTTTAATTGTACAACTTAGCTCCTTTTACAATCAATAGCTGAAGCCAGGTATCTCCTGGAGATAATTTATCCCATCCTAAAAGTGGTATGCAAGTCACAAGAGATAAATTCCCTTGGGAATTTCCAGCTCCTTTAGACTAACTTTGAGACCAATGGCAGGGCTGTCCAACCTGTTGAACATACCCAGTTTTCAGAAGGCAAAATCTGGAGGAGGAAAATCCTATTCAAACAGACTTCAGTGCCTGGGTTGTACCTGTAGCTAGGAGGACTTTGTCAGGATTTGGTTTATGACATAAACCAAAGAGAAATAAGACTACTTTAGTGACCATTTTGTCTCTTTCTTTTGGTTGGTGTGAAACTTTGGTCCCCTTCTTCACATAAGTGAGAGTGACAGATGATGTTATAGAAGCTAAAGCATAAACAGTGCTGTCAACAGCTCAAAAGATGTGTAGAATCACACTACTTTTTTTTCAAAACTTATTTTCTAACTATAGGTTAATTTTGTGTTAAGAACACAAGAATAACAGATTTCTTGTAACCCTCTGGAAATATGCTGTGGGCGATTCTTATCAATATAGACTTTTTGTATTTTCTTACTTTTATGAAGTCCCAAACCTCTTTCCACAAATCTGCTTTATTTTTGTTTGCTTTAAGGGAAACAGAAAACAAACATGAAAGTGCACACACAGTTGTTATAAAAGTGGAAAAATATTTATTTCTCATAAAGTTTTGTTTGTTATGAGCACTGAAATAACCTTTTATAGATGGGGTGATGGATCTGCACATCCGCAGCTCCTCAACTCGCGTCCCAAAAAGTGAAGAAAATTTATTTTTGTGACAGGGGAAAATTCAAACATGCACCTGGTTCCCTACTTATCTGATGAGCCAAAGCAAGGCACACTTGTCTTTCCATCTGGACTTTCATCTCGCCTTTCATCTGGACATTTCAATTTCCCTTTGAAGTTGAGTCTGTGTCTTTTGATTTTTAGCGTTTGAAAAAGAACGCCACTGTTGTATCAAATAATTTCAGGGAGGGAACAACACAGTGCTTGGGTTTACCATCAGTTCCATAATAGCAACATCACTCACACATAACTTTGTTTTGCTGGCTGATATTAAGAAAAATGGTTGCTTGCAGAATGATGCACAGGTCTGTCAAATACACACATACATGCCCTTTAGACTGAAAATGATTTTGTTTTATAGCACCAATTCGATGTTACAAAGTTCATAAATTTGTATTAGGAATGTGATTGCATCATTCCAACCCTGTGCTGCGAAATCACAAGAGGGAAGAACCCAATTACTGCAAAAAACACTGGAAGTTTTGCGTAAAAATCAATGGCAGGATATGATCCATAGTTTGAAAACTTTAAGCATGTACAAAGGACTTCAATCTTTATGATGAAGATTATAGTTCTGGCCTCTAAAATAATAGCAAGTATTAACTGCACCATCTCAACTGTTTTATGAGACAATAATCTGGTACTGAAGTGGATAAACGATGAGGTCAAAACCTGGGCAGTTTATCTCAATGTGAGACACCGAATATTGCTCACTAAAACAAAAAAATATCAGTAGTGTTATCAGCTGACTGTAATAAGTTATATATATATGTATATATATGTTAACCTAAAATTTTACGTAAATCAGCAGGAGCAGCCATAGGAAGAATAGCTATAATTGTCACAGTAGCCAGAAGGGCAGGTTCCTCTTTTTTGACTCAAAGCTGAAAGAACATTACATTTACCTAGTAGGCAAGAAAACGCACCAGAAAGCTGATTTACTTGGATCTGTTATAAAGCCCCAAGTTTGTCTCAGCCTGCCGAAGATAATGGGGGGGTGGGGTGTTTGATGGATATACTCCATGTAAATAGAGAATTAGAGGCCATAAGAGAAACAAGTAATGATACCTATGTGACTAATTTTCTTTTGTCATGCTGTAGACATCACACGGTTCTTTTTTCCCCTCCGGGTAACACTTTCCCTCGTGTCCTGAAACAAGCAGGATTCAATCACTGAAATGATTTCAACAGAAATTCCTAAGGAAAGGGAAAGCTTAAAAATGAGTTTGAGATAGCAAGTGGCTATGGCCTGCATGATAATTCTCTTTTGTTGCTTGAAAATACAGAAAGTGTTAAAAAAAAATATGGTAGAAATGTTGGAACTAAACTCCTTGAATGTGAACTTCATAAGCCCTAATTGCTGCTATGTGCTGCCTTTTGTGTTTATTTGCCTGCAGACACTTTCTTTACATAAGAATGTAGTAAAAATAAGTTTAATGAAAAGGGGAAGTAAAATTCTTGAAAATGCTGCATGTGCAGCAATAATTAAATACGACAAAACCACAAAACCTTCTGAAGCTGTGAGAAGGGCCATGAGTTTTTTCCAGTATGTTGAAATTAACCAGCTCTATTTTATTGCAGAATCAGAATAACATCTAAAATTGATTAATGCTGCTCTTCAGCTTAAAGAAAATGATAAGTTACTGAAACAATAGGGGGCAGGACCTGATTCTATCCATGTGCACTGCTCTTGTGCTGAAGAGTCGGGTTTGGTTTCTGTGAATTATAGAAAAGATATTTTCACCATCCCTTGCTGAAGTCAGTAAACTTGCATTGGAGTAATCAATGGCAAAGGATCAGGATCCCATTTTCCATCTTCAGCATACTTTGGAAATACTACTGTGCTATCAGGGGTCCTGGGCACAGTCCTGCAGAAGTCATATCTCCTTCCCCTGCAAAGATCCACAATTAAATGTGCTCTTTTATTGCTTTTACACAAAGTTACACACTGAGAAGTGTTTTTGTAAAGCTTCCTTTTATGTCTGAGCAGGAAAGAGCTGCCATGTTCCAGGGTTCTCTGCTCAGCTGTGGGGAAGGCAGGTATACACAGCAGAGCTTCTTCCAGCTGTGCTAAGGAGCCCCTGGGCAAACTGGGATGCTGGTTTCCGGAATTAATAGCATCATTTGTGTGCAAGTTGAAAAAATGGGGCATGGAGCAGTAAAGGTCTCTTTTGCCATGCCTACTAATTAGCTCCAGTTAGGATTAAATGCTTATCAATAATAAAAATAAAAGATAATTTTTTTTTAAGGGAAAAAAAAGCCTTGCTGCTTTTTTGTGACAATTCATTCCAGGTAATTTATTGCCAGGAGCACCTGCTGGCATAGACATTCTTTGGCATAAACGTGAATAATTAAGCCTGATACCAGACTACCTTGTTATGAGTTTGTTATGGTATTTATTACTTTCTACATTAATGTCACTGGGAGTCCCATCAGCACATGGAAAGGAGAACAGACCCTGGCTTAACTCTACAATTTGGCAAGCCTCCAGTGAAGTTAAACTTCAGAATTTGTCTTCAGACTGATACGCGACAACACGTTTGATAATGACCAGTTTCAGCTTCAGAGTGAAGCTGAAGTTGTACAGCTGCATTCCCAGCATCCAAAGAGCAGCCCACATGTGCAAAATATTTTAGCTGCAATAATAGGAGCTACTTACATTAAAGCATCCTGAAAGCCTTAGCAAACCCTCTCTCTAATGTTAGCAAGATGATTTATATATGTATCTGCAATGTGTCCCCAAGTTCTCTTTTCAGGAACCAAAGTGTACTAATGTTTCACATTCCCAAGCTCCTTTTATTTCAACATGAAAGTGATTAAAGATGTTTATCTGAGCTACAGAACCTTAAGACGGTACGGCTTTCATTGTAAGAACAATTAAATCAATCCCAGGGGGACCTCAGCCACACAAAAGAAGTATTTGAGAATTCTCCATTAACCCACTTGCCATTTGCTTAACAGGAAACCCTAATGCATAAACAAATAGCATAAGTGTGACAGGAAATACAACTGAAGGAACAAGGAGATTTGCTAGAAGAACTGCTTTCCTGATTTTAATGACTGCACAGGACTTCATGAGAAAGGTTTTCTTCCCCTTCTTGTGATAAAAAGCAGATATTCTACTTCTTTGCTTTAATATAAAACATTATTTGGGGGAAATTAGACACTGGATTTGCACTCAGAAAAAAAAAATTGCACTTAATTTGTTTGTTGTGTATATTGTATTTCAAGAACAAAATTAGTTAATTTTGGCCATGAGAGTCAAAAGACCAAACCTTACCCTGTGACCAAGGTTTTTGGTGGAAAGCCATAGCTCAACTTCACAGATGGAATCAAAGATTTCTGTGCTGGATTTACAAACAAAAGTCGTATTAAGGAAAAAATGTTTGGATTTCAAGTGCTAAGCCACATTGTAAAAAAATGCGTGCCCAAGACCCCTCTCCATGGCACAACAGCTCTCTCATGGCATGCCACTATGGGCTCTGACAGCCAGATGTACGACTGCCTGCTGCTGTTTTCTTCTCTTGTTTCCAGGGTTTATGGAGGGACACAGGGGAGAGGCCTCGCACAAAGCTGAAGCCCATGCACTGCACTAACATGGGCAGTAAAAAGAGCCTTGCAATGAGCTGGCGAGCAGGGAGCCAGCAGAGGATCTATTGCTGAGAGAAAGCAGCAGCCCCGGGACTGCTGCAGCCCAAAGGCTCGATTTGTAATCGCCCCACTGCCTGAGTGTCAAAACCATTTGACCCTCCAGGGTTTATAGAGTGATAAACAGCTCTATTTTGGCATTCCGTGCCAAGCTTATTGTATTTCAGCAGTGAAGGCTATAACTAATATGTAGTTAAAGAAGCTGGAGATGCTCTTGTCGCTTGAGTTGGTAGCAGGAGGGATTTGGAGACCAGCTCACTCAGCTGGGTGGGAGAGTGCACAGAGACCTCCCCAGCTGCAAAAGGAGCAGGGCTAATGCACTCTCTGGGAAGCCTCTGGAAGTCAGAACTACAAGGAGGGTCAAACTTAGGTGGATCTAGACAAAGGAATATTGAGGCTCTTTCTCCCTTGTACAACCATTAGCAGAAACCTGAAAAAATAAATTGAAGGTAAACAAATACTTGGACCATATGGACTTACCTGAAGGATAGCTCAAGAGGTGCAGTAAAGTGAAAGTCACTGCACCAGGTTGAAAGTCAAGGCCCTAATTGCAAAGGCTACAGGAACTGGAGGTGAGACAAGCAGCAGGCTTGATCACCACAGGATAGCCCAGCTGATGACAGGATTCCAGGGCTCAGCTTCTTGAAAGAGCATCCGTCTACTGGTCTAACACAATCCCTGAGCCTGATGTTCACTAATTCCTGAGTTCAAACAATATAGATTGGGGTCAATGATCACAGAGATCTTTTCCAACCTTATTGCCTCTGTGATTCTGTGGTATCCACTTCCAGAGTGGATAGGACAGGAATATACTTAGGACAGGAATACCTATCCTGTGCTGGTACTTGTGTAAATCCCACCAGTGACCCCTTGGCATAGTAGAAAAGAAATGTTACTGGTCCATCCTCCCATAATAGAGCCCCACCCCTGTGACTGCTGTTGCCCTCTGGGACTCTGGCCACATGCTACCATCTCCCTTCAGGGACATCACTGAATAACCATAATAAGGGGGAGTGCTTCTGACCTCTAGATCCCAGTCAGTGCTAACCGTTGCTTTTCAGTAAGCTCTTTCCAGGCTTGCAAGTTTTGTAGTTTCTTTTTTCCCTTGTAGGAACAAATTTCCTTTGCCAGGTTTCTCCAAGGCATTTACAGCTGTAGTTTGTTTCCTAATTTTGATCTTACTGTAATGTCTGTAATGTTATGTTTAGAAAATAACAACACAGGACTAATCTGTTATTGTATTGGGGTTTTTTTCTGCATGGAAGAAGTTGAATATTTCTCACAGCAGTATAAAAAGTTTTGTTGCTGTTCAGTGCAGCATGTACTGAGCTGGGGGCAAAAAGTAATCCCTATATTCATTGGATGTCCAATTAGACTCTTACAAAGCATAACAAGAAATTGTCAGCGGGCTAAATTCCAGAAAGGCCACAGGTTTTGAACAAGTATAATTCACTTGCATTTCAGTGGCCCTAAGATTTGCCCTAGTGTGACTGGCAGCAAATGAAATCAACTCCCCATCCAACCCACTCACTATGTTGGTAATAAAGACAAACACATTTGATCAGATTCCCAGCTAGATCAATACCAATTTAAGTAGCTGGGAGATCTCACCCACCTTGTTACTGTGAGCCCAATTTTCCATAGGAATTGTAGTCTGGCTTCCCTCAAGCATTGTGTGCCCAAAAATCTCTTTCTTTTGTGTTTGAGTGGTAAAATCGCATGCTTGAAAATAATCTCTAAAACATTATTTGGATTATTTAAACAAGATTTTCATAAGGACCGAGGAGATACAATTCCCTGCAAAGCAGTATTGTTGCAACCATATGAGACAGTTAAAGTGTAATTTCTACTAATCTGTGATAAAGCAGTATGTTAGTTTGGCATGCCAGTTGAGGTGGGGCCCAACTCCTAGATTATCCACAATGCCCACAAACTGGCATTTATCCTTCCTCTAGCCACAAGTGAATTAATTGGCTTCCCAGGCCAGAAAAGACCAGTTTCACCTTTGAGCTCTGTCTTTACATGCAGAAGGACTACAATTGCCTCGATTGCAAATCTGAGCACAAGTTCCCCACCCTCAAAATATACATGTGAACTTGCGGTCCAAAATTATCCTCCCCAACAGCTCAGTGCTCCTGGTCTCCTGTGCACACCAGATACCCTTTTAATCAGCTTTAGTGTCAGCTGTGGGTAAAATAAAAGAGAAGCAAACAAAACTGATCTAAGCCCCTGTCAGACAGATGATAGTGATCACAGGAAGAATAGGGGGGTTGGTTTCTTTCTTTAGATTCTTTAGATTTCCCTGGCTAGTTTATTGGTTTGGGTGAGGGGAAGAGATAAAAAGGACTGTATCTTGAGTATCTTCAAAAACATTATAATTGCATTATCATTGGTTTTGCTGATAAAAAAAAAAAAGGAGAATATTATGAAAATATATAAAGCAAGCTGAAATCTGAAATAGATCAACAATTTCCCCAAATCAGAATTGCAGAAAAGTTCTTTCAGAGACTTCACATTTTTGGATCCACCAAGTGAAACAGATTAAGAAAGATGATGAATTCAAGGTACTGGTCAGATGTGAACTACTCTTCTCCTGTATCAGCCTATGTCTCCTTTGATTGGGCTGCCTTGATTAAAAAAAATGCATAAATGGATTTAAAAGTCCCATGAAATATCTGTAGTCAGCTTGGCACAGAGATGTGCTTTAACACATGCGTGTCTGTAAAATAACAGAATGGAGCCCAATTCTGACCGGACCCTCTATCCTATTAAAATGAAAATAAGAATTAATAATTCATGATCATTTCAACATCCTTCTGACAGAGAGCTTTGCCCCCAGAAGATATCTCCAAGCTGTATCTCTGGGCTTATAGTAGATTTTTCTAGCTTTTATTCTGACTATGAAGCTCTGTGGGTCTGTTTTCTAAACTTCCATAGAGAGGTTCTCCTAAGAGAACTCTCATAAATTTAGGATTTGCTTTCCCATCTTGGAAGATGCAAGGTATAGGTGTGTGGAGTCACAATCTTAGAAAGAAAATCTATCTTGCTCTTCAAACACTGATGGCTCCACACCCAGAAAGTGCATGACTGAGCATGTGATCTGTGAGGGAATCCTGGACCAGATGTAAGACGTTCACATCTACCTGCCTCTGCCCTAGAGTTTACACGGCTCTTGGCTTTGGTGTGAGACAGCTCTTGCCTTCACAAGGAATAAGTAAAACAAATTTATTTTCTCAAGGAACTGAAGAAGCAGAGATAAGCAGATTTCTTGGTGTGTCATAGGATCAGATCATCAAAAAGCAAAGGGGTGGCACAAGGTCAGTGATGCAGCATTTGCCACCTGCACACCACTGCTTCTGGCCAGTTCTGTCAGTGGGTGGTCAGTTGGCACCTAGAAATTTTTAATACTACAAAAGTAATGTAATATATAATCATGTTATTTTTAAGTCTATAGATATAATATTTTTTTTTCTAAAATAGCAACAAAACATCAGCATTATATTAAGTTTTCAGGAAATACTGTTACTTAATTTTCAATCAGCTTTCTGGAGAGGGAGACCAAGGGATTTCTGCTGTCATCTACAGGTCACAATACAAATAGAAAACATTTGTCTTTTCTCCAGATGTTTTTGGTACCTTTGCATTCCCAAAGTAATTGCTTTGTTTTCCACCTGGGTATTTTGAAGACTGTCATCATGCGTTAATCTAAAATGCTGGAATAACCTGCCCCTGTCACCACCACTGTCACTGGCATTTTGATGTGTCAATATTGTGTGCTGCAGATGATTGTCCTTAAGAGACAGTTTCAATTTTACTCTATGCTGGATGCAAGCTGCTCCAAGGACATCTTTACGAAATGGCGCTTAACTGAAATTGTTCCCAAGTGATGCTCCATGTAGAACAAAACACTTTAAACACTTGTTTCAAAACTTTTTCAGAGTCTAGGTTTTCCCAAGATTCCTATTAAATTCTTTACCTGAAAGGGATGAATTGCTTAGCCCATGTTCTAGCTGCTAAAGTATACAAATCAGTATCTGTACTTGCACTGAGTCTAATTTATAATTTAACACTGTTGAGACCATCCTGACAATGTAAACATGGTATATTGATGACCTGCAAAAAAGAGAAGCTGTCTCATATGCCAAGTGCCTGTGGCTCTGTTTATGTTGGAAATGCATTATTAAAGAATGTGTGTGGTCAAGCTATAACATTTCTAGTACTGAGGTATCCATTTTACTCTGGGTCATTTCTTTGTTTCTCCTCACATTGCCTCCTAATCCAACAACTGATCAAGTTTCAGCCTTTCACTCCAACTCCTCCAATTAAGATAGCGTGATACACAGTGTGACAGCCTTTTTGGGCTCTATGAACCATGTGTGGTGTCTCTTATACTCAACATCTGAATCAGACTAATTCTGGGAGCAAATACACTATTCAGGCAATGCTGAGCAATTTGTTGTTGAAGCAGCAATTTACTGTCATTCCAGCCTCCATTAAAAAAACCCTGAAAGTCTGGGTCATTTATTCTGCATTAAAATCAACATGACAACTGCTTCAGAACATAGTGTCAGTGACACTTGAACTTCTAAATTGAAAGAGTTAGGGGGGAAATGTAGATGCTATCTCATTCCTAGCATGATCATTCACTTCTCTATTCTTGGTCCTGGGCTGCTTGTTTTTCTGAGCAGCTGAGACAATCAGTGGGCTCAGTAAGTTAGGGAGTTTTGTATGTGTGCACTCACTCCCATAGCCTGGGTGAAAACTATCAGTCTTTGGCCACTAAACATACATTGGGGATCTCCTAACAAACCTGTTTCCTTTTATCTTCCTCAGAAGACAACCTATCCTAGATGCTCAGGGAAAAGGAGATACTAAGATATTTAGCACTAAAAACTGGGCACTAAATATCAGCAACCTGAAAGACTTTGGCAGCATTATGCCATAACTAGGCTGTTGAAGGAGAGAGCTTCATCTTGTCTTGTCATCTCATTTAATGAAGCATCCTGCAAAACAAGCAGGACACACTTTCCTTTCTGGATATACACAAAGCATCTCATTTGACCTTTCTCTCCACAATGAGGTTTCTGCAATGCCAGCGTGTTGGTGAAAACATGAGGAAGGTTTACCCTGCAAATATTTCTAAGTGAGCCTTCCAGATGTTTCATCATCAGCTGAAACAACCACTCCTTGTTTTTCTGAAGAGAGACTCACTTTTCTGAAGAGAGGAAAGAGTGATGTGCAGAGGGAATGGGTGTCCTCCTCTGCAGCTGCTGGGGTTGTCTGTTTCCCATTAGAAGCAGCAACATGTCCCTGTGCTTCAAGAGGTTTACAACTGTCCACTATACCACTGGTGCACCATGGTCACTACTGTCCATCCAATATTGTACAATTCAGTACTTTATAGCATAAAGGGATTTTTTTTTAAAGGCAGCACAACATATACCGAGAGATGTGGCATCAGGAGGATCCAGATACGTGCAAGCAGAGCTGTCTGGTTTTTTTGCCCAGCTCCACTGTTGTAGTCCATTTTGATCAGTCATGCACCAGACAGGCCCCAGTTATCAGCTCTGAAGCACAGACATTAAACATAATTCAACACTTCTTTATTTTTTTAAGTGAAGTGTGCACCTCAGCAAATGCACTGTTTGATATAAATAAGATTACAAGGAGATGAATGTTCATTGTCAGTTTTGCCAGCAATAATAGAAATGTAGACATTTAATGCAAGCAGTAAACATATTTAACTCTTATGAGAAAAAGACAACAAACCAACAGTGAATGAAACTTACTAGCATATATCCAAATTCCAGGTGCCTAAATCAGTAGCAACCCATTCAGCATCGGGGGTATCTTTTTGGCAAGGTTGCAATATAACCTCATCCTGGTTTTGTTGTTGTTTACTCTGTGTGACATCTATTGACTCAAATGAGCCATTTTTTATTCCTTTGTAGACACGAGAGTGAATTTAGCACAGTGTGTTATCACAGAGCTCCTCACAGACAGTGCTGACAAATAGCTATGTGGACAACCCATTCAGGCTGTAGGATTATCCATCAGCAATGACAGTAGCTGGCAAACCAGTACTGTTTATATCAATTTGTTATTTTCTAGGAAGTTACCCAGCTTCATTATTATTGGGGGAGATAAAACTAAGATGAGAGGCCAAGACCCTCATTTGGTTCTTAATGCACTCCCATTGCTTTGATGTATTACAGAGAACAAAATTGACCGATGTGGTAGCTCATTACACAGGGAAAAACACACACTAAAATAACATATTTTCTTTACCACAGTTCTGTGACAACCAACGGTGTCTACAAAGGATCCAGGGACAGTTATTTAAAATACATCTTGTTCCTGCAAAAAAAAAAAAAAAAAAAAAAAAAAAGGAAACAAAAAACAAAACCAGGAGGGTTGTGATGTGCCCGAGACTTTAGGTGTAGAAAATTCTGTAAGATAGTGCATCTTAAATAACAAGTATATAATTTTGACATGCCTTGCAAGCAAAAGCATTTCACTAATTTTTGCACAGCGCTGTGCAGTACCACTATCACAGCATTTCTCCAGGACATTCTTTCTGACTCTCTGTGATACTTGAGAAACAAATCCTTCCCATCTCTTGCACAGTAGGTGGAAACCATAATTGCTTCACCAGAGATGGGGAACATGAGTCACTGAGAGGCTAACTGATTTTCCTGGGGACCCATGAGACCAAAAGCAGTATATGGAAAACCCAGGACTAAAAGATTGAATGCAGATTCTGACCTGAGTTACACTCTGGCTTGAGGGGGGTTGTAATTTAAGGCATAATTTATTTGTTATTAGCATGTCTTATCACTCACATGGTAGTTGCTAGGCAAAAAAGGTTACCATTCTGTGACAGGAGTTGGAGCCCAAGCAGACAGGGATATGCAGGTGGGTAGGGAGGCAGGGGAGGTGGGATGTCTGGGGGATGTTCAGAGGGCTGCAGTTACTCACAGTGCCTATGGCAGTACTGCACACAGCCCCATTCTTGAGCTTTTTGCACTGTACATAAAATGGTAATTATATTGCATTAAAAAAGGCCCCAAGAAATTAAAACTAAAGTTGAAAGCAACTAAAGCTAAATCTATATTAGCTCATTTTGGATTTATCCCTTAAAACCCATGTTGTGTCCCTCAAATGCACCTCTTGTTGGACTACTGGTATTACTTTTTCCAACCATGATGGGTGACAGATAAATAAACAAACATGGAATTTGATTCTCTGCAAGTTTCCTAGTATATCCCTGGGCTCATCTTTGGCCTGTATTGCCTCAGAAGTAAGGGCTCTTCCTTTCTTTCCTGTGTTGGAATATAGAACTTGGAGTCCTTGCAGACGGGATTCATTTTATCCACCTTGAGACTTGGGGAGAGAACTGGGACAACATTTAGACCTGTAGTCTATGATTCTCCTGTCCTGTTTCAAACATCTGCTGTAGGTTGCATTTATCCTGATGAATCCAAGCCCATCTGATTTAATCTGCACTCAAACCCAGAATGTTTTGTCTCACCACTTGGGGATAAGACCCAGAATTCAATTTCACTGGTGTCATAAATAATGCCATATCATCACTAATGACCAGAAATTCAGAGAGCCTTGAGTTTGTTTCTGATCCTAAAGTCACTCTCCTTGACAAAGTCCTAAAATTTTTGATTCACTACTGTCTCAAACAGAAAGAGCTACCCATTAAATCACACATATTACTCCCTCATGGCGTGGGAGTTTCTCAAACCCTTATGTTCATGCTGGGACTCTCAGTACCTGCTTATTTGTAAGAGATGAGGGGCTCAGAGTACAAGGTAAGACATCAGCAAACATGCACAGGTGCTGCTTTTCCTCTCAGCTGTAATTAGGCAGATCTCCTAATGTGAGGACAAAATCATCCTTCGAGCTGTAAAATATATTTCTTTCATTACCTGTCACCCTCTGACTTTTAGTTAAAGAGATGCTCCCTTTCCTGGAACATGCACATAGTTAGGATCAATATCATAATCCTGTCTGACAGCTACTCGAACATTTCTTTGTGTTGATTAGGCTTTGGCAGCTGAACAGAGGTGTTACTGAGTCTTCTTTTAATACTTACTAAGAGATAGGCTTGAAAGAAGTAAAAAAAAAAAAGATAAGAAAATTCTTTTTAAAACAAAACCCAAGAAGCCCTTTTGTTATTCCAGTGAAGTGGAACAGATACTTCAGCTGCTGGTGGTGGTACAAGCAGAAACCTGCTCCCAGTCCCCTGCCACGCTCCAAGGACAGATGGATGAATGGTAACGTCTGGCTTAAAGATGTCTTCATCTGTTCTGTTCAGAAGGAAAGCAGGGATTTGGCACCAGCTTTTAAAGAAAATAGAAGATGAAAAATTCACTAAACTTTATTGGTTCGAATGTATAATAATGATAGTTTAATGGCAGGAAAGAGGCAGATAATTAGAAGTGAGTAGCTTTGATTGCCCTTGTACACCGTTCCAGATAGCTTCTCAACACTCCTGAATCCTTGTTTGCTTTGTCTGAAGCTGAAATCCCACAAGGTCTGGATGTTACCAGCTGTCTAGCTAACTAACTGCCAGCACTTTCCCTGAATACAGGCTATCAGCTTCCACAACATCAGCCTCCTCCCCTGAGCTCTTCCTCACTGTCTCTCTCCCTGTGTGATTGCTTTTATCTATTGCTTGCAGGAGCTTCTTCTAATCATATTGCTTCTTGCCTCTGAGGGTCAAACACGAGACCACTGCTACCTACACAAATGGGGAAAACTGTCACCTTCGCTACACTGATAAGCGTTTGGCAGGCAGGACACTGTGAAGTAGAAGAGCAAACAGCCAGCAATCTGCAAACACCATAAATATGTTACGATCTCAGCAGGAAGATGGGCACTATGTGTACCAAGAGGCCTTTGTTTAATGAGCTGTCAGAATGCAGGCATGAAATTATGTTTGAAAACATGTGCAAGCTGCAGAAACAGAGCTGGGGCACTAAAAAACCTCTTTGACTTTTCTGTGGATGTTTGGAATGTCTTATCAGTTTGAGAACTGTCATGCGATGATAGCTGTCATTAGCAAGCTAATAGCATTTGAAAGCTACCGATTTTTCTCTGTAAGCTCCATTTTGCGAGCTAAATGAGTACGAGAAAAACTTACTGCTTCCTTTCTGCTGTTTTTTTCCTCTGAAAACACAGCCAGAAACCCCAAAGTAAGCATACCGGTAGGAGATAAATCCAAAGCATTGTCAATCGTAAAGGACTGACCGTGGAAGTCATGAATATGTTGCTAATCCTTTAGAGATGGAGTTCATATTACTCTAATGCACCTCCCACCACTCATTTCTTTCAATGACACACACGAAAAGCATCTCAGGGCAGGTGACTGCTATGTGTGACGGCTGTATGGGGGCTGCCAGGGGTCAGGGCAATAGTCTTCAATTCACAAGTAGTCAACAGTGGTAAAACTGTGAAAAATATGATTGCTGAAGTATACTAGCAGTGTTAGGGCTGCTTTGCATAGCTGTAATAGGGTGTGCACAAAATAGAGCTTCCATTGCTGTTAAATCATGCAGAACAAGTTGTTGAGGATTTGTTTTAATATCCTTTACGGTGACAAAGTTATTTATTTCTAAAATAAATTGAATGCTTTTCTTCATGCTCAAGCATCTGTGTTTTCTTTGCTTCTAAGAAAACATTTTGCTGATACTTTGGCTATTTGGGCATTTGTGGTCCACCCCAGAGCTGAAAGGAGGCTGTGAATGCTGAACTGAATCCATGTCAGTCAGGAAGGTATTAATTTGCAAAAATGGCTGCTCCTTATTTTGTTTTTTTTCTTATTGAAGATGAGAATCAATATCCAAAGTTTCTAGGTTGAACAAATGGAACCCAGATCCAAACTGTTCCTTTTCTTTGGAAACTCAGAACAAACTAGGTTTTGGAGGGGAAAAACAACAAAAGAACCAAACAAAACAATGAAAGAGGATCACATTTATGGGTCCTATCAGTTTTTGTCACAACATGAACCAGTCAGATCACCAGCAGTGTTTTTTTACTGAATGGAGAAAAATGTATGAATACAAAGAAAATAAATGCTTGCAAAATGACACTTTTGGAAGTTTTGCAAAGGAAAATGTGATGTGCAAGTAAAAAAATATTTTGCAGAAGTGATTTACTCATTTTGGATTTTGCCAGTTAAGTGAAATTGAAAAAAACAATCAGATGTTGGTCAAAAGGCAAACAAAGAAGTGTTTCTGTCATGAAGTGCCTCTCTGAGTGTCATAACATTTGTATTTTGATTATCTCATTATATGTTGGCTGAGTCTATCTATCTATCTATCTATCTATCTATCTATCTATCATCTATCTATCTATCTATCTTCTATCCCATGATCAGCCTCAACCTCCCCATTGCACCATAGAAGATGCAGGCTAGCAGGGAACCATATTCTTAAAGAATAGTACCACTGTACCCACCCTGCACTTCACCTATCACAGCCCTGAGTGTTTCCAGACAGTGGAATTCAAGCCATAAATTACCAGGTTCGGATGTTTCCCTTAACAGTCAGATATTTCCACAGGGAAATGTTTAATCTTTTCCAAGCAGCATTTTCAATGTTAATGCTTTGCCAGTGTAAAGCAGACGAGGACAATAGAAATAACAGATAAACCTTCCTTCTTCTGCTTTCTATTAGCTCAAGTTTTTCAAACTTGTTTCATTTCACCCCTGATAGTATGCTTCAGTATATAAGTGTGCTAAAGAAGTGTTTGATTCTACCGAGAGCATAAAAGCTCCTGGATACTAGGGAAACCAAAAACATCCTGGTAATTCATACAAGCAACTATTTTGTCTGACTTGGAATAGATCATGTATGACACACAGGAAATTCTTTGGTACCCTGACCTTCTCAGTATTGCAAGATTCCATAAGAGATCACACTATTTCTTTCCTTCTCCTGAGAGAGTGTCTGGCTTGCAAAGAGATTACGTGCTGTTAGGTGCTGAACTGCAAGGAGATAGGATAACAACTCTTAGGATCAAAGGAAAATTGAAGACCTTTCCATTGTGCAATTTTTGAAACTGAAACATTTCATAAGGTGTTCTTTTATTACTTTATTTTCTCTCCTCTAAACAATCTTTGTATTCAATGTAATCATTAACATATGGTATTTTGCTGATTTTTCATCTTTTTCTCTGCCTTTAATAACACATTTTACAGGGTATTAAAAGGAAAAATAAAATTGTCTTCTGCCATTGGTACAAAGGAGGCTCTTTATATACTCTTAACTTCTGAAAATGCCTAACACCATAAAAAATTAACTAACACCTCTGCAAGATACTGAATTAAGAATCCTTGGACAAGCCTACCAGCACTTCCAATGTAACTACTTTTCCATAAAGAACAGAAAAGGAAATGCTAGAGATTGACAGGGAAGAAAGAGGGACAAGCAGCAAAAGAAAAGAGGATTGTCATTCACAAAGCAGTGTTTGCTCTTCCTGTGATGCTGTTGCAGACAGGAACAAGACTTAAGCGAGAAAAAAGAGGTAGGTACTGAACTTATGTGTTCAGTCCTTAAACAAGAGAAAAAGTTCCTGTCTTTAACTTAACTTGCTGTTTGTGTGATATTGCTTGAGAACTGGATTTAGGGAAAGGATGTGGCCATACTTTAATATTAATTATAAATAGCCTAAAAGACCTAATGCAAACTGTGAAGACCAGTACTTCAGTGCAAGTCTTGTGTAGCTCAGCCTGTGGTATCTTTCCAAAACGAGACTGAGAATTGATTTCCTTTTCTCCAATAGAGAGTAAACAATTGGTCTACATACAAAAACAAACAAAACCAAACAAACAAAAAAGGGGCTTGACATCAGGAAAGAAAGTGTAACAGGAAACTAGCTGGAAACAGAACAGAAGACAAAGAGATTCAGAGGAGAAACTCTAGGATTTGCTGAGGTCCTTGGTGCTGAGGCAGCCCTTCTGCAGGATATCCATGCCATGCATTTGTCTCCTCAGTGGTGATCGTGGCCTCTGAGCAACAGAGAGTAACAACCAAAGGCCTCTTCAGCAATGTTGTGCAGAGTGTTTTAACAAGCTGAACCTCATCCGATGGATTATACATCCTGAATACTTGGAGATAAGCCATTGTTGGGCAACTCAAAGAAGCAGTTAAGGGATATAAACATATTTGAAACCACATGCACTTAGAGTTGTTCCATTTCCTTACTATAAACCAGACCAGTGACACCATGTTTCTTTCATCATGGTCTCTACTCAGCTTGCACAATCCAGGGACAACAAGAGAAGACAAACTGGGACCGTTGTGCTGCTATTTGAGTAAAAAGATAGGCAACCCAAGCATCATCCCATAGGGTTGCTTGAGCTTCTTCATTTAGGAAAAAAGCTACTTGGAATGATCCCACCTCCCTCACAGGCTGGCCAAGGGTTGCCACAACCTGAAGACAGCCCAAGTTTGCTGAGGTCATAGCACTACAACTGGTTCACTTCGACCCCACACCAGGGGACCATTCCAAGTGTCTGCCATGCTTGAGCCAGGCAGACTAGGAGCAAGAAGTTTAGCCACATGCAAAAGAGGAAAAAGAGCAAATTATCAGCAATTTTAGGGATCCTACATCATGCAGCACAGCAAATACTAACAGTTGCATTTAGAGCTATTTTAGGTGCCACAAACTGATCTGTGACTTCACATGAATGGTGAAATAGGACCTTTTTAGTCACTTACTTATTCCACCAGAGAAGAGAGCACACAGCAAAGGGCTTCAGTCTGTGGACAACCACAAGTTCCCATGAGGGCACAGAGCTGTACTCTAAGGCTTGAAATCCCACTTAAGCCTATTTGCTTAGTCAGTGGAAAGGTAGGCAGCTTTGAAGGCCTCTGAAGAGCAATTCAAGTGCCTGGAAAATATGCTGAGCAGGGAGCCAAGGGCACAGGGACCTCAGCTGAGGAAGCTTGGTGTGAGGTATTAACCACCTCAGCTGGAGCAGGGCCAGGCTTCCCCTGCAGCCACTCTCAGCAAGGCAGAGCACGGCTCTGCAGAGCTGGCAGTGCAGTAGGAACAGCCTCCGGGAGCCTCAGACAGCAGGAACCACACATTTTCCCCATCCTGCTTTGACAGAATTGGCCAGGGTTGGAGGCATCTTTCATTTCCCAGTTCTGTTTTTGCTGTAGAAGACACAGCTTCTTTCTATTTTTCAAGACTGGCTGATCCCAGCATGCTCCAAATCCATAAAGGAAAATAGGAAATGATTTTCTTAGTCCCTGAATTGACCCGTGGGTCTGACAATCCTGCTAGGCTCGGCAGTTTCTCTGCTGGCTTGAGGAGCACATGTTTATGCACCTGGGATCATGCAGCTTGAATTATTCTTTTAAACATTTTCATAGAGAGTGGCAGTGTAACAGAAATCACTAAACAAAATGTACATTGTGTGTGACAGTTAGCAATGGGCCGGTTCACAGATTGTTAAGGGCTATTGAAAGTCACGCTTATGTTTTTCTTCTTTAACATTTTTCAAGGACAATTTGATTGCATTTCCCAGAAAGGTTAATATAAACAATCTGCTCCCCTCATTTTTATGAGAAGCATTTAAAAGTAAAACGTCCTGCTGTTATTTCACTATTGCCTGTGTTATTGATGGCTGAGGATTCCCAAATAGGTTCTGAATTTTTGCAGCTTTGCACATTTCTGGGAGAATTTCTCAGAAGTCCACTATCTCATTCTCCATCCAGCAGCACTGAGAAAGGCATACATTTCTTCAACATTTGTTTGAACACAGTAGGGCACAATTCATAGCCTGAACTTTAGCCATGTGAAGATTAGTGTCACCTCTGAACTCCTTACTTAAATGGCTTCTAGAGCCACCAGAGGGGCAGAGAAACAACTCATCTCTCATAGGTGCCCATTTTTGACATAAGATATTTGCCCTTTGGAAGTGCCTCTCTTTCCCCACTGAAAAGAAAGCCAGTCAAAGCAACTCTGACTGAGCCATCTCTGTCTTGTTCTGGTTTGTTCCCTGGCAAATCATGTGGGTAGAACCCTCTCTGGTGTCATCATGTCCCATGGGATTACTCGTGTAATCCACACTTAGTTAATTAAAAAAAAAAAACAACAAAAACAACAACAAAAAAGAAGTTAGAAATATTCCCTTTAAAGAGTTATTTCTGAATGCTAGTCAAGACTATCCTTGGGCCAAATATCCAAGTCTGCAGTAAGTATAGATCCACAATTTTTTCACATCATTGGTATGATATTCAGTTAATTTGGATGCTTTGAGCAGGAGCCTGGAATAGGTTACTGCTGGAGGTCTCTAAGATTTTCAGATAATCAAATGACATTGTAACATATTGTGTACCCATCAGCCATTCAACACAATTCTTCTGAATGCCCAGTTGGATGTTCTATTGGATCTTCTATATTTCATTGCACATGCTTTTTTCATGTACAACTTTGAAAATAGAGCTCAAACAGATAAAAACATTCTCCCTCCCTAGCCATGTGTAAAGCCTCCCCACTGCTTTCTCACCTGTACAAATAGCATGGACATGTTGGGTTGGACTGCACTGACTGTATTTTGAGAACGTGTTCAATCTATGTCCTGGCTGCTGACAAAACCTGGGCACTGCCCTGACAGCTAAAACATCTGATACAGAGGACAGTAGCAAAACTACTACTGACCAGGTTTGGGCTACCCTCTGGGGAATTACTTGTTATAGTGTGTGCAGGAACACATGTGGACACATACATATGTGGAAGGATGCTTGATCATGTATTTAGAAGTGACTTTTGTTTAGGAAAGAATAATGCTTGTGAAGTTAAAAAATGCTAGGCCAAAACCCCACTGAGTTAAAGCAGTATTTATTACACAAGACAAGAGGAAAATGTAATAAAAATTCAACTCCAAAATATCCAGCTAGGTAGGCAAGTGGGAACCATAAAGACTCCCTGTTCACACCATAGCTGATGGTGCCATGGCCCACAAGCCTGTTTTGACAGGTCCCACTGAGGTCTGACAGAGTGGGTGGCAGCAGGAAGCACCTCATGGGAATGTGTGGGAGCATATGAAGGAAACAGTGGGCTTTGCTGCAAATCTTTATTGTGTGGTAGAGCCACTTTGGATCTTTCCTAAACAGGTCTGATTCTGAAACATATTGTCTCCAGTGTAGCAGACAAATCTCTGAGCATAGAAGGTGTAAACACGGCTGCTGAACCAGCAGGAACCATCTCCCACATGCCACAGCCCACCTGGCAGCTCAGTCTCCCAGCAGCATTTCTGCACAGGTTACATGCTCACTGCTGGAGAGAGACCTTCTGAGCATAGTCCCTGCCTCCAGTCTTCCTGCTGTCCCTTGTCCCAGATTTCCCATGTCACCCTCTCTGTAGCTGCCACCTGAGTGGTAGAAGGAGGAGGAGGAGAAGTGCATGGTTTGGGCAACAGCGTGATACCCCCATCCTCACAGGCATCACTCCCACAGGCAGTCCCAGCTGACTCCTTGCCCTCACCCATGGGGTATCACAGATCTGGTAGCTGCTCTTCCTCCATGTGTCCCTATATACAAAAAAGTCCATACAGAAATATATTTAATACATGTACACTCTCGACCTATAAGTGTGCTCATGATCTGACTATTTGATTTTAGGAGTTCTGAACATATTTTAGGAGTTTTGAGCATATTTGGTTGCTGTTTGTTTATACAAGACCCAGATTAAGCAAATTTCCCATTAAAACCTTTCTAAAAAGGCAGAGGATATGCCAGGCCAGTCACTCAAGCCCTAAAATTTTCACAAGTGACTAATGGTTTCTGATGCCTCCAACATTTTGCTGTGTGGCTTGAGACACTTCATAAAAATATAGTTTTCTGAAGAGTGGTGTTGTTGCTCTCTGATACTTAAAATCCTAGAAAAGGGGAACCCAAAATTAACATTATTTTTTCAAAATATAACTGTCCATTTATACAGCCTTCAAGTGGAGAACTTGAAGTTCTAACTTTATGCTGAGAAGAGTATAGCTTACATACTGGTGAGAAACTCAAATACATCTTAATAAACATTCCCTATAAAAGCAACATTTTCCAGAGTCTTTCATTCACTGTGTAAAAGCCCACTACAAGACAGCTAACATATCTAAAATACTCCCAACTCTCCAAGACTTACTCACAAATCATCTGCTTTAAAAGAACACTCTCCAAGTACACTTCACAAAGTTTTCCATTTTGCCCTCCCAGACAGCCTAGCAACATGGCTGGCAATAAATAATGCCAAAGGAAATTCTGTGTCAACTAGGAGGGTCAAAAAAAAAAAAAAAACCCCAAAAAAACTACAGAAGAAAATGTACAGAAAAAATTTGTAATTTATTGCCCCTTAGCATCTGCTTTTATCTGTATCCTTTTGAGAACAAATTAACAAGTCCTGCCTATCTCCATATGTTTCTTTCTGTGGAACATCATGGTTCTGGAGGCACGCGTTCATTCAGTCGGCAGTAACAAGCATGTATGTTTGTTACACACTGGAGAATGTGACCATTACATGTTGATGATACTTTTATAATATTATAAATCACTGCAAGAAAAAATTATTTTATAAGCCAGAAGGAGCAGGGTTGTTTTTTCTTTTTTTCTTTTTTTCTTTTTTTTTTTTTTCCTACAGAAAGCAGCTCAAATCCCAGTGTTTCATGTATGCTCTTCAGGTCATAAAAACAACTGCTTTCAAAATGTAGATGATCCCCATATGCTTAGAAATCACCCTTAAAAGGTCAGTAATGAATTTATTTTGTTTTGTAACAATTATAAAATTAAATTTTAGTGTAAAAACCAGGATGAATAAAGCTGCTTTATTTTTTTTCTGGGATACAGCTTGTGTATTTATGTACATATTTGTATAAAGAACTTTGGCAGTTCAACTGTAAATCCACTCATATCTTTGAACTAAATTCTCAATAAATTTACAGAATTCTAAAATTGGATCTGTATTAAAAAAAAACAGCATTGAAAAAATATTTCACCTTAAATTAAATACTGTGAACATATATAAACCAAACAAAATTTAGTATGTAGTGATTTTTTTTTCTAAACATAGCTTTCCATTAAGTTTAAAATATTATACTGCTATAATTTCTATACTAATAAGAGAGCAAAATGTTAACAATATGCTTAACCAGGATTTTAGATTCAATTCAGTTGTCATAAGTCAAGATAAAAGTATTGTGGAAACATGGCTACTAATTACTCTTATGGCAGAAGAAAATACATATTTATATTTTAAAATGTGTATTATATATACCAGAATCACAGCTCAGAATAGCTGAAAAGGTGAATGGGATTGTATTGACTTACTCCAGTTTGGGATCTGCATGTGAACAGAAAGTGTTAGGATTGGAGGGAGATCTTTTACACTAGAGACAATTGCAGAGATGAAATTTTCCTGCTTGCTAATGGGGGTTTTAATCATCTCAGACCTATTTATGTTGTTTTATTAGCAATCTTCTCTGGCATTTTTAGGCACTTAGCACATTTCTGTAAAACTATTAACATATGAAATTAATATACAGAGGGAATGCCAATCCAAATCAAGCAGAATGCACTATTATGAAAATCAAACTTTTGAGATGGATTTAAAAATCATAAAAACTGCCCCATAAATAATTATCCATTTCTTTCATTTGTTTTCTGATTTCTGGAGCTTAAAAGGACATTTGAATTTTCTGGGTTTTGTTTCGTTTGTTTCCTTTGTTTTGTTTTGGTTTGAGTTTTTTTTTTTAAGTAAAGTTTAGAAATTAAGAAGAAAATCAGCTACCCTCACAAAAGGCATTGTAAGTGCTGAGTAAAGCTCACTCATTAAAAACCACAGTGATGTCTCCTGTCATTAATGATTCAGCATCAAAAAATACTGCAGCAGCTCTAGGAACTATATTCTTCAAGATTAAAAATGCATGTGAGACTTTTATTAAATCAGATGAGTTAGAGATGCCATAAGAAAATTAGCATAGATATTTGGATATTTTAACTTCCTAAAACATGGAACTTCAAACTTCTACGTGTCTGATAGAAAGGTAACAGACCCCCAGCACAGGTTGGGAAGAATTATTCTAATTTGATAATTTTAATCCATAATATAGTGTGAGAGAAAAGAGTGGTTTTCCTACCTTTGCCTATACAGTCTATATTTTAAATAACTGAGACTACAACATAGTATATAACATGCTGTGCATTTGAAATACATTTATATGAGCCTCCCACAGAACAGGGAAGCATTATGTAGTGAGGAACAAGGTATTTTTACACACATTCCAGAGTCAATGGCTGGCTTAGGGGGGACTGACCACTTCTGGGTATAAATGTGTATGATTTTTATCTAGGTGTTGTCCTGTAAACAGAGCAAGCTGTCCCACACAAAATCAAGGGAGTTTCCAGCTATAGCATCCTTTTTTTCCCCTGCTCTACTTTTCCTTGTGGTATTGAGAGACCCGGGGCAGCAACAGACTCTTTACACCCAGCCGACTTCAAAACAGTTTCTATCTCAGATTACCAGAGTCTGCAGAATTCAGCTGTTTTCGGAGCAGTCAGAGGTCATTGCAAATCAGCAGTCTTTGAAAAGTAACCTGTCAAGGCACCCACTTCTCATGGCTTACCACATCTATCTAAACATATCTATACACAAAATGGATGACGTCTCCTGCTGCCCTTTCAAATGGCTTAGTGTAAGACCTCTCTGTTTTCTCAGCCTTTGTACTGCTCTGACACACAGGGCCAGCCAGCAGTCCCAATTAAAAGAGCAGGGGGGAAAAAAGAGTGGGTAGATCTTCTTCCAGATGGCTTTGAAGAGGCATCAATCTGCTACAGAGATTCACAAGACCCCAGACAAATAGTTAGATAAGCCAAGACTATGCATTAAGGCTACAATCACAGCGCTACATCAAACCCAAATGTTTTTCCAGTACATTAATTACCACAGAAATTTGGCTGACTAGGAAAGGTGAAAGTGTAAACTGTAACTGAAGAAAGTTAAGGACAATTTTAGCAAGTTTTAATACATTCCTGTTATTCCTCTTATATGCTATAGTTCATCTTCTCTTCATATCCCCTAGTTTATCCAGTAAATGTGCACCTGTACACACACACACACACACACACACACAAATGTGCTCTATCCAAGAGAAAGGCAGCATATAGAGCATGAGCAAGCATGCTCCATCATCACGTGTAGCAGTTAAATAGCTGCACAGCATCCCCCCCTGTAGTGGCTGCATCCTCTCCTGCCTGATTAGTTGATGCCAAGGCAAGGATATCCCTTCTGGCACTCGATTTTGAAGGTTCAACCTCTAGCAGACTGAGAAATCAACACTACCCTGCATCACCATCTTTTGAGACGGCTGCTCTTGCCACGGCCATGGATAGGCCAGAATGAAATTTTGTGAAATTCCCCTGCATAGGACAAGTGAGAGGATACCAAATTTCTCCTGGGAAGACATAAAAAAAAAAAAATATTCCTGACAGAACAACATGATACTGGGGCAATCCCTAATCCCCAAAAATGGGTTGGTGGCTTTCGGGGAGCATAGCACCGATAGCTCCATGCGAGCATCACGTTTCCCGCATGCAGCTACACCGAGAGAAGATCCCCGCTGAGAAATAGCGCGGACACTCGGCGGCGGTCACCAGCGGCCAGTGGAAAGGCGAGCAAGCAGTGCCAGGGCGGGCCGGGGGAGCCGGCAGAGCGCGGCGCCTGCCGAGCCGGGTCCGCAGCCCCGGCGAGCGGCGGCCGCACGGGCCGGGCAGCGCCGGGCCGCGCTCGGGGAGCCGGGCGGGGCAGTCTGAGCCCGGATCCCCCCTGGGGACGCCGCTTCCCCTCCCTACGCAGGCTGCTGCCCCCGCTGGGGAGTTCCTGCTCCAGCAGAGAGGGCAAGGGGTGAAGGGGGCTGGTTGCTTTTGCAAACACGGTTAACAAAATGTTGATATTATGCTTAGCCGTTGTCTCCTTGTCACTAGGCACTTGCAGTTATAGGTCCAGATGTTAGAAACGCCATCGTGAGCTGGAGCTGATGAACTCTGCTGTTATGATCGTCATTTCCAAGGCGTTCTGTGGCCTCGTGGGACTGCGGCAGGGTCCAGAGAGGGGACAGGGATGGCTGTAGGTTTTATGCAAACTTCAGTACATTGCATCAATGCCCACAACTTTTTTCATTTAACACACCTTGGGGTATCAAACCTATCCTCAAGAAGGTTACAGCTCTCCCTCAGGTCCTGCGCTGTATCTGCCAGCTCGGTGGGCACATCCCACTTTGCTCAGGGCATTTCAAATGGGCCTGGATGTCTGTGCCTCAATAAACTAGCCGAGCTCACAACGTCCTCTGGTCAGCTGATTGTCTCACACGCTGCACGTGTGGCTGCCTAGGCACAGCAAAACCCACGGGGAAAAACTTACTGATTTTATAGCAGGATACTAATGGAAAGAGTGTGATTCCCCTGGAAAGTATGTAATTCCACCACCTTGGATTTATAGCCTGTGCCTGAACTACAGGTGAGAAGTGTTGTCTTTTATAAAGCCACTGAAAGATGTGCATCTCCCATCAGGACAGTCTGACTCAGATACTCTAAGACATTTCTTTCTTCTTACTGATATCTTTGAAAAGAAAAAAGAAAGAAAAGAGAGAGAGGGGAAAAAAAAGAGAATATGGATTATAAGAATGAGAATAGAAAGCCTACTTTTAGGTGAGAATTTAGATTATGTACTGTTTATTGCAGAGTAATTTAAGCCACTAAAGAAATTCAATAATTTAAAATCACATTAGGAAAAAAAAATATTTTCCCAGAAAGAAGGAAAATGCTTATTTCTGGCACACTAAGAAGTGCCCTATAGCTCTCATTAAAGCTAGTTTTAGGTTTTTATCTAGGAAATATTAGTTGAGAAAATATATAAACTGATAAATACAAATGTGTTAAGGAAAGAAATGGTTATGTTTAAAATTTAATTTAGTTGGAATTTGTGTCTTTATCTAAAGGGTGAGTGACTCCAGATGAAATCTCATCAAAGACAATCATTTACTTGAAAGAGAAAGAGAGTCAAAATTTCCCAGAATAGATCATCATGAGATGAAAAAGAAAATGCCCTATCTCATCAAGCTCATCTAGCGGACATAAGGTTGGATCCAAAAGTCCTGCAGCTCCTCTTTGATCTGTGTAGACTCAAAATGTCCCTAGAAAGCTATGAGGTTCCTCCTTGTCTGTCTCATCTTTTGGCTGAACAGCAGAAGACTTTGGATTAGCCACTAACAACCCAACATGTAGCTGAAGGTTGGTTTCCCAGCTCCACCCCTGGGACATTGCTTTGCCTACCCCTCAGATACCCACACTGGTTCAAGAGACCAAGACGTGTTCTGTGCAAGACATCTGTGGCAATTACTGCCACAGATAAGTACTTGTCATAAATACTACAGAATAGAAGGATCTGTAAAAATATTATTTTCAAGAAACAATATTTTCTTATATAAATAGCAGTAAGAATCTGTTCACAGTACATACACAGGTGCACTAAGTTATCACAGGCTACAGAGAGAGCTTTCTCTGAGGTCCTGTTCCCAGGCTAGGGCCAATTTTACACCCAGAGGATGCTGCCTCCAAAATACCAACACTGACAGAGACATCAACACTTCCACACTGACAAGGTTTCAATACTCTTCAGAGGGGATATTTTCACTTCAAACTGACAGTGTTGTTTGAGAATTAAAGAGACCTAGACAGACTTACCATCTGGGCTGCTCCACCAGGCTGTGAGGCTGATAGAAGGGCATCAGCAAGTGTCACTGTGCTCCTGTGTCAGGGTACCAAGGCTGTAGCTGTTTTGTATCTTTGGAGACAGATCTGCTTCCCTTTGTTTTCCCATTATCTTGCCTAATCATCCATCTGTGAGAAGGGAGATATTATGAAGATAGAAGTAACACAGTAAAAGTAATGGCTGTTATTCAAGAAGTCAGGCTCAGTGATCTAGTGGCCCCTCCTGGCTCTGAAATCTGGAATTTCTTCTGACTGACACCATCAATTCACTTGTTGGAGGAGCCTCCAGGCCCAGACAATTGGCTCATCTTTCATACTATTCTGCACTAATTGGCAATAATGAAGGTATTTGTCAGTCTCCACTGGATCATGTGTTTAAAGATAACTTCAGAGTAATCCTAGCAGTATGGATGTCATCAGCCTACAGACTCACTGTCAAAAATGAAATGAGACACCAATGTTATGCCATTTTGCCTCATGTTCGGTTCCTAATTTTCAGGATGAAAATTTCCTTCTGTAAATATGTCATCTTCCATAACAAGTGGAACGTACAAATGCTCGTGTGTATCTATGCAAGATTCAGCCTGACAGAAAAGCCATTAGCTTCTCTGACAGCTTATTATTAACTCAACACTTCAGATATCATATTTTGTGGGCATAAAGGGATGCTAAATTGAATGCAGAAAGTGAGAAATAGAGTTTCTTCTAGTCTGTCCCCATCCAGTTCTCCATTGCCATATTTGCTCAACTCCACCAGAAGTAACTTTTCTCTGGGAAATATTTGTAGCATAGGAAATTTCCTTAGCCGGATGAGAATGGCTGTAGAGGCCAACCTTGCTCCCTCATAATACTCCTTGCAATGTCCCTTTCACCAAATATCAGCGGGACACAGCATCTTAGCTATTCTTTATTTCACACAGGGGTTATGGAGAATGTGAAATTAAACTGAAGCTGCCTCTGACTTGCAGGAATGGTTACTTTTCTAGGCAGAACTTGAAAAACAGAAAGCAGGAGTGTGATACAAAGAAATTATGATAATCAACCAACTAATTTTGTTAATAAGTCTGTACAACACTTCTTCCCGCTTCAATCTATGCTTTCACTGCTCTGAAGGAAAGGCCAAAAGGGGAGTAATAAAAACACCCTTGGGTACAAAGAAATTGGCTCATAAAATAACTACAGTAACAATGTCGATTATTAGCTTTACAGTACAGGATAAATATAAATGGACTATATCCTCAAACTAGCAAAATATGGGGAATCAATCTCAATAAAAAGAACTGATAGGGTAAGCTATTTGGGAAGCAGATACAAGCCCTGCCTGGCTTAGGAACATTAGCCTGTGCTTCTGAGTAGTGATTGATGTCTTCTGCTGCCAGATGACAATGAACTTCACTGAGAGTGAGGCTTGGAGGGAGGTATTTGTAATGCTTGTCTGTAAGCTCCAGAAGCATTACAATTTCTATGAAGGATAAATGCACAAATCTCTGTACTTCTGCTAGAAGACAGTCCCTGCTAAAACAGAAATTAAACATATTTACAAGACAGTGAGTTATGATAGAAACCTGACCAGGCATTTCTCAAAGCGGCTGACATCATCTGCTGCTGACAGAGTCACACTATCTCTAAACACATTGTGGGAGGTACAGATGTTATCACAGCAGAAAAGTGTGAGAATTCAGATTTTTTCCATATCCAAAATGGCTTTTGATTTTCTTTTACTTTGGGACAAAGTTAATAGGCATATTTTATTGCAGGTTGCAAAGTTGATTTTATTACAGGTCAACTCATCACTGATCTTTGCTCACTGATTCTGTCACTCAAACATGTTATCCCTTTGCTTGCTTCCCCAGCCAGACTGACCCTCACACACTGGCTGGGGTCTCCTTTCCACTTGATCTGATGTGGAGTGACTTGAAAGATGATTAGCCCAAGTGGAGCATGGGACACAAATACCCACTGGGAGACCTGCTAAAAAACCACAGGAGCCACCTCATTTCTTGTTCCTTGTGACACAGTGAAAAGTCCATAAGCTTCTGCTTGAGTTCACATCCTGGATATAATTTCCTAATCAGTTCAGGGTGATGTCATGGGTAAAAAATGCATGAGTGACTGAAATTAAATTGAAGGCTAGGTTGTTTCTTGCAGCATTACTATATTACTAGAGTGAGAGAGGGAACACAGAGGGGGTTTTCTTTTATCACTTATGGCACCCTTATTTCTCAAGACAGGAAGGCTAGCTTTTCCACAGCATCCTGCTATGCTGCTCGCCTTCAGGACATTAAAATACACCTAGGAGTGTACCCTCTGGGCCTGTCTAGTGAACACTTCCCCAGCTCCCAAGGTCCTTGGAACAGAGAGATTCATTATCCAACATCCCAGTGCTGCAGGAAAATGGTCACCACAGGCTCAGCTCAAATAGTTCATTGCCCAATGCAGCTATTAAAAAACAATTTGTTAAATAATATGACTAGAAAAATTCTTAAGCAGGTCAGTTGTTCTAATTTTTCAGGGCGGTAAAGGAATACTACGTTTTAAAGACAGTACATAAAGCATGTAAAAAGACCTGATTTCAACCATATGGTTTTTCAATCTCAGGTAATTATTATGATCAAGACACTACATTTCTGAGGCACCTCAAGGACAATTTCTCTTCCAAACACAACCAAATTATGTAGAAACAGAAGGCTATCCATGGCGGGTGAAATTCACGGCCCTTTTGCATCATTACTAAGACTACTAAATGTAATGCTATGCTGACTTAAGGGAAGTATAACAATGACAATTATGATCTAAGAACATAACCCTAATGACATTAAAATAAAATAATAATAGTATCATTAAGAAAGAGCTACTTCTGAAGAGCAATTTTCATTCAGAACCAATTTTCCTGTTCTGGGCAAAAGTCCATCCTAATCACATTGAGAGTCAATACATTACTCTTTGACTTGAGGCAAAAGTACATCAATTCTTGACAGCTTCTGCAGATGCTCTGTCCTTTTGTAAAAAAAAAAAAAGCCCTTCAGTGTTTGGACAGGGTGGTTTGCAAAAGGCTTCATTTCACAGCTATTAGGTACAGTATAAATTCCATCCATGGAAAATGTAGGCATCCTCTATAGCAATCTAGTTCTCCCTTTTATGCATGAAATGTATCTCTAACTCAGTCCAAAGCAGTCAATGGCTTAAGAGAGTGCTCTCTATGTGGCAGAAGCTTTCCATTTTCTGTGTTGCATTTTTAAAGCTCTGCAGTGATTTTACCACAGGGCTCTGGCACATGAAGTGGGTTTGTGGCTTCGCTGGGTTTGTTATTTCAACCACTTACAGCAAGGCTAAACAAAGTCACCAGTGTTTCCCCTTAAGAAGAGAGCTCTGATCAGACACAGTGTGGTGTATTCCATTTCCACAAACAGTCTAGAAAAAGCAGTTACAGGGGAAAACAAAAGTTTCATCTTGTCTGCAGACAGGGGTCTATGCAGACTGTGGGGTGCTGGCAGAGCTCTCCAAAGGACCATGCTGTGGCTGCCCTGTCCTCACACGTGGCTCTTGGCCATACTCAGAAGACCACCAGACAGGGCACACTTCAGTGGGACCTTGCAATCATTCCTGTGTCCCAATGGGAACTAAGTTTATTCAGAGCACATCACTGTGCTGGTACATGCCTGTCACAGTGTGTTTGTTGGCTCCCCAGGTGACACAAATCAACAAGGGTCTGAAGTTTCTGAACAAGTTTCTCTTCTCTCCTCTTTCATCAGCTTTGCCCCTTCATCTTCCTTTTCTTTCATTAATATCAAGAGTGTTTTATTAACATCTTGCATTAACATCAACAATATTCTCTTTCACATTGTACCTTGGCCCCAGCTGTGGCAACAGACTGAACAACTTTGGCAAAGTGGCCAAAGGTGGATGTCATAGGCACTGGAAGCCCCATGGCTCCCAACCTCAATCAGACTGAAGAATTACTAAAATGCTCCATCCTGAAAACATGTTTGCTAATTCATAAGCTGCTTTCCAAATCAGGCAAGCCAGGTCTAGTACCTGGTGCACAGAGACAAAAGAGTCTGGAGTCTCAGGGTACAAAATTTCTATGAGAAAAACAGGGGAATAACCCTGGGAGTTCACATCTGTGATTTTTTTTTCTCAAATACCTTGGTAACAAACTTTGCACAGAATATAATAAATACAAACTTCAGCTCATCTTCATAGTACTTATCCTACAAAACATGTTTTCATAAGACACCCTAAAGTTAGAATTCTCTTTTTTAAGAACCCTCCTGGAAGGTACCAGAGCTAATGCTGAGACATGGCTGAGCACGGCTTAATTTTTTGTGTAATATGGGTAATAAATTATTCCTTCTACTTTAGAACACAGATATATTTGCTAAATATATTCATATCCATTCAAGTCACACACCACCTCAAGGCTCTTAAAAATAATAATATTTATGGTTTAAGTCACATCTCCCAAGCTAGATTAGCTCAAGCCTAGGCATGAACTGAAAGAGACCAAAATATTCTTACAAAAGAAAAGTTACAGGGATGCAGCAAGGATTCTGAAGTTTTACAAGTTTACAAAAAAAAAAGAGAAAATAGACTCAAAGTGGAAAAAAATCTTGTCAATATAGTAGCCAAGTAAAACCAGATGCTGCAAGGGTAACTTACCATTAGAAATCCCAGAGGTGGTTCTATTTACCAGGGAAGGTAGGGAAGGGGTAAGGGAAATTAATATTAATTGGGTTTATTTAGCTTGGCCATTGGCCACAAAGTTCAGATAAAGTGCATTTCCCAGCCAACTCTTGTACATGCAAAGTTTCGCCAAGTCAGATGTAACTTATTATGTGTTTTGTCACTTCAACACGAAAAAAGAAAAAAGTACAAAGCTGTACAAAGGAGTGGTTTCCCTGCTTCTTTTGGCTGAATTAGATGCTTTCATTGTGCAAATATATGTGTTAGAAATATTTTTTTAACAATCCTGCCATTGGCCATCTAAAATTAAAACTGCAAACATGGCACTTCTTCTCTGTAACTAAAGGATCTGAGGAAAAGCAAATTCACCAGAGACCTTAATACATCAGATCCAAGCTTCTTTTCAGTATAGTGTTTTTAAAACCTTCTATGAGTGCTGAGGGATAAAGGCTTAAAGGTGAAGTGAAATTCCACGAGTAGGGCACTCACTGGGCCTTCATTTGGACTCATGAATTGTTGCTGGGCTTGTGCACATTTCTTTTGGTCAAACAGACAAAGATGGGCTGGTCCCCATGAGGTGTTCCAGGTCATGGGAAAGCTAGACTAAAACTTGGACTGGCATGGCAGAGGAGACAGCAAAATTCAGTACAGTACAATGATGATGGGATGGGATGGGATGGGATGGGATGGGATGGGATGGGATGGGATGGGTGTTCATGACTCCCCTGGCTCTGTAGCTGGCATCCATATCCTATCTCCTGCATTAGTGCTTGCTCTAAACCAAAGATGGGTAACTTGTCTCCCAGCTTGTGCTGTAGGGTGCTTACTAAGCTGTGTGCTGCCAAGAGGATACAGCTGCTTTTTTCTTCTGTAGTTTACAGAACTTATAGAGCTTATAACTTAGAGAGTGACTCATGCTGTAATTGTCTTTCCTTCTCTTTAAATTGGTTTCTCATCATTTTTATGGAACAGAATTTGTTTGACCTTTTTTTTTTCAAAAGCAAAAATGTCTCCACTCTGGTGCTTTCATTATACTAAACTGTGTGTTATCTCCTGACTTCATTTTTCTGTGTCCTTTCTTGAAGTCTGGTGCCAGTGGGAAGCTTCATTTGTGACATAAAAGGCTTTTTAGGGGTGAGAAAGACCCTGTGTAAGAGGAAAAAAAAAACTGATTTGTTGTCTGAGAGCACTCTTGAGAAAATCTTGGCAAGAAACTTGCTCAGAGAGCAAGAAAAGAGCAGGTCAAGCTGGAGAAACATCCGAGCAGTAGTGGAATGCATGGGGTGAAGGAAAATCTCTGGCAAGCTAGACTTCAGCACAGCACAGAGCTATGGTACATTTACCCATGACAGTTTCTCTGCCTGTCGCCTACTGTAGGAATCTTCTTCCTGTGCCATTTCCTGAAAAGTAACAACCCAGCTGCCTCATTTACCCAGTGAATACATTTGGCATCCAAAGAGGTTGGATGACAAAGTTCCACTGGCTGCATTTGCTCAGGCAAGGGCACTTGGCTGCCAGCCCACCCCTGCTCCACATGGCCTTCTGCTCGCCTGTTTGTTGATCCAGCCATCGGTGTTGTTATGCTACAGATTGTTGGAACCATGACTCACAATTTCCTTTTTAGAAGGAGGAGGGAAGGAAAACAAACTTCAGTAAGCTTGCTGATCTTGTGCTTGATGTACAAGCACTAAGCTGCCCTTTCCCAGGAAAGAGATGTATCTTTCATGCATAGCTCTTCGTCCAGTTTTCAGTCAACATGCATCCAGATTACAGAACTCCATGGTGGTTGGCAATGCCTGGCAGCTTTGCTGGCAGCATCAGCCACCCTCTGGCTTCCACAGGCACCTTTGGCTCAAACCAGTTTATAGGTGTGGTTTGTAAAACATTTTACAACCACAACTCACCTAAAACTTCCCCAACATGAGCCACTGTTTTCAAGGCAGGAAGGGAGAAAGAGAGGCCTCAGTTTAAGTTCTTATGCCCTTGTTTGGATATCTGAGTAGACATATGGATTTCTGACTGGACAGAACATGCTTCCAGATCCAGTGAGACCTGTTCAGTCCCAAGAAGTCCACCAGCTAATCCAAGGATCTGAAAGTGGTTAGAGTTGAGAAGGAAATATCTTGCTGGCAATCTCCTGGAAATGAAATAAGGTATGTGAGTTGGGAAATGTGTCTAGTCCAGGCCAAAATCAGGAAGTGGTTTATGACTAAGAAAATACCTGCTGAGGTAAGAAGCAGAGGACCTGGTGGAAATCACTGCCTGCCTGCATTTACCATGGCAGCTATCAGCTGTCCCAAGGCCTTCCCTGAAAGGCAGTGGGCTTACAACAGTGCAACACCGCTGAAACCTCATTCCTCTTCCCACTCTATCCTCAGTGCACCACCTGAACTGTGACTCTGCCCATGTCTCAGCAGGGGCACAAAGAGGAAAGACATCACTCTTCATGAAGGGAGGGACAGTAAAGCTCAATGGTTTTGGTTACCTTGGTCTAATTGTGGATATCCAGATGCATGATGCACAGATCACATCAGCACACTCATTTCATAGGCGGAACTTGGAAATTCCAGCAGGAAATGGCTGTGCCCAGGTCATGTGGATTGAGGGGACAAGGTGAATCCACCACCATCCTGTGCTGCAGCCACCAAGGATGACATGGGAAATACACAGTCTTGTTGCCTAGTCTTCCCTGTTGCCAGAAAATTGCAATCTATAGCACATCTTAGGAACACATCAAGCAGTATCAGCCCAATACCTCTTCAGATTCAGCAACAAATTTACGTACATGTTAATTACTAAATCACTAAATGGACTATCCATGCACTTCCAGTTAGGCATGATTTCCTCCAAGTCTCTGGTAGAAATGTACTTCACACTAGAAAAGAAAATGTCTGGACCAATATACAGCAAGGAGACAAACTGCTGCACACTAATCCTAGCCAGCACAGTTTTTCCTGACTACGAAAAAAGAGTTATTCAAAGCTCTGTGTTCAATAAGTTGTCTGTGACCCACAAATAGCTAGTATTTTACCCTGAGATCACACCCTCAAAATGAGCAGAAAAAAGAAAAAGAAAAAAAAAGGAAAGGAAATCTGCCAGCCCAGTGCATTCATACAAACCTTTGCAGCATCTTCAAAGAGTTTATTAAATGGAGATTTAAGTTACCAGTAAATTGGCTTGGAGAAAAATAAAGGTTCTTCTGTCCCATCTTCAGACAATGTTCTGTAGGGTCCTGTGGCACAGTAGAGGTTTCAGAGGCACTACCTGAGGAGTTGCAGAAAAGAAAAGCAACAATCTCTTCACTGAACCTCCAAGAGTGATAGCAGAAGTATTTATTACTCCGCTGTTACACTGCTTGTAAGTAGTTTGTCTTTCTCCCTCTCTATTTGTCTCTTTTACTGTCCCTAATGAAGAATCCCAATGCTATCAAGTCTGAATTATAGACATTTTATGTTTCTAACATTTATTCTGCTGATTTCCCTTCTTTTCTTTTACTTTTGCCTGCTGAGATGCATTTGACCTGCTGTTGGGAGAAGATACAGCTGCTAACTGCATTCTTCACTCCATCTGTTTCCATCAGTTGGTACAACTTCATTAAAATTAGTGAGACAACACTCATATCAGGCTGGTATTGAATAGTTTAGAACCAGGAATAAAAACTCTGAACAAACTGGATTTGTGTAAAAGAATTGACAATCCACCACCCAAGATTTTCTGAGGCACTTTGAAATCTGCTGGAAAGTACTAAGCATTATGTAGACATAATGCCATGAACAAGGGAAAGCTGTCTATAAAAATGGTTGGTGTAGGTTTGCAGGCAAGCAGTGGACTTTGGGATACAGCCAACTTTCAAAATCCAGGACCTGCATAATCTTTGCACTGAGAGACAAGCAGCAGGGTCTTTAAAAACATGTTTCTGGAACTTCTCTGGATGCTAAAACCTGATGAGAGAGTTCCCATGACAGGACACTCCTCATGAAGCCAGCAGTGAACAACCCACAAGCTTCTGAAGTCAGCAGGACCTCACAGGGCAGTGTCTGTCCCTGTCTGGATGGCAGCTGTCTTGCTTCCCTCAGTTTTATGGGTTCTAATCTATTTCTATCCCTTACCCTATTTTATGGTTGTGGTTGATAAGATAAATTAGTGTCTTTTTTGAAAGTGTCACAGTTTAGAGAGTATAGAACTGTCAACCGAAGCCCAGTGTTCTCTAGGCTTGTCCACTCCATGACCTCATGTAGCATAAAATAGAAATTAGAATTATTTTAGGACTTGAAAACGCACATCCAGACATTCCTTCAGAGACTCGTGTAAGATCAGAGCAATTGTGTTTTTGCTCAGCATCCCACCCCCCACAGTGCTGGCTCGCTGGGGCCTGTGTGCATATCGCCAGCACATGTGCACGCATGGGGAAATGGGGCAGGGGCAGGTAATTAGCCTTTTTGGAGGGGACATGCCTTTCTCCTGAGAGCAAAACAAGAGAGCTCTGAGGGCAGGAGGGGAGCAGATGTAAGCTATCAAGGAGGGAAGCTCGCAGGCAGGACATGAGGGGTAACCTCGGAGCAGCCTGGTGCTGGAGAGACCGGTACACACTTCAGCTAAGAATACCAAAGAGCCAGATACAAGTGATGGGTCAACTGAGATTTCATCAAAGGAAAATTTTCAGATCAAATAGTCTATCTGAATGTCCTGTTGAGACAGGATTCCTGTCATATGTGTGGTTCTGTTCTGCCCATGCCCTGTAACATCCCCAAACTAGCCCTCTCTGTGGTGCTTTGGTGGGGTTCAGAGAAGCAGCACCTACAAGGGGATGAAGGCTCACCGTGTGCTTGTAGAGCAAACCAAGAGCACAACTCACAGCATTTCCTAACACGCTCACCCCAAGCTGCAGCCCTGTCACACAGAGACAGTCCTGATCGATGGCCTGCAGCTTTTTTCCAAGCCTGTTCTATTCCTAATGAAAATGGTAAGCTGAGGACAGTAGTTTTCTGTATAACACAACCATTCCTTTCCCTTTGCCCCCACAGATTTAGCGCTTGTGCTGACTGTTGAAAAATCAGTCATTAACAGCCAGGAAATGACTTTGCCATCAATCAGAATATTGCTCAGCCATGTTTCAGCTTTTTCCCCCTTTCTCTGCATAATTATTCTCATCCTCTGCTGATTACAGTTTATAATAGCTATAATTCTCTTAAAATCAATCATTGCTTGACTTAACCACAGGGTTACCAGCAAAAACATGAACACAGATATTCTGAGCTGCTTTTTAATTATTATTCTTATTTAACAACACACAGGCTTATAGGTAGATCAAACTTAACCTTCCTCTTAGCAGTACTAAGCATCAGTTATTTAATTTTTTTAAAAATCATTAAGTGTTTGATAATATGACCATTCTAATTTCACCAGGTGTTTTGGTGACATGTTACTAGCATGATATTTTAACACCTAATCACAGTGGTTGTCCCAAATTAAGGCACTGTAAAAGGACAAATATATGTTGTTTGCCAGCACAGATTCTGCAATCAAAGTAAACCCAAGTACCTGACCTTTTTTCTTAGGGATCTATATAAACACAGTTAAATCAAAGGTGTACAATAAGGCAGTTTTTTAGTACACTAACTTAAAAACAACACTAGATTAAAAATCACATTTTTTCCTAAACAGAGTGGAAATCTGTAGCCCACCAACAACAACGGTATTCCTAATATACCTGAACCATAGGTTTATGTTATTGCACTTGTATCACCACTTTGGCTCCAATCATTTTGTCTTGTCCATATATGCAGTATATTTCCCTGACTGATTATGTGCTTCTGTCATGCAGAAAAATGAAATATTTAAAAAATTAAGGATATAATTATATGGAATAACCAAACTGAAAGCAGGACTGAAGATAAGGTGTAGCGTCTGAATTGACTTTTAAGGTAAAATAAAGCCTTAATTTAAAATAGACTTCCCACACACACCCTTTTAAAAATTTTGGGTAAGGAAAATATTGTATGAAGCTGTACCTTTAGATAGGGAATAGGAACGGAGTGGTTAGAGCCTCCTCTATATCAGGGTATGACACTGAAACACACAAAGCAGAGGAAGCCATTTTCCACACAGAACATTTTGATCTTGCAATTTCACATATATTCCTGCATAGAACTTATTCAGACATTTCTTGTTGTCTTAGGAACAAGACATATAAGTCTCCATGTGCAATATCCACATCACATGTTTGGCTTCTCTTTATTTACCAAATTGTTAATTTTGAGCTGATGAACAGGACATCTGCATGTTTTGTGTACAAGGGCAAATATGGGGGAAAACTCACAGCAGTTAAGATAAAAAATGTGGTCTACCCATGAACTGTACCCTTTATAGCTATCTGCCCTATGGAAATTAACTGCTCTGGTGTGTCAAGATCGAGCACATGTATTACTGGAGATACTTTGCTGTTCTGATATTAAATAATTAACTATACTGGGCCTAGCAAGCCCCTGCATCCCCTCAGATGTGTTCCTAAGATTGGTAGGAAATTATGGAAAAAGAACTAAATGGAAGAGATCCTGTTTCATCCATGCTTTCTTTATCATCACCTGATCTTGCATTTCATTAAACCCCCATATCTTTTCAGCTGCACTGATCATGGATGCAGCAGGGAAGTGTCTGTTGAAGCCATTTTACCAAAAAATAACAAAGGGCCACATTTCTTTGGCACATAGCATGACCACAGGCCTAGCCATGAGTAAAAAGCCACTTTGACTGCGTAGCCCATGTACTAAAATGATTTTCTCAGCCTGGTCTGGATTCTAGTCAGGTCACTGAGGCTTCCTCCTGACCCCACCAAGGAGGAGGACGGCACCCGGCAAGCCCTGCCTCGCACGAGGAGCCCTGACACAGACCAGGGGTCTCTCGGTCACATGAGAAATGGTTTGTAGGCTCAGGGCCCCAGGGGCCATTATTTCAAAGTTGCACAGCCATCATGTAGCTGCACGAAGCACCTCCTGCCGTGTCTGTGCCTTTCAAGAAACAAAGCTGTGTTGTGAACTGTTGGCGATGTTAATAGCTTTCTTCCCTCTAGAGATTTGCTCCCGCTTTGGCCCCAAATATTTCAAAATAGCTGAAGCTGGCAGCAAGAGCCATGGGAAGAAAAATGTTAATGCATGTTAATTTCTGGTTTAGACATGATGAGAATTTCATTTTCTTCATTAAAATACCCCAGTGCTGATGGGATTCTCCTCTGATTCATGGACTATACCTTGTAGTGCTCCTCTCTGAGCGATCATATATACAGCCTGATGTTTTAAATCGTTTTGTTTTCCTCTCCTTCCAGCTATTCCACTTATCATTCTCCACTAATACATAATATGCTCTCCTTCCAGTTCAATGGCTGCGTTTTTGTGCAGGAATTTCTGGACATTTTTTAAAATTTCCCAGTAAAAACTGACATTATCAGAAATTGCAGCATCATGGTTACTCACAGTGAAAGGGAGAGACAGAGTGACAGGTTTGCAGAGGAATCTGCTACTAGTAAACAGAAAAATAAAATGCAAAAGCAAACTGGGATTCAGGCTGACTGGGGAAGTAGGAGGGGGCATGGAAGAGCAGTTTTGTACTCCAGAGAACAAACAAATAATCCCATAGAGTCACTTTGAAGGAATGATTGAGGACAGAGGCTCAGTTGCTGGATAGTCGTATCAGTTGTTAAGTGTCAATTAAAAGAATCCCATCTGTGGAAAGCTGTAGAGAATACAATTATATATGCTTATGCTGTTTTTGCTTAGTTGAAGAGTGGAAAACTTGCATTTCACATGATCAAATATAGAATCCACATAACACAGCAGCATGTGGTCTGTCCTTAAATGGCCTAATCAGTGTAGATCATAGCAACTGCTTTCCAAACATACAAAGAGAACACTTAGAAATCTAGAGACAGAGAAGAGAAAGGCATCAAGGATTCAGAGTAACAGACTGCAGAGATTAATGTTGCCTCCCACTCTGCATAGAGCACTTTTATTCCACTCTGATCTTCAAGATAAACATGTAAGAGAAACCTGCTCCATTGTATCAACTCTGATACTGTGAGGGTGCTGCAGTGTCAGGCCTCAACACCAGCCTTTCCCAAGGAGTGGAGCCAACTGCAGATATCACATTAGTCCTGAAAAGTCACCTAAAGGCTTCCAAAGAGCAATATGGAAATCTATTTTTGGACTGTACATTTGCTAGGGAAGAAGCATGCAATGGGATGGTCTGTGCATAGGAAAATCAATTCATTTGGTACCTGACAGAACTGGTACACATGAAATTCATTGCTAGGTATAAGGAAGACAAAACCTCAGCAAACCAGAAGGTCAGTGTTGTTCAAATCACCATGCAAGAAGAGTAATAATCACAGCCCATAGTAACCTCATTGATTCACACTGCATAGCATCACCATGAGTAGATCCCGTGGGGAGCCCTTTTTCCCTGTTTTCTGCCTTGCCAGGAGACACTGTTCACACTAGATGAGAATGACCTATGTGACTTAGTACAAAGAATAACCAAATACACCTCTCAGTCTACCACTCCCTTTCACCACCTCTGCTGTCACTGTATACTCTGCGTTTTAAGAAAAATACACACCACGCTGAGGTTTAAAATGCCATGTTGTATCTTGCTGTGACGAACTCCATCAGTGCTGGGGGAAAGCTGACTCTTTCAGACTGAGAAGCTATGCTGAAAGCCCAAGAGGACAAGCCCAGGAGCTCACTTATCAGTGTACAAAGCTGTCATCGTGCAGAGCAGAACCACTGAATGATAGGGCAAGGCTGTGAAAACAGATACAGTTTCCTTAAAAACCCTACCTAAAAAAAAAATGCAAATCAGTGGTTGCAGTCACACTGCATTATTCTTTAAGACACCTATTTAAAGCCACTTCTTTTTTTCTAACTACCCTAGGGTGCCACAAATGTTTTCTAGTCTAGCTATAGAGTGAGGGCATTTTCATGCCAAGTACTACAGACCACACAGAAGAAGCTGCAATTAATGGAATTTCAGTGCTCTGCATTGCTGATCTACTTAGCAATGCATTTTTGAGGACATTTTAAAAGTTGTTTAGCTGACTGCCAAAAATGAGGATAATTAAAAATAGATTCACAGCTGTTTGGGAAAGCTGAGATATAATTTTGTCTTCATTATGCCTTATTGCAGATGTTATTGATTTAGTCTCACTGCATTTTAGTAGGCAATATCAATTCATGCCATCTTTGACTTTGGAAACTGGGAAGTCCATTTATTCTCATTCTTACGGCTCACAGTATAGAAGAAGGGAAAATAATTATGAAGTAAATTTGGAAGACAGCCTCTTTGTGTGGCAGCACCATTGTGCAGGTGATCAGAGCTGATAAGCTTCTCAAAACATCCCTATACAGTGAGCCTCAGATTGCAGCAGAATTTTTACAAAATATGCTCTGAAAATAGCACTTGAATTTTCTGCTCCGAGGGACTTTGCTTTAGTGAGAGTTTTCTCACTAAGGAAGAAACTGAGTCCATTTATACATGTCTATATATGTGTTTGTGAATATGTTTATGCAGGATCAAATGCTGCTCTTTGTGGCACACATGAAGGGTCAACTCACTTTGCCATAATCAACTTAAACAGGGGGAGAAGTCTAAATTTCCTGGTATCTGATCACTGGTGCAGAAAGCCTTCAAGAATTCCTCCGACAGAAATTGTACACATAATTCCTGGAAGTTTCATAAAATCCATATGTAAAAGCACAAAGGACAAGACCTTAATTAAAAATTGTAATAATAACATAAGCACTGAATCATGCATTAAATAAACCTCTCATCACTCATTCTCAACAAGAACTGCACATACACTGTTGTGACTGTGCAACATTTAATGTTGCCCTTTTGGGTAAAGAACAATATGCAAATACCTTTCCTCTGCCCAACTGGTTCCTTTAAAGAGCTGTGCTCCTTAACACCCTCACACTGACTTTGGTGAGCCTTCTTACTCAGCTCAGCTTTAATGCTTTGTAGCCACTCTCAATGGAGTGAAAGGCAACTAGTGCTGCAGCCCTCTTCTTTATTGTGCTGAAGAGGACCTACACATGGCCAGCGTGTGGGTTGGGAAAGCAGCTGTGGCATTGTTAGCCAGCACTCACTTCCCACATATGCTACTAGCCCAGGATGAATGAACCCACCACAGGCAATTGTCACCCACAGCATTTCTAAGGAGCTTTTTGTCCACTTCCATTGCTTAAGCCAGCAGACCTCCTTGGCTAAAGCTAGCACTGTGTACACTGCTATTTTTCACCTTAGGATGTTTATCCTGGAAGCTGTGGTGTGAGACAGTCTTGCCACTTCCCTCAAGTACAGATCAATCCTCAGCAAAGGAAAGGGACAGCCATTTTGCAGTGAAGAACACCTGGTTTTGGTAATCCTGTAAAATACAATTTTTTTCACATGATCAAATATAGAATCCATGTAACACAGAACCATGTGGTCTCTCCTTAAATGGCCTAATCAGTGTAGATCATAGCAACTGCTTTCTAAACATACCAAGAGGACACTTAGAAATCTAGAGCATTAAGCATTCTCCAGAACTGGTGAGAATGCTTAACATTTTGCAGCCTCCATAAGGCCTCCATAAAAGGGCTCAGCACTGCAAATCCCACACTAACATTGGCACACTTTCAACCATAGTGGGTCCATGCATGTGACTAACTGCACACAAATGAAAGTAAAGGAATTCACAGATTGTCTCGCAGTGTCTTAAAAGGAACTCAAAACTCTTTACAGAGCACAATATATCTCACACCCACAGAAGGATCTGTCTACAAAAGGACTTCACACATTGAAGCCTTAATTGGGATCATCTCAAAAGAATAGAGAGCTGAATCATCCCTTGTGGCCCTGAGATCTCTGCTGCTATTGAGACTAGTAATACAAAATACATGCTTTGGTAATTTAATTATAATTTAATTATAATTTAATTTTATCCTTTATCCAACAGAGTAGAGTGCTGAACTTCAAGCACAGGAGCTCTGAGGGGAAGAAGAAGGATTCCTGTGCTTAGGTTTATGTGCTTTGCTGCTCTATATTAGATCAACATTAGGGCTATGTGTGGCCTCAGGACATGCTGTGAGCTGGCAGAACTGACTTTGGCCAAAAGAGACTTGCACTTTTCTTTCTCACAGGTCCCAGTCTTGGCCATGCAATCCCATCACTGGCCATGCACTGATGATGATGTTCATCAGATGAAAGGCGTGAAAAGGTGGTGGAAAAGCATGGTCAGAGGAGGAGCACAGGCAGGTAGAAAAGGACAAAGGTCTCTTGTCTTCCATGAATCTTCCTCTGGACTTGGCTGTCTTTTGAACTGATGCTGGCATATTACTGTCACCAATGGGACATGTAGAGAACTGAACATCAGAATCAGTGTTTTCAGTATTTTTTCAACTAAAGATGAGAATTCTGACCAAACCACCATATCTTTACAGAAGAAACACTTGTGTTTCAGCCAAGACATATAAATGTGTATTGGAAAAGGGATGTAGAGAGCTGTGTGTGAGATACTGTGTTTTGCAGGAACATAAATCCTTTTGGGCAGTAAAGCCTGCTTCTCTGTGCTTTGGCCAGGAACCCCAGCTGCCTCAAATAAAATGGGCACAGCCCTTGCTGGTTGGCTGACACATAAAGGATCAAACCAACGCTTAAAAACATGAGCTGCTCTTGCCTTAACTTGTAGCCCAAGGCTCTAACAGTATGTCTCTGCTGCAGGTGGGTGGGCTGCTGAGCAGGGTCCTGTTGTCCCTTGCTATGTGACATCTTTCTAAGCTTCAACAAACAGTAGTAAAGGGCTGTGCCCATTACTTCTCACTCTGGCTTTGGCACATAAACTCCACTGTGCCAAAGCACATTGATGGCCATCTAGTCCTATTACTTACTGCTTTCTTGGTTTGCCTTTCACATGACTGTAAGCCTGTGAATAGCACCAATGATATTTCTGCATAGGTTTGGTAACTTTTGTATCCTTTGATGGATCTTTCCTTAGTCACATACATGTAAGCCTAAATGTGTGGCTCTTAGTAGCTCTGTGCAAGCATTTCCTAAGCCTTTCTGTGCATTTTCTGGCATTATACAGCTAGACCATTCTGACTTTCTCTTCGGGGAAACATCTGAAATTCTCAGACCCATCTATCTTTATGCTCAGTTGCTATCTGATCTCCGGGGGCTCCACTGCAGTGTTCCCACACTCAGGCAGAGCTGCCTTCCTGCTTCTTTTGCACTGATTAACAACCTCCTGCCTCTTCTGTCTCCCAGCTTCCCATTGCTTTGTGGGTACTCTGTGCTCAAATTCCCATTTGATGCTGAACTGGTTTCAAGCTCTGCCGAGGCAATCTGTGATCTGTTGTCTGAGCACAGAATCATGACAGCAACACCTTGCCAAGGGCACTACAATGTCTTGTTCTCAGCCCTTGCCTGTGTGTCCTTCAGGCAACATCATTCTTGCTTGGAGATGGAGTAAAGAATTATTGTGGCTGATAGCATGATGATTATTCAGAATTATGTTCACATCTTGTGATGCAGACCAGTGTCTCCATTTCTGTAATTCTGATCACTCTGTACATACTGCACTGCCCAAATCTGCCCTTCTTTGGGCAGTCATGCCATGCCACTGAATCTTTTTTAATCTGTGTGGTTTTGCCCTGTGTGAGAGGTATGGACCCTTCCCTCAGACAACTGCAGTGCAGGTGTGAACAGATGAGCCAGTCCCTTGCAGATCCTTGCAGAGCCAGTGGAAAGAAATAACTTTCAAACAGATCAAGCTGGTTTAGAAAGGCTAAAATATGACAAATAATGACCTATAGTCTGCTGACAGTATTGACTACATCTTCAGTGACTAAAATGGGAACCCAGCAGCTCTTTGTAGAGTTCAGTAACATGACTGAGGTTGCTATGAAGTTGCTTAGCAGTTTTTAAAACCCCTCATCTTGCATTCTGATCCATCAGCAGATGTGACCAACTCTTCTGCTGCTGCGTTTGCAGCTGTTGATTGTCCCAGTCCAAATGTACTGAACATATTACTGCCTTCAGTACCGTGTTGTGTTTGATGCCTGATTTTACTGCCTAGTGCTGCCTTTGAGAAGGAGTTTTAGGCAGGATGGCAAGTGGTGTCTTTTATTGCATAGAAGATTTGTGAAGCCTCACTAGAGAAAATGAGCAGTGTCATTTTCTCTCATTCCAGTCTAATGTTGAGTGCTGTTCACAATGGCTTATTCACCACACTGCCTGTTGTCAGAAGGCATAATTCACTATAGCCAAAGGCAAACTGGCAAAAAATTCCCATCAAAGAAGCACAGGGAATGGGTCATTCTCAGCCCAGAAATTTCTCATTTCTGTATTCACATGATGTCTACTTATAAATGCTACAGAGTAGTGGCTTCAGCACAGTGATACTGCTAGATTTCCTTTCCCAATATCACCCTTTACCTCTAGTTGCTGCACAGAGTAGCAATATTTTATGGTATACGCCTGTTTTAGGCTATCTTTATGCTTTCCAGGTCCCACCTTCTGGGCTGGGGCTTCTGACTAAACCCCACCATGTGGCAGCTGCCTTATTGCTTTACAGAATTCTTCTGCATGTGCACAGCATCTGGACATTTCCACTGATGGAGGCATTTCCTGAGTCTGAGTGTGTCTCAGAAGGAGGATGGAGCTCAGCAGAGGGTGCCAGATGAGCTGGCTTCAGACTCCCCTGCTGCCTGTAGTCTGTGGTCGGTCTCCTACCCCTTAGCAGCTGCCATAGCCTGGTACCACAAACTTGCCTTTTACTCAAGGTTTCCCTTTCTCTGGTGCTATGATTTCCATCCATGAAAGGCAGCTGATGCTGTACCTGCTAGAGCTCTGCTTGTGCTTGCTACCTGCCACAGGTAGAATAAGCTCAGTGCGTTTCCTATGACCAGACAGGACTGGGCAGGGCATTTATTTCACTGCTGTGCTCTGTGCATCAGGATGCGCACGCCCAGCATCTCATGGATGGAATAGTTCTTCCTCTGCAGGGGAGCTGATGTGACATTGCAGCTGATCCCCATCCAGTTGGCACCCAAGTGAATTCTGAGCCTGCAGGAGCTGGATGGTGGGCAACCCTCCACCATGTCTGTCGTCCCATGAAAGTCACAGTGCAGAGCTCCTTCTCTGTAGTGAATGTTTGTTTGTCTGTCTGTCTTGCTGCTGCTTGAGTCATGGCTTTTTTGGTTTTTTCCCGGAAGAGCTGCCCAGGGGTACAAAATCCTCACATAGGTACCTCATGGAGGGCAGTCCTTAGGCGCAGCTGGTCGGTCTCCACCCTGCCTGTGGTGAGGCTGTACATCCACCTGGTGTCCAAACGGTGAACTGAGGCTCTGCTTTCACTCCCCACACCTCGGGTAGTCTCTTGTCTTCCTGAAGGCAGCCCTTATGTTTACTGGTCAGGGAAGGTACTTCAGGAAAGGTTCTGCTCCTTTCCCCGTGGGAGATCAGCTGCCCCGTAATTGTAGGAAATCCTTCTCAAACGTCAGATATTTTTATTGCATAAATAACGTGTAGCAAGACAGGTCCCCTACACAATGTTGTCTCTAAACAGGGCCTTTCTGATGTAAGTGTGGCAAGGCAGAGTTTTGGCCCTGCACACACTCACTCTCCTCAGCCCTCCTGCTTTCATGTGAAACCAAGACCTGTCCAGATACTCTGTCTGCAGTCAGAGGCAACATCAGCCCTTCCTCACCCATGGCTGCTTCTGGCAATTCTACCTTACTGACTTCTTGTTCTTGCCTGTGCCTTACACATTTTCATTGTTCATTATGCTTTGCAGCATGATGACTGAAAGAGTATATTTAGATTAAATATTGGGAAGAAATTCTGTCCTGTGAGGGTGGTGAGACACTGGGACAGGTTGCCCAGAGAAGCTCTGGTTGCCCCTGAATCCCTGGAATTGTTCAAGGACAGCTTGGGTGGCTCCCTGGTCTAGTGGGAGGTGTCCCTTCCCATGACAAGAAGGTTGGAATGAGGTGGTCTTTAATGTCCCTCCAACCCAAACTATTCTATGATGATTCTTTGTCTGGGCCACACCCATGATCTATCAAGGCTGTTTTAGCTTTAGCTACAGGGATTTTATATTTCCCCCATTTGAAAATGCAGTTATCTCTCTCATTCCCCACAATTAAAGTGATGGCAATCCTGTTCAATTCCCACCATACAAATCCATGCTCTGCTGCTACAATGACAGTGCTTTTTAACTTCAGCTCAAATTAAAGCCAAAGTCTCATTGCTGCCACTTTCAGAAACTGGGGCCCACAAAGATTTAGAAAATTAATAAAAATAAAAGCCACTGGGGCTGGCAGCTGCATTCTGTGGAGGGCGGAACCCATCATGGCAGCCTCAAGAGGGGGCACAGGGACCCTGTGGCAGGGTCACCTCAGGGCAGAGGGACTCCCGTGACTACAGGGAGCTTGTGGCGGAGCCACCCCGGTGCACAGGGACCTTGTGGCAGTGGTACTCCAGGGGCTGAGAGACCCCTGCGGCAGGGTGCCCCCGGGGGCAGGGGGACTGCCACTGTAGGGTCACGCCATGGCAGAGGGAGCCCGAGCCACAGTGCCCGGAGCACAGGGACCCTGGTGGCACAGAGACCCTGGTGGCACACGGACCCTGGTGGTACAGGGACCCTGGTGGCACAGAGACCCTGGGGCAGCGCTGTCTCGAGGCCCAGGGACCCTGGTGGCAGTGCTATCCCATGGCATAAGGAACACGGTGGCACAAGAATCTTGCTGGCAGTGCTGTCCTGAGGCATGGGGACTCGGTGGCACAGACACCCTGGGTGGCACAGACACCCTGGGTGGCACAGAGACCCTGGTGGCACAGGGACCCTGGTGGCACACGGACCCTGGTGGCA
>QUSF01000003.1:30867964-30892693 GCA_003676055.1 Chloebia gouldiae
TGGTGGCACAGGGACCCTGGTGGCACACGGACCCTGGTGGCACACGGACCGTGGTGGCAGCGCTATCCCGAGGCACAGGGACGCGGTGGCGGCCCGGTGCTGCCACCTGGCGGCCACGCGAGTGGCAACAGCGGCTGCGCAGGGCCAGCGCCCCCCGGTGGCTGCGCGGCGGTGGCGGCGGTGGCCCCGCAGTGGCCCGGCGGTGGCGGCGGTGGCCCGGTGGTGACGGTGGTGGCCCCGCGGTGGCCCGGCGGTGGCGGTGGTGGCCCGGTGGTGGCGGCGGTGGCCCCGCAGGGGCCCCGCGGTGGCGGCGGTGTCCCGGTGGTGACGGTGGTGGCCCCGCAGTGGCCCGGTGGTGGCCCCGCAGTGGCCCGGCGGTGGCCCCGCAGTGGCCCGGCGGTGGCGGCGGTGGCGGTCGCGGGGCGGCGCGCGGGGGCAGAGCCCGCTGCCTGCGCGGCCAGTGCCGCACGAACCTGTAATGAACGAACCGCCCCGCAGGGAGGTTTTGTTTTATTTCCCTCTGGTTTGTGTTGTCTTTTCACAGAATCATAAAAGCATTTAGGTTGGAAAATACCTCTGACATTGCCAAGTCCGACCTATGACTAATCACCACCTTGTCAACTTGACCATGGCACTAAGTGCCACATTCTTTCTCGGATGCCTCCAGGGATGGTGACTCCACCACCACTAGCTCATTCCAATTTTAAACAGTGCTTTCCGTAAAGAAATTCCTCCAGATGTCCAACTTAAAACTCCCCTGCCCAGCCTGAAGCTATGTCCTCTTGTCCTGTGGCCTTGCCACAAGTCTCTTAAAATTTGTGCTGGAATCATCACAACAGCTCCATCCCAGGAAGCCTGGCCTGGATGCAACGCTGGAGCCGAGCCTCTCTTTACCCTTTGTTCACAGTCACTTTCCCACTCTCCTGTTCATGGTGGTACTGAAGCACCTCAACATCCATCAGCAGCAGCCTGATTCCTTTAAGACAGGTGAGGTGTGCTCACTGTGGGTCTGGCACAGGGAAATCCTGACACTCTATTCATGAGCAACACCATCTCCTGGGAGCTTAAGGGATGCCCAGCAACAAGCCAAAATGCTACATTTCACCCAAGCCCCTTTCTGTGACTCTTCTAGTCCACTGACCAGGCAAATCCTGACTTTACACCACTGGTGCAAAGACTGTATGGACTCTGGCTCCAGCCCAGCCTTTTCATTAATTACATTCAGGTAAAGGATCTGCTTAGAAAACAGGCATTATCTGTAGCCTAAGTTCTGTTGGGAAACAGATTACCTGAAATACTGACAAGCAATGACAACCACTATTATATATGTATTACAATACTGGTAATAAAACTGACCTGTAAATCAGAGCAGGCAAGACAACTGAAGTACAGGCTAACTGATTAGGAGTTAAGCTGGAAAAAACCCAAACCCAAGCCTGGGCTCAAGCCTCAGGCCAATTTGTGTTTCAAATATTATATTATTTTTGCAAATATAAACACAATAATTACATCAGCATGGGTAGGAAGCTCCATTTGGCTCCCCTCCCCACCAGAAATCTTGCTTGGGCTGAAATTAATAAATAGATCATAAACCCTGTCTTCCTCTTTCCCCCTTTGGTCCCCAAATCCCTTGACTTTTTGAGACAGCGCCAATCAAGTGCAATTCTCAAAATGCGTTGCAAAGGTGGGCAGGTGAATTATTGCCTCCCCTGCCTGCAGACAAAGCTACAGGTCTGGCGTCAAGATTTTTTGAATGTCTGGAGAAAGCAAGACTTGGAGGAGGTGAAAAATTTCAAGACTGTGAAGGCCCTTGGGGCTCAGAGCTCACTGATGAGTGGGAGAAGGAAGCAACATGATGAGAGAGTGAGGATGGAGGTGATTGAGTAGGGCAGGATCCAGTATTTATGGTTCTCCCATGCTGCAGGAACTAGCTGCCTCCTATACATTTGTGGCACTCGACTTCCTGAAGATACCATGGGGGAGCAGCAGGGAAACAGTGAGTGACTGACCAGCATAACAACAAATATCTGGACTGGAAATAGGACTCTGGTCATAGGAGCAAAGTAGATAAGAAACACAGAAAGGAAGGGGGAGGAAAATACAAACAGCTGTGGTTTTTAAAGGTGGAAAAGCAGTGAGAGCCTTGGGGCCCTCTTCACACATTGTGGGACTCTGTCTCTCACCAAAAATTCTATTTGAAAATCCTGACACTTCTGTTTCTTTGCAAAGAGACTTGTGGACAGGACTCAGCCTCTGAATCACAGCAAAAACCATGCAAGAAAAACAAAAGCAACCTGAAGTTTGCCAGGCAAGATAAGTATTGATCTAAATCTCAGCCACATGGCACATGGGATGTCATGTGTACAATGGTGTCATCATGATTTCACAAGTGATTTCATAAGCCTCACCCTAAAAATGTGAGGCTGACTCCACTGACGCAGGCTGAGCAAGATAAAGAGATGTAGGGTAATGGGGAGCAATGCTGGGTGCAGCCCTTTCCTCCTTCTTACTGAGCCTCAAACTCACATAATGGGCTTCTGCACATGTGGCTGAAGGCACAAAAGCCCCTCCCCAGGCCACTGTTGCAGAAGAAACTAGCACTTCTACAGATGTCTCATGTTGCTCAAGTATTTTGTTGAAAGGTTATTGCTGCCTGGACACACATGGGTGCAGCACTGGCAGCTCAAGGAATGCTCCTTCAGGGAGCAGCCTCCATTAGCCTCGGGACAATGGGTTTGGTTTAGGGCATAAAGCTGGATAAATGGGTGAGAAAGGCACAGTGTGTGCCAACAGGGTGGAGAGTCCTGCTGCAAACAGCAGCACAGCATAAGATGAGGGGCTGTTCGTGGTAGTGACAGAGTCCATTTCCCATTTTCTCAGCATACCAGTTTTTTTCTGAGCTTCAGAGTCTTTTTAAATTGTTTGAGTGCTGTTAACGTGTCTCTCGGCAGCTTGTCAGAGAGACATTTGCAGCCACAGCAGAGCTAGACAACTGTTGCTTGTCAGAACAAGAGGTCAAGTGTGAGCCACTCCAGAGGGAGGCAGGGAGCCAGGACAGCCACCAGAGATTACATGGTACTGGGGACACTGAAAGGCAGCAAAGAGTCTCTTTTTCACAACCTGTGGTTTATTTTTCAAAGCAGGTCCAGCTGCTGCAGCTGGGAGTGTCCTTGCTCTTGATCAGACTTGTGACATGCCATCCTCCAATAATTCGGTGATGCCTCACAGGCCCTCATTCAACTCAGCCCTGCCTCCAGCCTGCTGATTTGGAAAGGCTTTAGCAAGCTTACTTAATTTACGTTTTTTTTTTGGTATAAAATAAAACGCATCTGCCCATTCAGTGTAGATTAGATCTTCTTGTAAGTCAGAGACCCTGCAAGCTGCTCATACAAATATTTGCAGTGACACTAGGATGAAAGGAGCCACATCTGGCCCACTCCACACCCTTTTGTTTAAACAGCAGCACACAATTCATATGTTTTAGTTATAAAATAGTAATATCCTTTAAATTTGTATGAAGTGAACCCAAGAAACTATAATTAGAAAGAGAGTTTCTGGAAATGCAACAAGGAAATATTAATACAGTGCAAAAAGTGATCCAAGACTATTGCCCCACAGAGATATGTTGTCTAAAACATTGTATTAGCTACTTTTTCTCTCTTAATCCAATAGGACTGCATCTCTGGAGCAATCCTTTGTGAACATTTAGCCTCCTTGACCATAAATCTCAGCCGTTTGACACCCAAGTTATTAAATTATGTTTGTGTTGTTATATCATAACATGATGCTTAGCCATATATCATGCCCCCAAGGACAGCACAGGACTGGCAAATGGTAAAACAAAGCTCCTCCTTCCAGACCTCTTAAAAGCTTGGAGAATCTCTGTAGTTTGCTGGCAGCACTGGCCTGTACTTGTAATTGTGTATGATTTCACTTAGTAGTATACCATGTTACATTTGCTTATTGTCTAGGTCATTACAATAAGGCTACTTTTACAAGAAAAACTAAATCAGCAGTGCTAGCACACAGTAGTTTCTTCTTACAATTCTTAATTGGCATTTCAGAGGGGCCATAAATGTTGTGTCATCCATAATAAAATGCTGGGGACTAAACAGGAGGGGGGAAAAAAAGGTATCATGGCATTTAATTATTTAAGGTTTAAACTCCACTGCATAATCTTGTGATGGTCTTCAGAAGCATTCTCTCCTCCAGTGCAGATGGAGGGATGCCTCATTCAAACACCATCTGGATGCTGTCTATCAGTGGAGGGTATGCTAAGGACCAGCTGTGGTTGCCTAGCAGCTCCTGCCTGCTGACTGACCCCTGGGGTGTAGCACTTGACAGTCGGAAATCAGGAAGTTCACCCCAAGTAAGGCAGTGCTCTTCATGGTGGCTTATGAAGTCAGTGTTCTTTCTCTTGACATCAGAGATGAATAAAACCACCACACCTTGCCTCGAATCATGTTATGACTACTTCTTGTGGTTGGTCGCTGTTGCTCTCACACCTTGCCTAAAGATATTTTGGACCTCCAGGGGCTAAAAGTCTTCATGGTTAGCACTGACACTTCCAGACTCACTTTTGGCTGCAGTGCCAGTATGTGTGTGGCCACAGATGTTTTACAATTGCTGCAGGCGCCTCCAGAGGAGCCTTCACAGGAAAAGTTCCTGCCAGGTGTACTTCTGCCCCTGTGAAAGAAGGAATACGGACAATTCCTGACATCCAGCAGGGGAGTTCCACACCCAACAGTTCTTACATCACTTTCTCATTGCTCCAGCTTTTGCATGCAAAATCTCCCAAAGCAGTTTTTCTAACAACCTCTAAATCTGAACTAACACTGTAACCGTGCCTTTCTCATTACTATAATGTCTTTCTAGTTATCAGTTATTGTGCCTTATTATGCGAAAATTAGAAATACATTATTACCAGCAAATCCATTTTCTCAATTGTACAGACTTTTACAACCTGACATAATCTCTTAAAATCTGAATTGCTTACAACGAAACAGACCCTTTTTTCTTCATGAAGATGTCAGAGAATTTCAATTTCAGCTAACTCTTGTAATCCTAATGAGCTTCCTTCTCTAAGGCACTGTCAATGCTCTTCATGCTGTAATAGTTCCAGGAACAATTGGAAACCACTTGGATAATAACATCAGATTTTTTAGATCAATATACTTTTGTAATATGAAACTTTTGCCATATCTGACTATCTAAGCCATAGTCTTTTTTTTTCTTTGCTTTTTTGGGTGAGGGTTGTGCTGGAAACATCCTAGGCACTGAGAAATCTTGATACAATTATGCCCTCTAAGAGGTGACAATCAAGAAGTTGATGGATAGAGTCCATTATATGAAACTGGAAAATTCTAGTGTTGCAGCATTGTACAGATGATTTTTAAACAGAAGGCTGCTTCTTTTATGCATTTGACATTTTACTTTTTATTCTGTAAGGATTGCACACTCTATGAATCTGACTGGAGGTAAACATGTCTTATGAGCCCATTAGAGACATCTCTTCTGATTTTGTTAATCAGTAAATATAATAAGAGTTACTTTCTTTGTGTAGATTGAGGCTTGCATTGACAAAATGGGAGGTTTTTTTTTTTGCTAACAAGTTAGCCTGACTGAACTGTACTACATTCCAGAGGAATAAATATCAACTCAGGTGGCAAGGGCATGCCTAGTCCAAAAGTTGCAACAGTGACTGGGAAAAGTTCCTGCGCTTCAAGAGGCTTCCTATTTGGCACAAGAAAGGTAGATACACAACTGCTGTCATGAAGCTTACATTACCTGCCTCCAGACAACTATTTCTGAATTGATTTCTTGTTCACATAATCTCTTAGGCTTTTTTTCTTTCCTCTGTAGAAATGCCAACCTCCTGTTCATTTCAGGATTTCCGGGGCTCTGGAGTTAGTTTCCCTGGGTGATACTGCAGCATGCCTCCTGGCATTTCAACCATATGCTGTACCTTTCCAGAGTAAATGTGCTCAAGGTCTACATGCCTTTGAAAGGTTTAAGATTTCCTTTGATCTGCTGTAAAACCAGAGGATACCCTGTGTGCTTTTCAGACATCTCTATTCTTATGTGAAGGAAAAGCATGGGTACCTCCCATAGGCATCCTTCTGAATGGAAGAAAAGAAGTTCTCAGGGAAGTGTCTGTACTCTGCCCCAAACCTGTTTCAGATTTATCAGCCTTGCACTGGGGAAGATCCTGCCCTTCCTCTATATGTCTTTTGAGGATTTTTTGGTAATGTCTTTGGGCAAGGTACTATATTTTTAACCTGCTTCAATAAGTCCCTCAAAAGTAAACTTTTGAGCACAATAAAGTAGCTGCTGCTGAGTATCATTACTTGACCCACCACTAAGAAGTGTGCCCAGATTAAGAAGCTCACACTGTTCCTGCAGTCTGGGCTCTGAAGCTGCCTTGGGCATGTTGTCCTTGGCAGGGCTGCTGTTTTAATGATGCTTCTTTCTGTGCTATTTTAATGATGCTTCTTTCTGTGGTATTTTAACACCATTCTTTTGTTGTTCTTCTTATTCAGCCCATCTGCTTTTAAAGCTGATGGAAGGTTGCTGTTTCCTAACACCAGTTTTAAACAGGACAGTGAAAAAAAATTTCAGTTCCCAGTTTAGCACCTGCTGAAAACTTTAAGGCCCCTTCTCCTATCTAATCACACTTTAAGTCAAAAAGCACTAGACAAAAGCTGCAAGCATGCTCTGAACTGAGTAAGGTTTCCAGATCGGGGCTCATTCCAGTACAATGGGTGTCAAAAAGGCTCATGTCTCCCTCTGTATGAAGGAGCCTTGGGTCTGTTGTGTTTGTCTCCGTGCCACGATTCACAAAAAGTAAAGGACAGTGGCTCCTGCTCTGCTTCCAGTAAAACAAGCTCCTTTGCTGTGAGGCTGAGGGGGTGGAGAGGTCTGTCCAGTTTACTGCACCATCTGCTCTGTTCAGCCAAATCGCTTAATCTTAACCAATTTCAAAGGGAATGAGGTCAAAACTTCAGAGGTGACCTTAACTGTTCATAAAATATTTGCTGTCTCAGATGTTATGAAGAAAAGGTTGTTTCAGAGGAGCAGGGATCACTTGCCAGGATTCCTCCTGACACCAAAATGCACTTCCTTCTCCTTCTCCAAATACTAGAAAGTTCATCACTCCTCAGTCCCTGGCAGCAGCAGGAATCCACCCTTATAATCTCCCCCAGCTTCCTCAGCCCTTCAGCTTTCATGGCACCCCGTGTCTCTGGATTATCTCTGTGCTCATCTTCTTACCCATGTCTCATATCTTGAGTGCCCAGGATGCACCTCTGAACACTTAGAGAGCTTTACCTCCCTGGGTGTTTTTCACTGCCTTACATCCTGTAATCAGCTGGGACCCCCTTTATCTAGCCCACCTAGACCCCACTGGGGTGAGAGCCATTTGGGACCTATTCCAAGCTCTCCCTCAGCCACTCCTTCCCTGCCCAGGCTTTCTCCAGATGTATATTGGAAGTGCCATTAACTGCCTCCCAAGCACTTCCTAGCACAGGGGTTTCTCAAGGCACGATTCTTCCTTTTCTGCAGGTCAGATGTGCACTTTGAAGAAGATTACTTTGTAATTTACAGCTACAGAAATACTGCTTTTTTAAATACACAATACCCACAGAAAAGCCTTTTCCCTAACATTTGCTCAGAGCTCTTCAGGACCTTTCTCTTTCTTGTGCCTGGTCATGAGGAGAAAGCACAGACACATTTGGAATATAGGGACAGTAGCGTTCCAGAACAGAGTACATTGCTAGACACACATTTCTTTCTCAGCTGGATCCTGCTTTTCAGCAGGGGCTTCTCCCAGGTTTGGATTTCCCCCAGGTGGGAGCCAGGAAGGAGTGATGCTTCCATCTTCTGTATGGCCCATGACAAGCAGGACTGAGCCAACTGGGGTTTCATCTCAGTTCTGAGACAGAAGGAAGTCCAGTGTGGACTCTGAAGGGGAAGGATCATTTGATCGTGCAGACCTCTGACCTCCCCTCAGAAAGGGAAAATGTGTGATATTTTTATGTTTGTAATTTTTTGGAGGGAGGACAGTGCCTAAGAGCCGGGCAGATCAGACACAACCAGCAGCACAAGTGCAGTTGTGCTCCCTTTGAGTGGCAACAAGAGAACAACTTGTGCTATTTTAGCACCACACCCTGGCTTGAAACACAGCCAAGGACAACAAAGAATATCAGCAGAAAACTTGGGGATAAAAACGCTGCTTTTTATCAGCCTCTTCTATCCTACATAACAGATGCTGATTCAAACCTGGGTCTTGTTCTGCCAGGACTCTCTGCCTGTAAAACATCAGATGCCTAAAAGTTTGTCAACATTTCATCATCATTTAATGAAGGACATTGCCTTTTCCTATGAGCCTCACTTCACTCTGAATAAGAAGATATGTTACTTTTTTAAATTAATCTATTCTTAATGTCCTTTAATCACCCTTTCATGGCAATAAGAGGGCTTTAAAAATTCCATAAAGAAATTATCTTCTTTGATGAAGCTCTACATATGCATGCAGGGTTCTCTTCACGAGTTGTTAGTCCTTGGTGGCCTTTCTTGAGCTTGCTTAAGGCTCTTCCCAGAGAATATGAGTGCCATGAAAGGAGAATTGAGGGTGCCTTGGTATTTCTGTTTAGACATGTGTGTAGGCTCAGATATTTGGAGACAGATCTGCTGCCACCAGAGGGGGGATGTTGGGTTTGGAAAGAGTGCTGTCTTACAAAAGCAACAAAGCTTTCTGCGAGTGTACAGACATGGTGGAGTCTAACAAAAAGGTCAAAATTTGCTATGTACAATGCTTTGGCTGCTTTTTGGCCAAAAGCTTCTGCTGAACAAGACTTTTCCAGTTCATATGATTTTTGCTTCCTACTGGGACATCTCAGCTCCCACAGGAGTGGAGGAGTACAAAAGTGATTTGAATTGCATCAAGCCCTACAATTCTAAGTCAAATGAAAATCCAGAGTGCTGCTGCCATCAAGATCCTCTGACATTCAGTGAAAAAAACCTAAAAAACAACAGAGCACCATTCCCACAAGAAGACGAGGCTTTTGCTGGTGACGCTCCCCATGTTTCCCAGTCGAGCTCTCATGAATGCCATACAGCATCAACACTAACACAAAGCCCATTGACTCCATCCCCTCTGGCACTGAGCCTTCTGCCAGGCCCCCCACAGCTGCTGTGATTGCACAGGATGCAGAGGAGTGAGATCACTGTGTTGAATTCTGAGGAATGGCCAGCAGATGGGAACAATCAGATAAAGCCAGTAACTATCACTGGGGAGGAAAAAAATCTCATTAAATTCTCCTGAGAAACATGACCTAAGAAAGACCTTTTTTTCTGGTGCTGTCCAGCCTCTGCTTCAAACCTTCACCCAGAGGAATGAAGCCACTGCACAGCCCACCTGCCTGAGGGAACAATCGCAGGGCAGAGTGAAGGCAGGCTGAGAGAGGAACATCCTCTGCCACGGCAAATACAGGAGTGGAGCTGTTTGCCTCGAGGAGATGGCAGACAACTACCTTGGATCCCTCCTGGAAAGCCAGCGTGTCTCCAAGGTCAGTGAAGTACAGAAAGCCTGCAGAGCAGGGCTGCTGCTTTTGGTCAGGCTGGCAAAGGAGAAGCAGAAAGAGGTGAAGGAGAGCAAAATTTTGTCATGGTGTTATGAGGGCAAGAGCAAGACCAGCGCTGTGAAAGGGACCCTCAGCCCTGCCTCTGTCCTTGGGAAAGCATGGTGTGGGAGCACAGCACTGCCCAGGGCAGAGCAAGGCAGAGGTACTGACAAGACTTTTCCATGGACCCTCAGAATTCCACGTCCACTTAAACAGACTCTGGCATAAATGAAGAAGTTTGTGCCAGTGTTGTAAGCTTTTTGAGACAGGGACCATCATTTTATCTGGCATTTATACAGTCCCCATCACTGCAACAACCTGGACAATAACAATCTTTTCTGTACAGTTGCACTATTAAATGATCTTGTTATTATTAGCCAGGTAACAACAAACCTTAATAGCAAAAATTTCAATACCTTTCAAGATGAAACAAACCAGTGGAGCCAGTGGTTCCTATTTCTTGCTATGAAGTTAAGTTTATTTCTAGACACTATTTCTTTTTTTCTTCTCAAATGTAACTTAATTCAACAGAGGATGACATTGATTACTCCCCAAGTGCCTTTATTTTGTCTGAGCCTGATGCCTGCAGGAGTCTCCCATGGTGCTGTAATGGTGTATAGAGGACTATTTAGGTGAGTTAGTGCTTTTCCAGGTTGCAGCTCCAGTCCAAGATTTCTTGCAGTGTTCTGTCTCCATGGGGAGCTGCACAGAGGGGAACAGCAAACACAGCATCACAAGGGGAAATCGCACTCTTTTTCACAGTGAGAGCAGATCAGGACTTTAAAAACATGCCTTGTCTCAGGACAAACCCAGAAAAAGTAATTCTGAGGACGTCTGAGGCATGTGCATCTCCTCCAAACAAAAGTGCCTGAATAGCAACAAGTGTTTTTAGTCCCAAACCCCAAAGAATTTACATCACTACTAGATATGTATAGGTCTTTAAAAGAAACCATGCAAAGGTTGGAGGTTGGTTCACAGGTTGATGCAAAACTTCATCCTCAGTAAATGACAGCAGGCCCTTTGGGAGAAGTTAGTACTGTCATCATCATCACCATCACTTTTTAGTTGTGACAAAATGAGACAAATTACTTCAGTGACCTAGCCCAACGGAGTCATGGTGTTCATAAGGGAACATAGCAACACACAACACCTGGAGACATAAAGAAGTGACTTTCAAAAAAATGTGCTGGAATTTGAAATGGTTCTTGTGCAAAAAACGCATTGCATCAGTGACAGTTTGTTCTGGTACTTAATTTCCTGGCAACATTTACCACGTTCCCTGGCAATAACTAACAACACTACCTGTGTTGTTGCAGATGGTTCAGTGGTTTCTACATTCTTTGTACAAGCAAGTAATTTGTTTTCTCAATGGGATGTATTTGCCAGAGATTTTCAACTGTCCAAACAACCCCCTCCCTTGCTCATGATCTCACCACCGTGTACCCATTAGGCTGCTTTTCAGCCCAGAAAGACCATGGTGACATTCGTTGCTGAGTGCTGGCCTGTGCTCTTGTGATGAAGAGCTAAGTTGAAGTTGGCTTGAGAGAGAAGCAGTCAGCTTGGAGGAGTTTAGCATCAGAAATGTTTATATCAACTATTTCTGTGAATTAATGCAAAAGAAGGGCTAGCTGGGTCAGTGTTTGGCAGATGGGATGAAGAGGAGGGTAAGGAACATGGGGCGCTTTGTTTGTCCTTTTACATCCATCTATGAAATAAATGAGATGGTTACTCTGGCCAGAATCTTTGCCTGGGGACAGGGAGACAAGACAAAGAAATAAGAAATCTGTAGCTCTTAATCTGCTACATTTGTGTTACGACTTGTGCTCTCTACCTGCAGCTCACACAGTGGAGCAAAGCCTCTCAGGGCAGCGTTACAGCGTCTGGAGAGGACACAGGACATTTCCTCACTGGGCCACGTGCCTGGCACTCAGCAAGTGCCATCCCCAGGGCTGCATGTGCCCACGGGGTGGAGAGCACTGGAAGTATAACCCATTTTTGAGAGGGTCTGGTACAAAATCCTTCCAAAACAGACCGTGTCTTTTCAGTCCCACCATTGGCTTTATCCCCACCATAGTTTTTTGATAAAAGGGTTGATCTGGAGAAAACACATATCTGTTAAAGCTGAAACAATTTTCCATTTGGATAAATCTCCTCATTGAAATGTCTTTTTTGGGAAGTGGGAAGGAAAAGAAAATGTTTTGAAATGGTCAAAGTGTCCCACACCTGTGATTTCTGAATAATAAATACATTTTCTACTTCAACAGGATATTTAATGTTTTGAAAATGTATGGTATTGAAAAAGAGGTTTACTCCAGAGAATATTAAAGTTATTATTTGCAAACAACCAAACATAGTGGGTTTTTTATGCTTCTTAATTAAAGAAATATCTTTCTATCTATAATCATGTTACTGGCTTTGACATTTACTGGTCTTGACTTTTGGTCCTGGTTTAGGACAGGGAAAGAAAATGTCAGGATCCCTGTGGAAGTATTCACAGGGAGAACTCACTCTCACTGAATAGAACATTTTCCCATGCAGTTCTATGCTCAAAACCTTCAGATGCCAACAAATTACTGATTAGTCTTCCCTGTTCTTGAGCAGGGATCACCATGTTGCAGAGCATTTCAGGATAGGGCAGAAAGCACCTCTCATCATATTGTTAAAGATGTGTTTCCACACACAGAGCAAGTATGTTCCCAAGACATCTCAAATTAAAGACTCCAAAATAGCTAAAGTAACCTTAGTAACCTCTGACTCTCAACCTCTGTGACTTGAATCTTCAGATATCATGAAACTGGCTTTAAAACTGCACCAAAAATACATTAAGATATTTAACTTGTCTTCTTGATTATTTTGTAAATTCCTTGACTATTTTTCAAGCTTTTCAGTATCTGTGCCAGCACCAGAAATTTATCACATCCTGCATGAGAGCTGAGAGCCGGAGCAGGGAGAGCTGCACAGGGACACTTGCAGGGGGAGGTGGGGCAGAGGGGTCCTTTCTGCACAGCTCTGTAGCAGTTGCTATCATTTAGGCACTGAAGGCTCTCTCTGAAAACACCAACAGGCAGCCTTCTGAAAGTTCATGCCTCGGGGCATCTCCCAGAGGTACCAACACCTGTAGATGGAAGAATGATGAGACCTGCAGCAGAGAATAAGCCTTGCAAGGGCAGTGCTCCCAGCTCTTTCCTGCATCTCGTCTCACTCAGGTTTTCAGAGAATAACAAAGAAGCCTTTGGCCAGAGTAAGTTTGGTATCAGTGAAAAATGGGTCACAACAGAGAATATCAAGCCAGGTGTTTGCTCTGGGTTTTATCATGAGAGACTGGAAGTAAGATTCGTTCTGCTCTAATCAAGCTATGAGAAAAAAGAGAGAACAAGGCAAGCCTGGAACCTCTGTAATTCTGCCTTATCTCAGTGGTTTCATCTTCAGTCAGAAGAGACCAGAGTTGCAGGGACCCTTATTGGATCTCTGGTGATTTTAGTGGTATTTCTTATACAAACACTAGATCTTGAGTGGGATTCTCTTCTGCAGGAAAGCTGGCTTACAGCATTTATATTTAAAAAAAAAATCTCACAAGCATTTAACCAGCACTCAAATCTCATTTCTGTTGCCAGAACAATCTGCTAGCCTGTAACCTTTTTCAAGGCCAGCTCTCAGGGCCTGACAGTCTAAAGATCAGGTCTTCCTTCCCTTTCTGCTACAGACCAAGAAAAAAGATGCTGACAGCCTTTCAGGTACTAGGATAAAGGACAGCTGACAGAGAAAGTATGGAACCACAGGAAAAAGTGAAGCCACTGCTTTTGTAAAGGGACACATTATTTGGCACTTTGCTGAGGCTTGCTGTTACTGATTTTGAGTCAGGGTCCTTTGTCTCTTCAGCCCTGGAGAGAAAAAGAAAAGAGAAAAAATGTAGCAGTTGCTGTTTAAAAAAAAACCCTACAATTTACTGAAATGTAGCATGGTTACTCAGCTTCATTTTTAATTAAGTTCCAGATCCAGGAAATCCATTCATCACAATTGTGGAATGCTGGAAAACTCACTGAGGAACTACAAAGGGCAGGTAAAGCAAAGCATTTAAAATAGTTACAGATGAGCTGATAAGAGGCTCAAAGAAACAGTTAAATTTGTGTGCAGATAACTCAACCACAGTATCTGGAATGTATAAACATAGCAGGTTTTTTCTTCTGGCCTTAAAATTTGATCCAAGCCTGGGAGTTAAAAAGTCCCATTTTGTGTAATCAGGTTCTGGTTGAACATGATTGCTGAATTATTTTAAATTGAAGACACATGTCTGGATGTTGAATTCTGTATATTATTCCAGGATGGTGTCCATTAGGTCTTATCCACAGGGGCTATCTTCATTCCTTATGCATCAGGATTAGCAAAAGGTGAATCATGAATATGGAGACAGTGAAAAGAATGTGGTACTAGTTAAAGGGTGATTTTAGAAATTATTGTGCATGCATTATTCAAAACTTTTCAGTCTCTATTGCACAGAGTCCCAATGGCTGTTTAAAAGTGTTATTTTAAAAAATGATCATACAAGGCATTTGCATTCTTTCATTTTGAATCTTGAATTTAGTAATGAACCAACATTTGCCTTAACCCCTTGTCAGTCCTAAAGCTTTCTCAAGAGTATGAGATGCTCATCTAATGGTTGTGTTGCCATATGCTGTCCTTCCATAATAGATCTGCCCCTGACCTCTGTGTTTTTATATTGCTTCTTCTATTGGCAGACAGACCATTACATAAATTGAAACATATTTTCATGGATATTCCCAGTGGTAAGAGAGTATTGTCTCATTAGCTCCATGGGGAAAACAGTGTAAATCCAAAGCTGAGTAGCTCACCTATCCATATGGTAGGTGAAAAGAAGCATCCTTATAGCATTTGCTGTTGGCAGTGATGCCTCCTGGATTACTGAATATACAAATTCTGAGGCTGCTTTCTTTCTTTCTGGGCTGTCCAAATGCTTGAGTGGCTTTGTGACAGCTTCAGGAGTGGACTGGGTGTTTTTAGGCCCTTTGCAGTCATGTACCACAGATCAATCACTACAGGATGCTTCTGCCAACATCTTTTTCCTATTGCCTTTCCCTACACAGAACTCCTGCAGGAAAAATCTCTCACAGCCTTCTGTCCACCAGATTTTATTTTAAATAAAATCATGGGGTTTTTTTTCTTTTTTTTTATTCCAAACAAAATTATCAAAAATAACAAACTAACTACTATTCACATATTCCAGTTTTCCCATGTTTGTAATGGGAATCTTATCTATTCCTTAATCAAAACTATTTGAAAAATCACATCACCCAACTTCTTCACAAGGGAAAATACTTCTGTTGGTATGGGGAAGCCTTGATGAGAAAGTCAACAGTGACTATGATATAATATTTCACAAAAATTGATAGACATCCCAAATATCTGCAGAGATGAAAAGGCCACAAAACTGAAAAGCTGTACTCCTTGCAAATCATCTTGCTCAGTTTTCAGCCCCGGAAAGAGGAGAGTTTGCTGTGCAGATGGGCTCTGTGATTCAGTCGCGATGGTATCTCCATACTCTGCCTCCTTCCCTCCCTCCTTCCCTCCCTGCTTAGGGAGGGCGAATCTGCTGGGGCTTTAAATCTTTCTCAGCCAGGAGAAATTCTGAGAGGAGGAAAACAGCTGGGAAACACATCCGTGCCTCCTGCAAAGGTATGCGCCTTAAATATTACTGTGAGGCGCAGCATCATTTTCCAGAAATCTCTCACTCTCTTAAATAACACACAACCTATTGTTCTGGGCTGAGCAAAGGTGGAGCTGGCAGCCAGCATGTCTGAGGTCATTGAATAAATGGGTGTAATGAAGTAGTCATGGCTAATATGTGTTATAAGCTTAATATGAACCTGAAAATCCCACAGAGGAGGCATAATATTTTTTAAAAAAGGATACTGCAGTAATGATTCTACATATTACAGCTTACAATAGTGCTTAACTGTTTTGAGCTGTTATCATGATGTTATTTTAGGGATTTTCATTACAGTAGATAGTCACATTAAAATTGCATTAAAGTAGGTAGTTGCCAGACTTTGCTGGTGCCTTACTAAGAAACACACGGAAGACACGTGTGAAAGCACTTCCCCTGCCACATACCAGTGGGTAATTTACAATATGGCTGGAGGTGACAGCTATAATTAGATTTCTTTCTACGAGCTCATTCTGTTGACTGCTCATTCTTGGGCTGTGAAGAGTGTGACACTCAGTTGCCTACTGCTTAGAAAAAGGGTCCAAGAACAGCCCTTTTTCTGGTGTAGTTATAAAAGCAGGTAAATATTATCTTATCTCTGCAAGTTAGGAAAGTGGGACCCCCAGGCAAAATTTGCCATGGAGAACATTATCAGTCTTATAGAGGTAGAAATAGGTCAAAATCAGAGTCCCAGGACGTGACCTAGTCTGTCTGACTCCACTGACTCCTTGGCTATTTTCTTCTCCAACTGTAACCTTTTGTCACATCACCAAGCACCTCATTGGCACCACTCTATGTGCTTTTGGGGAAGACATGGGAAAGAGGCACTGGGTAGCTTTCCTAAGGCCTGGATACCAAGGATCTTTGATGTATAAATTCCCTTCATTGTGTGACCCTGCTTGAACCATGCTCTGAGTCTGGCTCTCTCAAAAGGCTGGTTCTGCCCATGCCTAAGGTGGATGGACTCCCAAGTTTTTCTCATTGCCTGCCTGTTTTCTTTCCAGGACAACTCCCAAAAGACCCGCATTTTTTCCTCCACCAACTTTAATCCTTGAAGTTTCAGAGCCACACTATGTTAAAAAATCCCAAACAAACCAAGAAAAAATTCTTTCAAAATAATACCAGACATTGTTTAAACAAGACAGAGTTTATGCCAGTAGCTAAACATGAAGGGAACAAAATACAGTTTAATACGTTAGGCTACAGCTTTAGTAGTTTGTTCTATTGATATAGATGAGTATTTACACAGGGTCCAAATGTACTGACTGACTGAAGATGGATGAGTTTAAGGGGACAGATCTGACAAGTTCACTGTTTAAAACTGAAATATTAGACAAGCAAGTGAAGAGGAACATGAACAGGGCACATATCCCAGTTTCATCAAGGAGACCAAGTTTCTTTATTCAGGCTGGGAACAAAGAAGTCTGTCTCTCAGTAGGATGAGGCTATTGGAAGGGAAAATGCTGACACTCCTGTGGTCCAGCCAGGGTGCTACCCTTCCTGCCCAAACACAGCTCATTCCCTGTGCTTCTTCTATATGGATAAAAAAGAGAAGAAGTATCATATATTCATACTCTCATATGAATGTGTGCATGTATATGGGTGTATTTATACACATATAGAGAGTACAACTATATGATTCAACTGAGATAGATTCTGCAGCTTCTTTGTTTGGAAAAGTAGATCCAACAACACTGATCCAACTACACTGACACACTTAGAATTAAATTTTATTTTGCACCTTAAAAACATTGAATATGCCTCTTTGAAACAAATCTGTCCTTTGTTGTGCTGAATGGCATTGTAAAAGGGAACTATATCTCTTTCATTAAAAAAACTCAAACCCCAGCAGCCATTATCAATGGATTGTAACTGTTTATTAACCTGATTTTTGCAGGGGAAGTTGGAAATCCACTCCATGCAAAGCAAATATCTTTGAAATATTTATGTTTTCTATCTTGTATGTATGCTTCCTATATATACTCTATAAAAGTTTTCCTTTTTTGCCATTTTTATTCTCAGCTAACTCCTGCCTTGCTAACAAGCAGCAACATTTTATACTACTAAAAACACATACATATTTTCACCTGGGAGTGAGGTCAAAATACAATAAAAAGGAGCAGGAACAAGATGACACTGGCTGTATACAAACTGCCTGCAATTGCTGTCCAAGATGCAGCTCCTTCTCTCTGTTGGTATTTTTGCTCTCACATCTCTGACCAGGTCAGTGACCTTAGGTGCCACAGCATCTGGGGTTGAACAACTGGACAGTCTTAGTGCAGTTCTATAGTGCTTCCCTCCCCCTGAAAAAATCCTTAGCCAAGATTGTCCCAATTCACTTCTCCTGGCTTCTCTGGACACAAAGAACACCAGAAAGCTCTGATGGCCTTCATTTCTTCTGGGGAATGATAATATATCCCCTCACCAAGAGTCAGAAAATGTGGAAAAACGATTTCAAGACACATAGTCATCTTAGTGACAGCCTTATAAAGTCCTGTAACTGTTGGTTTTCAGACAGTTTATACATATCCTTGTATGGTTTGAGATGTACATGTACAACTGTGACCTAAATATGAGCTTGTTGTGGTAGCACACAGCATAAGTGACAACAATCATGTCTGTGTGGAAGGTAGGAATAAGTACAGCTTATGGAAAACAGGATGTATAGGATTCACACACACACACACACACACACACACACACACACACACACACATATATATATCTATATGCTGCTCAGAAAGGCAGTGAAGTTGCTAATTATTTCAATAAAATTCTTAGCATCTGAAACATCATCTCCTGTGGAGATGATGTCTCTTTTTACAGACTAGCCTGTGGCTGCTCCTGTTCTTTGCTGTTCCTGCTCTTTCACTGATTAAAAAAAACAAAGGCAGGGTTCTATACCCTCACAAGTCACGCAGAATGACAAGGGAATAGGAAACACAGGGAGAGTAAATAGTGGAAAACAATAAGCAAAATAGGATATACGGTACTGAAAAAAGTTTTAAGAATTTCTGCATTATCTATCAGTTATATCACAGTCTTTCTAAATTAAAAATGTTTGTGTCTAGGACCAGCTCATTATCATCCCTGTAAGAAACTGTTATACAGCAGATAGTGGAACAGTGTGAAATGTTACATCCTGAGGTTATTTTGTTCAGAAAAAATCCTTCTCATCATTTGGCTGTGTTACACTGAGTTCTACAAAATAAGGGTAGCAAGAATAAAATGTAGACAAGCTTTAAGCAGCTCCTGTCCTGTGAAGTCTCTGGAGAATTCGCACAGCAGGACAGTGCGGAGTGATGTGAAGATTTCTCTTGCATGCAGTGAAGGCCATTGCTGAAGTCTATTAAAATCGAATGACTTTTGTTTCACTATGGCTTAAACCCAGTCACAACCTCCTCCCTGTGCTCCTGCAGATTACTGCAGGTAGCACATCTGCCAGTGGGTCTCCTGCCTTAAGTGTAGGATATTCTTGTTCTTCATTTTGAGAACTCCATATGCTGCTAACAAAAAGAACTAGCTCTGGAGAATGAGTGTATGTGTTTTGTCCAAAGGCTAAAATTGTTTAATTAGAGTTGGGGAATCCATCAGTCATCCAGACAGGATTTGACTCTGGGCATACTGAAGACCCTGTAGAAAATCTGAGAATACATTGTCCACCTTCTCTCAAATACCAGAAACACAAGTCTTAATTTGTATGGTTAGGCCTGTAGAAAAATATTTAGACTGCAGATACAAGAGAACTCTTTAGCTTTGTTTAGCTTTGTTGGCAAAAAAAGCGGGGGGGGGGGGAAACCCATCTAACAAATATGTGGTAAACAATGAAGCCAACAAAATGTTGCCTTTTGCCAGTGTAAATTAAGTCATCCCAAGAGGTGGTCTAAATATGCAAGCAGAAAAATCCCTTTTGCCAGTATAAGCTGTGTCTCCACAGGAGACCTTTGTTGCTTTTGCTGGCAAAGCTTTTAATGTGTAAACCAGAATTGCTGATACTGCCTTGTAAGCACAACTGATTAAAAAAATGTACATTTATAATTCCTTTTGTCTGTCTGAAGTGGTCATTGCCACCCTGCAGCTGGACGCTGGTGAGCTGCATACACATGGATGAGGATTTGGGTTGCAACCTGGTAAAGTGACCATGGGGAGAGCACTATAACAGAGCAGGAAAATCCCAAACTGAGAATGAAATGATAAACCATTGGTCATACTAACCAATTATTTGGGTGTTGTTTAACAGGATTTGTGTAGTTGAGTTCAGTCATAAAATTATTGCTGCTGTAAATGTATCAGTGTGCTGTCCCACTGATGATATGATTGCTTCTTTATGGAAACACTGCAAGTGTTGTCATCTGAGGGGCAAAATTTCTTTGTCTGACTGGATAAATTGATGTTAAAACTCTGCTTGATTAACCACAAAATTCTAATCTTCCATTGCTTTTCCCTTGTGTACCCATATACTTATCTCTACCTGGATAAGTATGAACAGAGGCTGTTCTTGTTTCAACATAACAGAACGGCAGAGGTGATGAAACACATATAAAAGCCAGGTCTGATTTTGTAAAGCAGAATCTTCACATCTCTGCTTAATCTACACCACCTCAAAAAGCTTTGAAAGAAAATAAAATATTGCTCTGTTGTGAAAACTTGCCTATTTTCCTATTACAATATGGGAGCTGTCCTACAGGCCTGATCCTCAAACTTCTGGGGACAATTGTGCTTAGGGACTTTCTTAGCCTGTGCAAAAAGAGTCAGATGAATGTAAGAACAAAAGGTAGGTTTGAGCCCAGATCTAGACAAACATATAACAGTAATTTCACTCATACATAATAAATAATATAATATTAACAGTAATTTCACTAATACATAATAAATAATACAATATTTAAATATCTAATATATATAGTATACATTTTTATATCTTCACTAATTGTGTTGCAAGGAGGTGTTGTGAAAATTGTGATGTTAACATAGTCTAGATATCTTAAAATTTCAAAGATCTTTCCTCTAACCCCTGGGCAGGAGAGAGGACAGTACATTCTGGTTATGAGGAAGCAATGCTCATGAGCAAATACTTAGCAGCCTGACTACCTCTTGGTAAAATATCAACAGAAGCTAAGTACTTTCTCTTGAACATCAAAAAAAAAAAAAAAATAAAGAGGAAACAAACTAAATAACATTTCCACTCCCACTAAACTAAGCTAGGTTGAATTGGGTGAGTTGAGCCAGAATAGAATCCAGCCCAGAGTGATTCTGAGAAAAAGAGAATATCATGGGAACACAGAAACAAAGATGCAGGCTCCTCATATACCTGTTGAGGAAAAGGGTATTATCCATGTGTCTTTGTTGGCATAACAGGCACAGAGAGGGGAGCTGTGTCTGCATCAGGTGATAATATTCAGTTGTAACCTATTTATTTACTATATATCAGTTTCCATGCAGAAAATTATTAATTTTGATGATGCCCAGAAATTATATAGCATTTTGCCTCTTCAGAGTCCCACACATGTGATAAGCAGGTGTGAGCAATTTGCCATTGTAGTGGGTGTTTGTAGCTAGAGCCATTCTTCTTTCTGTTACAGCTGAAATGGGTTGCCTGCATACATTAAACACTGCAGTAATAATCACATCTCCTTTTTTAACTCAGGTTTGGTCGATAACCTGTAAGAACCATCTGTACGTTTGACATTCAGTGTGTGGAAGCCAGGGATTGTGGATGATAGGTTAGCAGTCTTGGATGTCCTCTGTATTTTGGGTAGCCAAGGGGATCCCTATAGCTGCTCTGTAAAGGCCAATGTCACTCTTCTGCATCTTGTACTCTTGGGCTCTGCCTCATGCTACCCAAGGCAGCCCTGGAAAGCCCACAGAGCGCACATGTGAGTGTCCTTGGACCTCCTATTTGGAGAAACCAAGGACAGCACAAACCATCTCAAACTAAAATAGTGAGCAGCACAGTTTCAGCTCTTGTTCTGCCTCTGTCTGTGCTCCCAGATGCCCATGTGTCCAAGCAAGGGAGCATCTCTCCTTGCCACACACCTCATCCCCAGGAGCATCACAGTGATGGAGCAGGTGGTCACCATCAGGAGCCGCAGGCAGAGCAGCACCCAAGAGCTGCAGAAGGAGCACACCAAGGAGGGAGCCTCGTGCCACTGCTTTGCCAAAGCAAGGAAGCATCTTCCCACTTCTGGAAGCATCTGCCCACAACTGAGAAGACTCTGAAGGACTTGATATTAGACTACTTTTATTTTATAAAATGTACAGTAAGTTCTTATGAAAACTGATGTTTGGAAAAGTGAATCTCAGGTGCAGATGAGATTTTTGCCTCACTTCTGCTTGACTGCACCTCTTCTCACTGTGACAAAGAAGAGATGACTTCTGAGCTAAAGCTACATCTTCATGGTATCAAAATTTGGCCCTGGAGATTGAAAAATTAGTCCACAGGTGCATAAAAAAAAAACAAACCCTAAAAAGGCTCATGGCACAAAAGAGAAATGAAAAATTAACCCAGACTGAAAAGAAAGATCAAGTAGATCCCTATTCCTTCTACATTTAAAATATAGAAAATAGTGTCTTGTACATAGGATATATATGTTAGAGCTAGGGGCAGGTATTTCAGATTTATTCTAGCTCACTCTCCATTAGCTGCATAAAATAAATATGAACTATTTCAGTCCAAAGTATTTAAAAGCCCTATAACCTTGTAATCTCCCTTTCAAGGAAATGCAAAGCATCTCCAGGGGCCACATAGGGGTGTCAAAGCACTCTAATGCAGTGAGGCTGCTCAGGGTTTTGAAGCACCCCCAGGTCTCTCCCCAGCACTGAGTGCTGTTTCTTTGTGGCTTCACTTGCTTGATTGCCTGATACCAGGAAAAAGCCTCCATGAGAAAATTGCCACTCTCTGATACGTGCTGGTAGATATAAAATGCCTTGCCAGGGCATGGTATAAACAACGGATGGTAAATGCATGTATATACCAGGGCCCAAGCCCTTGGTATACACCTGCATTTACCATTAGTTGCTCTCTTAATAATAAATTATTGAAGACATATTTCCTTTAATGTTTACCTAAAGAGGGAGCAGCTAAGAAAAGCTGCATGCACTGAATTCAAGAAGGGGATATTTCTTTCCTACTATAAACAGAACTGATTATAAAACCAGAATGCAAACTGAGCTCCTTACCCTTCAGTTTTGTATGAGGTTACATTTTTTTGCAAGACTCCAGTTTCTTCACTTTTTTACTGCATTCCAACTCAGGGAGATATAAACCAAAGCAAACAAAGTACCCCCCAAAGGAGTCTCTCCCCCTTAAGCAGGACTTCTATTTTTAATTCTCTACAGCTTTTAAAACATTTGAATGGGAAGCCTCCATCAGTCTTTGGTGGAAAAGAATTCCTGCTGGTCTCTCAGGACGTCCACTCCAGATAATCTCAACTGGCAGCTGGATATAAGACCGATATCTCTTCTCAGAGGGGTTCCTTGCAGTTTCATTTCAGCACTTTCCACCTCTGCAAAGAAATCCTTTAAACAGTCATATTTTCCTCCCCCAAAGACAAATTAGGAAAAATTTTTAAAAAAGAAAGGCAACTTGAAAAAAAAAAATGTACCATCTTGCTTTTTGGCAGTGAATCTTCCACATTTTGCTGATATCTTTTCTCAAAGCATAATCTCAGCAAAACCCTGCAGTGACGTTGCTCTGGACAGCAGCAGGAATGCAAGCAGGCACCCATGATAGGAGGTCTGACACTGTCTTTACCCATCACATCTCCAAAAAATTTTATTTGCCACATTTCTAAGGGCCTGGACCCTCCTCTGTGCTGACAGCAATGGGACTGAGCAGGAAGCAAGAGAGCTCTTACACCCACATCACAAGGCAGAAGAAAATTGCAAGAAACTGAAATAATATTCTGCATTTCCAGCAACAGAGGAACAGAGTGGGAAAAATTTTAAACATGCCTGAAGTGTTTACAGGACAGCTCCTTTAAAAAGCTTAAGCTCAACCAATTTATCTGTCCTTCCAAGAATTTCAAGGCAGGAACTACCTCCTCAAGATCCCCAAGGAAGGAACCAATTGCTTATCAAGAGTGAAAATGTGACTGAAATGTGATAGCAAAAAACAAAGAGGTCTCTAATAAATCAGAAATTCTTTCTTGAGCCTACGGAGTGCAGTCTGCTTGGAGTCTGGTTTAATCTGCTGCCATAAATAAATCCATTGAGGGAATTTTCCATAAGCTTTATCAGACAGCAAAATTCTGCAAGTCACATCACTGCACACTGCATGATGCCTCTGGCAGACTCCACCTGGTTAATATTTATGCTGCAATCACCAGTGACTTCTTGAAACCTTTAGGGCAATATGGCCACAAAAAAAAAAAAATAAAAGCCCCAGAGCTCCTGCAGATGGGCTATCATCATAAATTCACCCAGAAGTGGAAACTCAAATAACAGATGTGTGTTTATAAACACAGAAAATAAAGCAAATTAGTCAGTATGCTTTCAAAATGCTTAAAGCTGCAAGATACCCTCTCACACAAAAGTCCATATTCACACTTGACCACATCAAGATAGCTTTCCAGCTTACCTGGGGATTTGGATTGCAATTGCTATTACTGAGAGGCAAATTCTTGACTGGATGTTACACTATGGAATGATCTCTGGATGATTAACACCACCATTTACCTCCCTGAAGTAACAATTGTTTCTTATTCCCAAACTATGAGCGCATGGAGGCATGTGGAGAGATTGTGTGAAATGTGGCAGCAGCTGTTGACAAAAACTTTTTTGCAATTTTTAGACATCTCTCTTCCTTGAAATATGTTCAATGCCAAAAGGCAGAGGAGGGGTTAAAAGCTCTCCCCCACCCCGCCTTATCTCTTCCACACTCTTATCTGTCCAACAGTCCCTAATAAATCAGAGAAACTCTTCTTCCATCGGGCTCACTCTAAATTCCTCACTTCTACATGATTTGGGAACATTTTCCTGACCTTTTGTGACTTTTCTGATATTGTACAGAGCAAGAGGTTGAAACCAGGGATGTTTCAACTGGGTGGAGTTGTCAGAGATGCGCCTCTCCTGACACCTCTCCCGGTCTTTGCCGTCTGCTGCTCTTTCTGCCTTTGAAAGGGTGTGCCCAGGGAAGCAGCCCATGGGGAATATCCAGTAGGAACCCACTTCAGAGGGAGTGTAATAGAAAAATACAAGGCTAAACATCTCTGAGGCCAGACGCTGCTCTGTGTGGTCCCCTGTGACATTTGTATATGATTAGCAAGAAGCATTGAAGAGCTGTGGAAGAGACAATTTTTGGCATATTGGTCAGTTTCCATGGCAAACGTCCCAGATATTTGTTCTTTGTCTTACAACTGGCCTTTGATGCTGAGAGGTGAGAGGTTT
>QUSF01000003.1:30893093-30933179 GCA_003676055.1 Chloebia gouldiae
CACACTTATCCAAATGGTGGTACAATCCCAGGCAATTGAGTTAGTGAGCTTACACTGTGCATGCATAATTCTGTGTGTTTGCCTTTGTGGTGTAGTATTGGCTCAGTGCAATACAGGCATATGTATGAATAACAAAAATAGACAAGTTATTTGGTGGTGCAACTGCACTGGCTCCACTCAAGTTACTTCTGCTCTGAATCTAGTTCCTTATATCTGTTTCATATAATTAAAAAACAAACAAACAAAAAAATATTAATGGTTTTCAAGTCAGATACCTTTCATGTCAATAAATATGACATGAGAGATTATAACCTTAGAAGAAAGAGCTATCTGCTACTAGCAAAATTATTTCTAAAGAAAAAAAAAAGCAAAAAGGACAAGAAAACCAACCCTACACCAACATATGGTATTTATACCTCTAATGGAATGAGCTTCATAATTTATTCTGGGGTTTACCTTTTCATGAACTCTGTCTTGTTCCTGCTCATGAAAGATTTTCTGGTGCTTCAGATATATTAAAAGCACATCATGTCTGTCTCCCTCCTCTCCTTTTTGTGTCTTCACACATTGATATATTTTTCTTGTGCACATGGCACGGTAATAGCAGTAATACTGTTTGTTTCTGCTCTGCTTTTTGTCTTAGGATCTTGTGCCAAGACTTATAAAGCAAAGAGCCTGAAGTTGGGATTTTATATCCATGCTGTGGCCCTTAAGCTACAGCCCAAATTTTGGAGGTGCTGACTTCAAAAGGGATTGGTGGTGTGAAATACCACTGCTCAGGACACTCATTGCCAGGGTAAAGGTTCAGCTCTCTCAAGCCTCAAGTTGCCCATGAAGGTCTTGTACCAGTGGCTGCCTCTGCATCACTGTGCCAGTTCTTTGGATGCACAAGTTTTGGCCAGATTGACAGGCAGCCACTCATGGCAGCCACAGCAGGGAGCGAGGCCAGGCAGCAAGGCCTCACACCCTGTTTAGTTAGACAACCTTCATCAAGTGCTTTGGAAAATTCACACATCACAGCTGCTATTTTCAGGGGCTTCCAAATATTTGTCTCATGTTCAAGCACATTTTTACCTACCGAAGCTTTTGTGCAGAGCACCTAATACCAACGAAAGACTTTTGCTGACCTATTTGAAATATGTTTCTGTTACCCTGGCTTTGAAATACGGCATTTTGGTCACATAAATCCTGCAACTCTCCATCCCATCCCATCAAGAAAGACAGGATGAGCAACAGCCTCCCACAGCAGCAGTGATGGCGCAGCCCAAGCAGGGATGCCCTGCAGAGGGCCAGCGTGGGAAGCAGGGGCAACATGCTGCTCATGCCAGGAAAGGATGGGTGTCTGTAACCTGCCAGGGTTTATTTTTGTTTTCTTAACTGAAACAGCTCTGTTGGTATAAAACATGTGTTAAACCAGGCCCCAGTCTTCTAAGAAAATCCCGGCTCACATAGCCCCTATTTTATTCCACCATCCATCTCATGTTACAGTTAATGGGAATAACATGTGATTTTCCAAAGACAAACTTTTGCCCAACTTTTCCTGTGTATATATATTTCTCTCAAACCTCTAGATTTTCATTGCATCCTCTTTTTTTTTTTTTGTATTATTGTTAAATGATTTCTATCATTTAATGTAAATTTGCCTGTTTACTCAATGTTCTCACCAAAGGAAAATTGAAAAATGCATATACTAAAAGACAACCTTGGGTGCTTATCTCATTGCAAAAATATTGTTTTTTTTAGGAAAGTGCGGTTCTGATAGAGCCACTTATTCTGCCAACATTCTCTTCCAATTTTTCTGTTTCCCTTTCCATCTCTGTTTTTCCCTGCTCTATGCTTTGCATATTTTATTGAGAAAACAAACATACTTCGCAGTCCGAAGACTGGATAGGATGCATTCATATGAGAAAACTTCAGAGCATGTGTAGTTTATTTTTAGTGTAATTGAATTTGTAGTAGATAGAAGTTGTGGTATAAACTAACAGGATAATGGTTTTGATCAGTTTCCAATGCTTAATTACAAGTCTGCTATAACTAATTTCCTTCATGTGCTCACAGCTGCTATGTTTTTGTCATTGGCTTATTTTTCTTTGAAAATCTGAAAAGCATCAAGTTTTTCTGTGAAAGTCGTCTGTCCCGATTGACTCCTGCAAACGCCTCATTACCACAGTCATTCTGCAAAGCTGCAGAACTGTTTCAAACCTTGCATTCAAATAATTTTTCTTCTTTTTTTCTTTTTAAGGAGGGAAAAGTGCTGTTTTGAAACACTGTGGAATATCTGCCATGAAACCAGTTTGCTTTACAATAGAAGCAGACTTGTAGGAAGCACAGCAGAATTTACTGGCTTGGCTGCATCACGCATTTGTAAACAATATGTATTTTGAAAGAAAGCACTGGATGATGTTGGGGTGTTTTTCTGTTTGTTTGTTTTTACAGAGATACATGATATGGCCCCTTAAGCGCTTTCTACTCAGTGAAATCTCCACCTTTTTGGGGTTTTGTTTTGTTTTGTTTTGTTTGTTTGTGTTTTGTAATTTTGTAACTCATTGGCAGCTAAGCTAACATATTACAAATCATAAAGGGTTGTAGTATCACACCAATATCACGGGGAGCACCTGCAGAAGCTGGGGGCAGAACAGATACCATTAACTTATCCCCAGATCTGATAGATGTGCTGCTCTGTGTGGGAGATGAGGATTAAATCAGTGTTTAGTTGGTGTCTTTGGGCCTCTCCCGTGGCAGATGAATGCAAAACTCACCCTCCTCGCTCAGTGTGGGTTATGGTTGAAGGTCCAGGCTGGGTAAACTCCACACTGGAGCAGGATTGGGCAGAATAGGACCCACAGATGTTCCCCCCCAATTTTTTCTCGGTACCACCCTGCCTTTTTTGTCCCAGCCTATGGTGACCCCTCCCTTATTGATTCCAATGAAACTTAAATTGGGCTTATTCTCATCTGGATGTTCAGCCCTCGGTATTGTCAGATGCTCCTTAGTAAATTTTAAGGCACTTGAAATAATGCAGTCAAATGAGAACTAAGATTGCCTGATGGGTTTAAGAGCTATCAGTCCTTATTTTAGAAGAGGCAGCTAAATCAGGGATGGAGAGGTAACATATATCTCTACCTTCTAATGTTAATGAAGACAACATTTTATATCAATGCAACCAAGCAAATGCAAATGTATATAGATTGTTTACTTAGACAAGAGATTTCATACATTCATCTCTGCATTCCTCCTTCTTCCCCTATCTTTCCACCCAGGAAGAGATACTATTGTTATTCTAGTCATCTTTCTCTTGATTTTATTACCTAACAGAGCCATAAAAATGACAAGAAAATGGATTTTTCAGACAAGAGTCTCCTGTTCCTAGTGTAATTTCACATTGAGCTACAGATAGTGACAACATCAGCTGGTTTATACATTTCTCCTTTAATTGTATACCACAGACCCATTTTTAGTGAGGTACTCACCACTACATAATTAAGAAAGTGTTTAAAGTGTCTTAGATGCTTGGTGTGCAAAGAATTGCAAGCATGAGGCAGCCATTGCTGGAAATGCTGTGCTGGGTTGAGCCTGAGCCTTTGCAGAGCCAGGGATGCAGCCTGGGTGCTGAGAGGGGCAGCAGAAATGAAAAGAGATGTGAAGGGACCAGCCCTCATCACAAAGCCACCGGGCAGCACGCGCCTGTGGGAGGTTCTGTACTGGAGAGACACAGCAGAGGGGTTTTGTGAGGGTCTGGCAGATTTGGGCTGAGGATGGGGTCTCATCAGGGATCTTGCTCAGAGCCTCACACAGCCCCTTACAATAAACCTGATTCAGCTGAAATGTAGGTAAAAGCTGAGAGCCAAGCATTTTACTTCATAACCACAGGAGTGGTAGAAGACTCAGAAGGAAACTGATAAATTGTGCTCATTGTCTCAATGCTCAGGCTATTTTGATTTTTTTAACAAGACAAAAATTCATCTCATTTTACTAAGCAAAACCAAACACGTTTACAATTTGGCCTTTTCTCTGGAAGATTTTGACTAATATTTCTGTGCTCTGCAAGGGGATTTGAATGCCTCACACCCCATGGTTTTCTCTCCCTGGGGCAGCTCTGCAAATCCCAGCATAAATCAAAATAGCTAGCAGTAAAACATCAATGAGCAGATTTGCCTGGTGGTCTGCTAAAGGCTCCTGCCACAAGAAGGATCAGAGCTGGGCTGGGGAAGGAGGCAGTCAGGGATTTTTTGGTGTGGCTGGGTGCTGATGGATGTGGCGTTTGTCAGGACAAGGGCACAGCAGAAGGGGGAAAAAGGAGTAGAAGAAAGGTCCATCTTGAAGAATAACTGAGAAGCACCACTCCCCTGGGAAAAATATTTCTTATATAATAAATATTGTGATTGATTTGGAGTAATGCTTAACAGATGTGGACAGAATATTCTTCCCTAAAATAAGATACTCTTAATCGAAACAATATTCCTTGTATCACTATCTGCAAATTTAAAGAGCTTATTTTAGCTTAGGGATAAAGTAAGCTTAAGCAACAGGAAGGATAGCCATCTTCCCAAAATTTTTTCAACAGCTACCTCTCATCTCTCAGAACTTTTTGTTTCGTTAAGAAATTCTGCAGTCCAAAGATGTTTACAGGGAGCTCAAAGCTGTGGGTTGTAGTTATTTTCATAAAGGCTATTTTTTTAACAGCTGACAATAAAAAAAAGGCTGATTAATTTCATATGCAAAGCAAAGGATTAACTGGGAGAAGAACATTAATATATTTCTTTCCTTGAGGACAGAGCCAGCAGAGCTGTGGCTTCAATTTGATTTAACTGAACACCATTGCCCCTTCCTTCAAAATCCCCTGCACCCCCACCAGCTGGTATCACAAGCAGCATTGTTTGCAGGGAAAATCACATGCAGAATTGTATCTACAACTGGCTTGCATAATTACTCCATGTTTTCTCCAGAAGGGATCATCCTGTGGCAATAATTATGTCAAAAACATGCCCTGAAGAATAATATTTCAGGCAACTGCAGCCATCAAGCAAATATGCTGTATAATAATGTTATTTTTCCCCTCTGAAAGCCCTCACTCATATTTGTATCTTGCCTGCCTAAGACCTCCTCCAAGGGAAGCAGCAGATTGTTTGTAAGGATAGCACATCTATCAAAGCAGGGGTGGTGAAGTCGTCCTGGCCAGGCTCTCGCAGCAGCCCCTGGCAGATCTGGCTCAGATGCAGAGCTATGCTCGGACTTTGCCCCGAGCAAAAGATGCCACCTCTAATATACAGAACTGTCATGAATTTGTTTTTTGTCATAAATGAAGCATGGGTCTGTGCTTTAATTTTCCTCACTGCCCTCTGTCAGGTAATAACCATAAATATTGTCCTGAATCATTAAGTCACAACCTGAAATGTGATCCTGCCCAGTTCCCAATCAGACAGCCATCTGGAAGATGAAAGAAGTCTATTTTCATTTTAGAATGATCCAGACTCTAATTTGTAGTAACAGTCTTAACAGGCTGTTTCAGAGACATTAACCAGAGGCTGCTGGTGGTTGCTCAAGGAGGGGGCATTGTGTGTGCTGCCTAAGGCATGTGTCGCAGGCAAAGTACCCCGCCACTGCTCTGAGCTTGCAGCCTCTGTGGCTCTTTATTCCAGCCCCCTGCTTCTAAATGGGCACAGGTTATGCATGCAGGGTAACTGGAAATATACAGTGTCATAAAAAATGCCAACACGTTTGTAGGAGACAGAAAATAGTGTTTCCACAAAGCTAACAGTAGTACCACAGGTCATATACATGCCTCCTATCTCAGGGTTAATTCCATGCTGAAAGCAAATATTTTTTCAATGTATAAAAATGAATTTATATATACATATATCTTATGATTTTCTGGCTACTGAAAAAAAGTGTTTTCACCATCAAAGGGCTCTTTTACTGCAAAAACAAAATAATTTTTCTCTGTTAGAATCAAAGACAAAAAGTAATCGAGCGATTATGTGGCTGAGCAAAGGCACTGTCAATCACGATCTTCTCATTACCAATCTGAAACCACTATCCCCTCCTGACCCATGATACCTTTCCTTAGTTAAGGACATCAAAGACCAGCTGGCCTGCGATTGCCCAGGATGAAATGGGAAGCATGTGCATCGTCTCTCCCTGACCAGACGCTGGAATGCTGCATTTCTCTGCTCCCCTGACAGCTGCAGTCTCAGGGGTTTCTGAGCAAACTCCACCAGGGCTCACTCAATTTTCCCACTTGAGGATGATGCTGTTGTTTGGGAACATGGTGGATCCACTGATATACGTGTGCCATTCTGTGACTAGTGTTTTAAAATTAAGCCATATTAGATTATTTCAGTACAAAATATTAAAAGGCTACAACCTTAACTCTGAAAGTTAGATAATTTTGTCATAGGTCTTTTTTCTCCTTTCTCCCTATCTCTCCACAGCTCTTTCTCCCTCATCCCTAAACAGGGCTGAAAGCACCATGCTCAGTGCATCTTCATCCTCACTCCTTGCTCTTGCAAACATACCAATTAAAGATGGATGCTTAGGCAGGGAGATGTGAGTGCATCCAGTGGCAGCCATCTCTCTCTCAAGCAGAAATTCAGAGCAGTGACCATTTGGATGTCTCCTGCTTTCCTTGGAGTTTTATCATCCTGCGTTGTGTTTCCTTTAAGGCTTACAGAAAGCATTTGCTATAACAGATGTGTGTATCTAAATGAGCATAGCCCAGAGATTTGGAAATGATCACACAGGGGTCTCTTACAGGTAGAGATAACTGAATTAGCATCCTTCTGAATAAGCCCTTCTATTTTTCTAAACTGCTGTGAGTTAGAAATGGTGCAGAGAGAAGATAAGGAGCAAAATAAATGCTGTTTGCCTGCATCTCTGCACTGCAGATATATGCTAAAGCTATTTTCTAGCAGGTAGGTTTGAAGTGTGTATTGCACAGGGAAGAGAAGAGGGTGAGTAAAATAAGGATGTCATCTTCTGAATGTTGTTGCTGAGGAAGATCTATACCCTGCTGTATGACTTGCATCCCCCAAAACAGCTTTAGCCACCCTGAGTGTCCTGTTCCCCAACACAGGCGACTCTTTGAAGCCTTTGTGCCCTCTGGGGTGACATTTCCCTTGTGCACACCACCATATGCATGGGTCTTCTACACATTTCCTATCAGACTGCTGAGATATTGGTGTTGCCATCTAAATTTCACAAAGGAAGTAAAAGACATTCTGGGTGCATTTTTCCATGCATGACTGTATGAGGCTTGCTGCAGCTATTATTTCTGTCCCAGCAAGGCATTAGCTGGGGTCAGTCTTAGATGCTCAGAGCTGCATGAGGCAAATGGAAATGTCCTCTCTGAACCTGATACATTAACAGACAAAACAGTCCCATAGCAGGGGAAAGGAAATTCCTGACTAAGCTCCCACTCTCCTGATCAGAAAATGATCACTGGAAAAGTGAAATCCTGGATATACTGGCACAGGAGAGTTGTTCATCCTGACCTCCACAGGGTTTACATTCAACCATGGAGGTGAAGATGTCAGTGGAAAATCAAGATTTGGCCCCCTATTTCTATGACAAAGACACTATTTTTCCTTCTCTGTTGAAAAGTAAACATGTCTAAGTAGCAGCCACCAAAAGTCCAGCAGGAGCACAAAGCACTGAAAGCTTCACTAGTACTGTCTTTCCAAAAATATATAAAGGAAGCTCTTTTTCATTATTTTTAAATGTGAAAGCATCTACACTATGCTATTACAGTGCAATGGACTGAAAATAAAATCACAAGGATGATTTGGCATATCATACCACATCTATTGAAAAAATACCCACTGCAACCCTTTGAAAGAATTTGGTAAGTTTTTATTTTGCTTTATTAAAAGTCACATAATTTGGACAAAGCACAGTTGTGATAATAGGGAGCATGCTGGGTCTTTCTACATTCCACGGCTGTAATAATGAAGCCATTAAATTACTAGGTCAGAGGCCCCAATTCACAAAGAAATAATACCAGTTTATTATTTCTAATCTTATTAAGTTAGAAAATTGTCTCGAGATGTAACATCAACCTGTAATGGTTGAAGTATTGATTATATTAACCCAATGCTCATGGATAATTCAAAGAGCCTGATTTCATCTAATTTCTGTAATTTTTAAAAGAGTCCAGCCCAATTCTTTATGGCAAACTAATCCAGAATTATTTCTATAAATAATGAAAATGTATTATAGGATTTGCCAGGAGTAAGCCAATAAAACATTCTGTGTGATGGCTAGTGGAGTGGAGTTTTAATCCCTTTCTTCTTATTCTTTCTTGAATCATGAATCTTCTGAATCTTCTTTTTTTTCTGTTTTTTTTTTTCTCCTTTTTTAAGTCTTCCATTGTTGTCCCTTTTGGCAATATAAACCTGCATATTACAGAAATATTGATGGATTTGCTTCATTCACTTTCTAACTGAAATTGATAGGTCCTCTGAAGATTTTACCTAGACAAATATAACAAACAATATCACTTCAGCTCTGACAAACTTGACTTTTCCCCAGTTTTGTACCACAGCTATACTAGTAAGGGAAATGGTATAAAACTCCATGTCACTTGGTTCCTAGAAAAAAAAATTTGAACTGTTTTAATTTGCTCTAAAGTTTTTAAGAAATATACAGTAGTGTTTGCATGTGCACAAGTGATGCATATACCCTTATTCTCACAGGAACACCTGGATGTGGTTCAAGGTCCATTAAGCTCAATGAGAATCTTTCCATTACTTCATTGAGCTTTGGATCGAGCCTTGGGGGTTGGTTGGTTTTAAGTATACATTTTCTAAGGTGGTTTCTGATCTTTCCCACTGACCTCGCTCTGCAACACTTCCCCAGTTTCCATCCAGAAACCCCAGCCTGACAAAAGCTGTGTTGGGGGATTTTTCCGTGCCTCCTTTTCTGCCTCCATCCCTGTGGCTTTCCTATCAAAGCCCTACATGCATTAAGAAAATTAATGTGACTTAAGTTACTGAACCAACCTGAAGGCTAGTTCACTCAAAAATATTTCCTATAAGGATATTTATTAGCTCAGAAGACATGTGTGGGCAGAGCATGTTATTTAGTGACCTGTAATGCCCAAATAATGATCACAATAAATCAATACTCATTACCATGTAAGGGAGGTCTGGATCGAGTGACTCAGTGGGTAATGAGGTCTAATTTAGTGCCATGGTATTATTTTACAGAGTATTTGGGGCAGGGGGCAGGGAAGCAGGGGCTGAAAGGGGTCTAATTACCTCAGATTTCTCATGTGATGATGAGCCTCTAACTTTGGCCAGCTGCTTCAGCAGGGTGTTAGGGGTCACGCCTTTAATTGCAATTGGCTGCATTTGGCTACATTAAGTAAATAAATATTTAAGGTCTGGACCTCTAACACTGGGTTAAAGGGAGCAAGACTGGGGCTAAAATCAATATAATAGGATATGGGGAGGGAAGGGGGAAGAGCACTGAGGTAGAAGATAAAGAATTGAAGTCTTCCTTGATGGGCAAGGGGTGGATTTAGGTGTAGGGCTTGCTGGTAGCAAAACCCTGGATCTCAGAAGGACCAGAACAGTCCATAGCATTTAGGTTAAAGACCCCAAAACCTTGATTTTTCAGCTTTTACTTTGAGCTGAGATCCCAGAGGCATTACTCCTTCTCTCTCCTGCCACCAGGGTGCAACTATTGCCTCTGACATGAGTGGGCATTCCTCTGTTATCCATAGGAAAGATGCACTACTGGAGACACAGAAGGGGGTATCCCAAGGTTCTTTCCCACCAGATTTTGATACAGTCTTCAAGCACCAGAGCCCAGAAGCAGGCTCCTTTATAATGCATGTGTGCATCCCAGGAGCAAGACAGTCCTCATATAAATACAACTTCTGGAACATCCAGGCTTTTAAGCCCTGTCTGAAGGTTAATTTCATGTCAACTACCAAAACTGGTAGTAAGAATTAGTTGCTGAGCTTGCCATTGGCAGGGTTCCTAGGTGAAGTTCTTGGAGCTGAAATCTCTTAGAAGTTAGTTACTCCATCTTCTAGATCAGCCTTGAGTGATTCCTGTTCTGGGAGTTCACAAAAGCAAAGCTGAGTTCTTGCAAGTTGTGCGTCCTTGAATTTCAGGGATATATGAAGCTTTCAGTGGCACATGGGGATCCAGACCCCAGGAGCCAGGCACTGGGCTCAGCCTGTCTCCTTGGTGTAAGAGTCCAGGAATAGAATGGTATAGTCTTCAGCATGCATGAAGCCAAACCATCATCCCCAGAAATGCATACTCCTTCTGGTGGAGACTTGTGCCAGCTCATCTCCAAGGCTCTGCTTACACCTGTTATGTCTGGATGTTAGGAACAGACAAGGCTCATGGGAGACATCAGTATAAATCCTGCCTGGAAGATTCAAGTGGAAACTAAATCTTTTTCTCACTCCAATACTCAAAGGAGAAAAGAAATGTTTTCCAAAATGATTCTATATACCAGCTTTCACTCCTTTTTCCCATCTTTCTCTCTCCAGCCAGACAGAGTGAGAAGTGGGGAATTACTCAGTAATTTCAGTCCCACTTTGCTTCAAGACTGAGCCTTGTCAGATGACTTTGAACAGATGCAACAGAAAATCCCTATTTCAGAAATAAGAGAAAAGAAAATAGAAAAGAAAATATATGGCGTGTGAAGAACTAAGGGAGAAAAAGCAGCAAGAACCACATAGCAGCAACCGGTGTGTGCATAACAGCATCAGACTTCTGCATTTCAGAGTAGAAATGAGCCATTTCTCTGCAGTGGGCATCATTTTAGATGGGAAGGAGAGCAGACAGAGACTAGGCTGTCCATGAGCTTTCCTGTCACTAGTTGTGGTTACTGTGCATGTTAACTCTGCGCTGCACAAGGCAGGCTCTAACCAACCTGCTCCTCAAGCCTTGTCCAAGAAACATCACTAAGGATGTTTCTTTTTAAATCACTAAGGAAGAGCTTCCTACTTAGAACTGTCCTCTGATTTCCTGAGAGAATGACATCTGAGCAGTGATACACATTACCAGAGTGTCCATCTATCAGCACCTTCTCTCTCCTCTCCTTCCATGAACTTAGTGACTGATTTAACCAAATTCTACAGAGCTGTACGAATCTCAAAGATGTGAAATTCTGCAAATTTAATTAAATACTCAGCCACATAGAGGACAAAAGTCCCAGTGGTTGCCAAGCTGGCAGAAAGGCTGCACACTGACCACTCAAACTCACAGGTACAAAACATTAGCAAATCCACAAGGAGAACACTACTATGAATTCCCCAACCATAGCAAGAGAAAAACTTACTGGCTTCTTGGACACTAAAGACTCCAAAAACAAAGACACTGAAAACCAGATTTCATGGATTTTACTTTTTAGAATTCTAGCACTTTATTCTCTTATGTATAATCCAAGGACTCTACAAAACAAATGAAGAAATACAGGAGAGATTGAGGCACTCAGCAGACTTCAGGATGCAGATAACTTATAGAGGATTTTTATTCGAGCTTCCTTTCCCTTTCTTGGCCTTTAAGTCCTCCCTCTACTCTTTTGCAGGTTAACTGAATGCTGATAGATCTCAAAGGTTGCAGGTTATAGGAAGGCCATGTATGTGATAATGCAGTATTATTTTTGGCTTGCCCTCCCTCATGTTTTTGTTTCTGAGTAAAAGGGGCTCCTTTGTTCTAGGTGCGGGCAGAGACTGAAGTGAAATACCCAAAGGTCTGGATGTATTTTTGACATGTCCAGTCAGTACTGATTTCTTACTGTCTGGAGGCCTTTGACACAGCAATCCATTATTTCTTGGTTTAATTCTTTATGCACGGCTTTTCATATTGATTATCTAACATCATTAGTTTTGGTCATTCCATACAAGAGACAATGGAAAGATCAATTTTAACCATATGAGCTAAAGGAACTTACTCTTAAAGCATCTAGGGACTGGAATCATTTATCTTCTGCTCTCTGAATCATAAATCTTTTACAAGTGCAGCATTAGATTCATTGTTTGCTACAGCCACATGTGATGTAGTTGGGGATCATTGTAAAAGTGTCCTACATTACAGTGTGAGGCTGTACCCATAAAGCATATTAATGTACAGTATTTTCATGGAAATTGTCACAAGCTGCTGTGGAGGGCATGGTTTTCACAAGAGCTGTGCAAATCATCAATTGTTTTTAATTTGGTTGCTGAACTGTAAAGAGAGAATTTCTTTCCTTTAGATTCAGAATGAAAAATATTTCTTTCCTCAACTAATCAGAAAATTGCATCCAAGCAAATAATTTTTCCAGGCTTTTTTTAGTAAAGGAAAAGGGAATTTAGAAATTAAGAACTAGTATGACAAAAGGATATTGGTGACTTTTGCAGAATTGGGCAGAAAAATGGAAAGTAGTCTATTTACATGCAGTAACTATGGGTAAGGATCTCATGAAAAATATAGGAACATATCATTCAGGCTGGCAGCTACCTGTTTAGGACCCAGGAAAGAAGGGTGAATGCTGAGTTATAGAAACTCTCTTAATCACATGCATAAGAACTGTATCAGTTTTCAAGATAACTTATATAGATACAAGAGGAAGATTTTAAGCCATGGCCACTCATACCCCAAGTTACTACAAGGAGAGATGGAGGGCGGGGAAAGATACCTCTGAGCTCCTGCTCAGAGCCTGTACTGAAGTTTTCCAAGCAAACAGTAAAACAAGTGAATTATCAGTCTTTTATAACAAACTAGCAGTGTTTAAACCCTCACAGATATTTCAGCAAGAGGGGGATGAGACAAGTCATTGTCAGAAGGTTCAAGCTTTGATGACCTGAGTTAATGGAGCTCTCCCACAGCACTGGTACTGTGGTTAGGGCTTATCACTGGGAGGGAATATGATCTAAAACCAAAATGGGCCAATCTAAATATCTCAGCACTGGCTACTTCAGACCAAGATCAACAGAGCTGTACAAATAACAAGAGGAAAGGTGTTTTTACTGGCTTTGACCTAAGAAGTAGTCATATGAACATCCAGAGGCTGTACATTTGCATTTGTTGTGCATAAGGGTTCTGATCTCCCCAAGATATCTGATCCAGTTTTCCAATCTCAAGAGAAGGGAGTTGGGTTGCTTCAGATTAGGATACAAATTTGAAATTTTGGATAGTCAATCAAATGGATGAGCTCAAACTTTAGTGATATTTCCCATTCAGGTTTTGTTACCAAGCAAACTGGGAGAGGAATCTAAAAAGTACCAATATTTTTTTTCCAATTAGAAAAGATCTATTTATTGAAAAAAAAAAAAATTGGCATTTGCTAACAAGAGTTTGATGCCCTGCCCAGGAGTTTCAAACAAGACATTTTATTCTTCCCAAAAATTCAACTGTTCTGCCTGGAGAATTCCTCTGGGGAATTTGAGAATTTGCTGCTACTTATCTCCTGAATGTAAAGTGTTGAGGAAAATAACTGAGAAATAATAGGACTGATCTCCTTCCAAGGCATTCAAAGTCATAGTCTATCTCCTTCATTGCAGAGAAGTAATGTCCTGTTGATAAGGCCACCACTCTCACCAAAGACCTGTGAGTAATTTAGAGGGTTCAGATATTCTGGCCAATGTTCAGCTGGTGATGTCCAGTGGAGCCTCAAAATCCCTTTAGGAGACCTCTGCTGAGTCACAAAAATTGAAGACCTAGGAGGCGACAAGAACACAGCGTGAATAAAAGGGTGATAAAAAACCAGGACAGCTTCAAAGGCTTTCTTTATCTTGGACTGGAATACTTAAGAATGCAGCTTCAAATGTGCCCCCAGCTGAATTTATTTTTATTTCTTTCTTCCAGCTCTCACAAAACAATGGCAGATAAATAGATAAGTGCAATGCTGAGGGAAAAAAACAAAAAAAAAAAAAAGACAACAAAAATTAAGGGATGAGATCATCCAAGCAATCCTTCTGCTCAAGAGAGTGGGTAGTATGGAAAAGTCACACATGCAGCAGTTGCATGGGGTGAGCTCAGGGAGGATCCTGAAGAGGGAGTACAGTGTGGCATTACAAGATCAGGAGTATCAGTGTGTCTGTGAGCTGCCAGAAGCTCCACAACACTGACTTACAGCAGAGGGGTTTCTCTGGGAAATGCTGCTTTTTGCTCTCAGGAAGCCCAGCCATTTTTGTAGACCTGATGGCAGTGGTAAAAGATACCTTGTTCATACCCAGTAGCAATGTGATTATGAGATGGAGGTTTGGTGTAAAGAAGCAAGTACATGAAGAGCAGACCTGTGCTCTTCAACCTACATCTGGAGTAGAGAATAAACTGGCTCTGAGGGAGAACATTTTATTCCAGCATGGCTCAAGATGATGCATGAAACCACCAAAGCTTACAGTCAGTGATGTCTTGGGAGTGATTTGATGTTTATGGTTAACCCTAACATTGCTTTTGTTTATAGACACTATTTCTAGAGTAATTTTATCTTGTATGGCTTTTATGGAAACAAAAATCATCAGTCTACAGCTGTTATTGTACAGAGGGTGACATGGGTTTGATTTACACTTCATTATATACCAGTCCTGCAAATATTACTCAGGTGCATAGTACTTGTTTTCCTGGTGAAATCCACAAAGGAAGTGAGACTTTTTTGAGCTTGTGTGTATGACCAGGTAGTCTGTGTTGGACTCACCTTGCACTTCTGATGTTTGTGCATCCTTAGGCATCAGAATCTTTTCCTTGGAAAGCTGTGTCCAGGAGTAGGTTTGTTCCTCTGTGTTTTGACCCCTTACGTCTTTACACATCAGGATGTTGACCTTACAGCCTCTCTTTAGAAAGGGAAACAGATACATTTTTCCCACCCTTGAGTTTCTCATAGGCTTTGAAACTGCAATGAGTGAGGGAGATTAACCACAGCCATACCACCAAAGTGAAATGACAGGCAGCATAAAACTGAGAATGTTCTGCACAGTGCCATGGGGTTGGATGCCCACCCTGCCCCTCAGGTCCTAGGGTTTTTTCCAGGTACAAACCAATATATCCCACCCCAGTGAAGTTCTGAGAAGCCCAATATAACTGAAGGGACTAACTAGGTTTAAATCCTGCAGTGTTGGTGGGAAACTTCTGAGGTGAGCTTTGAGCCTCACGGAGTCCAAAGGATTTCCAACAAAGTCCGTTCCTAAATTTTCCCATCTAACTGTCAACACTCCTGAGGAAGCATCCAGAAAACCTATGTAAATCATAATGCTGAGCTTCAATCAGGCCTACAGCAACACTGAAGTCCATAAGGAAAAAAAGATAATACTTTTACTTTTCAAGGATAGTCATTAATTTCCACACAACTGTTTAAAGCAAGGGGGAAAAAAAAGAAGAAAACCTGTATTTTAAAATTTTGCCAACTTCTTAACAAAAACAGCTTTCCAGAATAAAAAGGCAGATTCCTTGCTGGAAATAAATTCCCTTTGGTTTTCTGCAAGCATTCTAAAGAGAAAAGATTAAATTATTATTTTGTTGGTTTTGGGTTTTTTTTAATGAGAAACTGTAAAAATTGTATTTTTCATCTGCTTTACTGGAGGTGAGAATTTTTTGCCACACACATTTCTTTGGTAACTGCTTGGGGAGTCAGATGGAGATCACTTGGCTGTCTTGCTTTACTATTGATGCTGTCCTCATCCCTAAAGTGGTAGTGGGATTCTACTGGCCCTGTGGGGAAAACACAACCCTGTGTAGGGGTTGCTGAAAACTTCTATTCCTGTCTGGACCTGAAGCATCAGTGTCCAACAAAAGTGAAGAGCCAGAGCTGAAGTTCTGTACTGCACTGCACAGCTGTTAAACCCCTTTAGTGTGGCCTGGAGACTCAGGAGTGGTTACTAATCCTCTTTACTGTTTCTTACATTTAGAAATGTCTGCCTTCATGGTACCTGGCATTGCTGTGGCTGCTTGGGTGGTTTGTTATCTCTGGAGTCACCATGGGGCTGAGGAAGTGCAGGGTCTCATGCTCGACTCCAATAAGCTGATGGGAAGCAACCCTCCCTAGGATCAGCCACTCTGTCAGATGTCAGTACAGCATTTCTGAAAGCCAGGATGCTCTCTGAAGGGAACCACTTGAGTTCTTCCAATGGTAATGCTTCCTAGAGCGAGGTTTCATTCCTGACCTCTACAAGTGGACAAGGTGAGCTTATCTTTAGGCTCATCTAAAGTTTCTGTCTGGGTGTTGGCAGATTGATAGGGGAGAAAAAGACAGTGGAGTTTCACTTTCAGAGTTGCTTGAGTATTTGCAAAGCTGGAATCATGGAAGGAAAATAATTCCTCTAGCAAGGAATCCTGGAATTAACTGAAGAAAATTTTCCTGATTATGAAAAGTGAAGGAGGTGAGCATTTCTGGTTGCTGTTAGCATGCAGCAAATTGAAGTATTGTAGTTTTATCTGTTACCAGAAAAGCCCTCTACTTAAAAAAAAAAAAGGAGAAAAAAGTAGCAGCCCCACCGTCTCATTTTTAACAAGGACCAGCTGAAAAATGAAGGCAAGCAGCACACAGACCATCTTATGTCTGCCAATTCATTTCCTGGCCCTGAAAGAAAAAAAAAAAAAAAAAAAAATAGAAAAAGAAAAGGAGAAAAAAATCCTCTTGTTTCCTCTCATGCAGGCCAAACATGGCAAAGCACCAGGGAAATTCTGAATGGAATCAATTGCACTTGTTACTAACTGAGTTTTCTTTTATTCTTATATTACCAAGGCCTGGATATTCAGCTGCAAGCAATTATAATGAAGAGTTACTGAGTAATGGTTTCCAGATTGCTCCATGATGGGGCATTAATTGAAAGGGACAATTTAAGAGCTTAGGCCATGTAAATGCATTTCTTATTCTGTCAGATCGAGAAATTTCTGCGTACAAGAGGCTGAAATGCTCAGAACTGATAAAGACTTAATAGTAGCCACTTAAATGAACATTTGGAAAAGGGATTTTACATTTAAGGGATCAAGAATAATTAAAATAAAGTAGAGAGTCAGGGTTTTATTAGGAATCAGAATATGAATGTTATCAGCAGCCTGGTAATTCTGTGTGGGGTTACATGAAATTTCCACAGGGGACGGTGGCAAGAAGGTTTGGTTTCTTATCCCTCTGTATGATCTCACATCAGTCCTTGACTCTCCTGAGTGAAAGGCCCTATTCAGTCCCAAAGAATCAAAGGGAAAATTCCCTATAAAGTTAGCAGTGTGAGTTCAGAAAGATAACAAAAATCCAGAATTTTTTCTTGCAGTAGAGGGGTGAAGTCCTGGAATTTGCAGGCTGTCCAAGCAATACTCTTCTCATGATATAGCTGATGTATCACAAGTTTTATATAAATATTTTTCTTCACTTAACTATGAAAACAAGCCTTTCTGGTCTTTTTTCCTTCCATGGATATTTTATTGCCTTAGTTATTGGTACAGATAATAAATACAAAATATATTTAAGTCGGATTAGTGAGTCTTTCTCAGTATATCATAAATTCATATTAAACAACAAAATTTTACAAATTAAGAGAAATGTTTCCTTTCCTAAAATATCAGTCACTGATAGGAATAATTCTGGTAAGAAGGTGGGAGAAGGCAATTTATGTCTCAGGCACTTGCCATTATGGAGTTTGAACAGATGGAAGCCCAGCCACTTGTGATTAAATCATTGGAATGAAGATGGACATCACTGAAATGATTGTTCATCCTTTGCCCAACTCTACTTGAAGAGCAGCCCCCCTGAAGCAAGCCAGAGAGCTATTAGTGAGATGCCTGAGGACAAAAATATAAACACCTTGAAAGTGGGTGGTCAGTTCAGGTCAGGCTAGGGGTTGATTCACAGGCACTAAATTAACCTGTAAAAAGGGATGTTGCTTAACTTCAGTCTGGGAAGCAGAGAAGTGCATTATGTGCCAATTATTTGGCTCTTACAAATGAGCAGGCCAGGCAAGAGTCTGTGTTTCACCATCTGATACAAAAGCAAACTGAAAATTTTGGGCAGAAGTGAAATAGTTTTCCCGCTCAACCCAATAGCAAAATCCCCTGAAGCACCTTCTCATGGAACCCTCTTCCTTCCACTGCCCCGTGTCACTGTTCACCTCCTCTTCCAGCTGCAGGGAGAGACTCACTCAGGGTGACAGGAGAATCCTTCTTACCTAGGGGTACCTGGGACTTGGCAGGGCTGAAGCCATTCCTCCCCACTGCAGTCCTGGAGCATCAATGATGCAGGGGGTGGTTGCCAGCTGGTTGTTCTTCTCAGAATGGCTGCAAGATGTACTTCAAAACTGCACAGAGATCCATCCAATGCATCCTTGTACCTGGCATGGTAAAGGGCTAAGATGGTGCTCCAGCCTTGCAAGTGAAGCAAAGTGAGGTATTTTCATGCTGGAAATTATACAGAAACCTGGCAGGGACCAGGAATAGTCACTCCTATAGTCAAGCTACTGTTGAAACAGAAGATACCTGATAAAATGGCTCATGTTTCCCTACAGGATTCACATATGGCAGGTGCTAGAAGAGCAGGAAGGGTTCAGGAACATTGCATAAGTGGTTACCTGCAGGGCCACAGGAGAAGGGGACTATTCACTTGCCAGGAGAAGAAATTATCCCCTCACATCTCTCTTGATCTCTCAGCCTGGCTGTCCCACCTTGGGAACTCCATCCCAGTTCCACTGCTTCCCTGCCTCCTCCCAGCTGCCCCTCAACATGGCAAAACCCCCAATTCCCTGCACTGTGGGGGATGCACACAAAAGCCCTGTCAAAAGGCAGTGAGGTGGGCAAAAATAAATGCCAATACACCCCACACACCAATGCATCCAGGTCTCTGCACCAGGGTGTGCACTGGAGGGGCTTGCTGGGAGCTGCATGTTTGGTTTTTTTTTTTTAGAAAATTAGGAAATTTAGAAAATTTTAGGAAATTTAGAAAAGCTTTCCCTGTACCCCTCATGTATTTGTGTTCAGTAGGAAGGCTTCTCCTTAAATTGATGCCATGGCTTTATTTGTTGACTAATAAACTTAGACCTTTAATTCCTCCAGTCTACAACTAATTAGAAATTCATCCAGCAAACCCGCACAAATAGAAAATGAATTAATTTTTTTTTCTGCTTTACTATTAAAATCATAGAAAAACATTGTTTTGGAATAAATAGTAGCATCATTAAAAATAGCTTGTGACAGACTAGAAGTGGGGGCGGGGTGGGTGGTTCTTGTTTATCAGTGTAGGCTTCACCCCCAAGTCCAACTCCACTTTGAAATGTAACACATCATGTAAGGAATTTGTAGTTACAAAGTACAGACACTTGCCCCTGACAGTAAGCATGGCCACTTCTGTTCACAGAGCAAAACCACAACCACTCCTTCCACCTTGCCCCTACTCCAAAACAACAAAAATCCTGATTAACAGCCAGGATCAATATGGCAGCCAACCAAAACAATATCCAACGTAAAGTTTGGTCAAGCTATAAAACTGCCAGCAAAAAACCCAAAAGCAAAGCTTGACACTGAATTTTTAAGTTTAGAATAATATTCTAACTGAGAGAAATATGAATCTGATAACCACTAAGGAAGGAGTCTGGGATTTTCATTAGTCACTTGCATGGAGGGCTTGGAGTTGCTGGTGGGAGGTGGGACGCATAACAGCATGGTGGTGAAAAGTAAAAAAGGGGCAGAATGGTTCAAATCCTGAGAAGGAAAAGGGAGGGGGAAAGTGTATTTTTGTAAAAGGCAATTTTACATTAAGTCACAGAGGCAGCTGAAAGACCTGCTGTTGTTGCCAGCTCTAGGCTAGGCCAGTCTGATATGGCAGAAAAGTTCTTCTGTTTGTATAAAGGAGAATGGGTATGTGCTCAGTGCCCACAGAATTTAATGGACTGTACACAAAGTAACTTTTCCCCTCAACTACTCACCATTTTTTTTAAGGAAAAGCCTGTGACCCCATCATATAAGGAGAAGTCAAATGCCTCAAGGTAAACCAAATAATTTGATGGATATTTCCTTTGCTTTGAAAATTTCACTAAGGAAAGAAACCAAACAAAACAAAACAAAACAAAACAACAAAAAAAAAGAAAAAATCTCAAGCCTCCAAGAAACTCGGAGGTGTTTTTTTTCTGGTTGAAAGCATCATTGCATAATTGGCCCTTTTGCATGTTAACTTTGTGACACTCAGGTTTTAGTCATGCTTAGCCTTTCTGAAAAATAACAGTAGTAATAGCAGCAGTGGCAGATTTAACCACAAGCAGACAAGACATTGCCTCATGGCACTTTCTCTGTAATGAGCATAGGTTATTTTGGTTGCTATTTTCTGCTCTGCAAAGGACTTGAAAGAATATATACATAACTCCTGGCTCCAATCCACACCTTAAATAGTATTCCCAGTGTAGCCAGATATGAATTCCTCACGTAGGCAGGATCAAATCATTCATTGTCTACCTGCTACATCATGTGTACAGTGGTGTAGATGGAAGTACAGTTTTCCATGTATCTGCATATCTTTCATACAGTCATAACACATTAGTGATAGGGAAAGTGATTGTTATCTGTGATTTTTGCAGTGAGCCATAGAAGTCCTTTCTCCTTCATGTTACAGAGCATCATGCCAGACTGTTTATGCACCATTTCCTAAAGCTCTAAAACTTGGCTCTGGTATTTAAAGGCCAAAGCACAAGCTGCTTTTAGTGTAACAAAGCTGATGAAATCTTTTTATTGAGGCTCTTTAGCTACACTTGGAGGGTTTCCTTAAAAATAAAATCCATTCACACCTAATTATTGAGATTTTTTTCTTGAGAGAAAAAAGGGAGAAAGAGTAATACACTATATTGAGGGAGAATCAAATAAAATTTGTGTGTGTGTATGTGCAAATTATATTTTTTGTTGTTTTCTTTATAAATCTTGACCTCACTGGATACTCAGGAAGAGCAAGGTAGGAAATAACACATTATGTAATTTAGATGATATACTGTGTGCAGTTCAGATGTGCTGATACACAGCTCAAAGGAACCATCAGCTCCCTCTCACCTCAGAGATCTTCAAAGGCAGTTACAAACAGATCCCCAGATTTCTGAAGATGCCATTATTTGGTGACTGGATGCTAGATAACAATACCTATACAGCCTCCATTTCCCTCACCATATCTGTTCTGTAAGGGTAGGGGTAACTTGCACAAGAGTCAATTGGTTCTGAGCAACTAAAACTGCACAGACTACTGTATTTGAATTTGTTGGATACAACCTGAAGTCTCAGATGCCTCTGTGTACCCTCTCATGGTATTCATTCACGATAAATTGTTCAAATTTTATAGAAAATCTATGCAAACCTTTTCTACAACATCTTCAGAGCCATCCTGTAGGGTTTAATAAAGTCACACTATGGGCTGTTCCACATTAGTTTACAGATCCTACTCCTCTACTCAATGCCAGAAAAGTGCATTTCATTAAAGTGGTACACAGTGGTTTCTGTGTCAATACATTATCCCATGGTTTTACAGATGCTACAAGAATTTAAGATGTAAAAGCTGAAACTGCAGGGCTGATGACAAAACCTTAACTGTAATAACTGCAGTCACTTCAGGCAGCACTCTAGGAAAATTGAGAAATTAAGAAAAAAGTGGAATGTGTCCCAGGAATATGCCTTGTCTCCACATTGTTCTCAAACCCATAGACACTTTGCCAGAACAATGTTCTTTTTTAGAACATCTGTATCCCACTGAAGGCTTTCAAAACAGAGGTGTGACATTGACACTGGCAGCTACAGAGGTGTGAGCATCTTTCTGTCAAAGGGCTGCTGGAGATGATCAGTGTAATAAATTGTCGCATTAGTGAATATTTTGGTGTTTCATATCAGTGGGGAAAATGCATCAGAATGAAAGGACTACCAATATCTCAGCCCAGTAGAAGTAGAATAACAATTATGATAAAAATGCATTTGTCTGTCCAGTGATGCTGCACAGTGAGGCTCCTAAGGCATCTGAGACAGTCAGAGATGGTGGTCAAGGCTGGGGCATCATGCAGCAGATGGTGACCAAGTTGGCCTGTGGCCAAGCTACATGTCTTCCTTAGTAGCTTGGAACACCTTCAGGATGCATGTGTTCACCAAAGATTTGCAGAAATCTTAGGGTAGGTTTCTGACCACACAAGAAGTTCTGGGTGAATTTACCTGTTAATTTACCAGGGGAAATAAAAACAAGAATGTTATTTTTATTATAAAAGCAGTTTGGACAGTATCTCCACTAGCATCTACAACTGGAGGCAGCAGGGTCACAAAGCACACTAGTAGTGAGCAAACAACTTTCTTGGAAAACACCTGTGCATGACAGTCATTCCACCCCACCTCCCAGAAAACCTGACACTTGGATGGCCACTTACCAAATATAACCCAAAGCAGCTGCAAACAAGAAAGACTGAGCTGAACACAAGCTCCTGCTAAACCTATTGGAAACTATGTGACTTGATAATCACCTGACTGAAGGCAACTTTGTAAGGGAATTTCCAGCCTGTGGATACTCACATACCAGATACCCTGGGGCCAATCCCTGCCAAAGGCACAGCAGAAGCTGCGTGTGTGGCTGGCAGCTGATGGCAGAACTTCCCTCTCACCTCCCCAGCCTCCATGGGGAAGTGACTATCTTGGATGTGGGTCATTCCAAAACCCCTGACTTGTGCTTGGCCTTGCAGCTTTTGTGTTTTATGGAATGGCACAAGAGAAGCCTACAGAAAGGTGTATTGCCCCCTAAATTATATAATATGCCACCTTAAACCAGATAATGCACTAAAAGCCTTAAAAGGATCATTCAGAGACAGGTAGAAAGGCCAGAAATTGTTTGTGGCTATTGGGTTTTGATCCTGGTCCTGGGGGACAATCCCTGCTCTGCTCACAGTGCTCAGAGACCCACCATGGGCTGTAGTAAATGGCACTGTGACAGCACAGTCCACTCCCACATTTCTGAGTGGATGCAGTAGCAAGGACTGCATCTATACAGTGCTACCCGTGTGTTTCGGAGGCTCTGGCAAGTGCAGCAGTAGAGTTAAACTTTTTCCCTGCAAAATCCCAGCTTAATGAAGTTTTGCATTGCAAATCTTCCACCAGAATATCCAAATTCAAGCATGTATTTTACTAGGTGATGATACATCTTGTGTAATATACCTCTCCAATATGTATCCAATAAAATAAAATGAAATACTTGCATTAAAAACTTGATATTGCACTTTATTCCTCCCATGGAGAAAAGTACATTAGAATTTTCCTTGCCCTGTTCTTTAGCAAGACTATTGATTGGTATTATATGGATTAGAGATTTGTCAATCTCCTCCTGTCAAATATTTTCTCTGGTTTTAAAGAAAAAATATTTCAGCAGGTAAGCTTGTACAGACCTAGTTTAAGTTCATGAGAGAAAAATAGTGTATGCAAGGATGTTAGCAAACTAACTGCATACAAAATCTCAGATGTTTTCCATTAGACTTGAATATTTACTAATTCAGAGATGTGCACACAACCCCCAGTGAGGCACCCAAGGCTGAAAACCACCCATAGACCAAAGTCAACTAGGATTCACAGCTGTTGGATCATACAATCGCTTTCTGCTAGGGGAAAATTATTATTAATAATAAGAAGAATAAATTATCATCCTGGCTTCTTCTAGTTATATAACATCTATAACATCCAGTGTACAATTTAATCATGTTCATAATTAATATTCCCTTGGAAGATGTCTGCACAGATAAGCTTTAGAGCTACTTTATGAGAAAATCATAAACTGCATAGGAAACTTCTTCCAGGAGCAGGCATTCTTATGCTATACCCTTCTGTTAAGATCAGTGATGACCCTTTCAAACTGAGATGTTCCTCACAGAAATTTAATTTCAGGAATGATTAAGACCATACCAAAATTCAGGTTCTCCCATTGCTCCACAGGAGAATTGCTACCCACAAGTCAGCCCTCCAGCTGTTCACAGGAATTATATCATACAACTTGAGAAGGAAAAAGACACCATGAAACTAAAACTCGCCTATTCTACTGCAAACAGAAATAGCCAGGTGCCTACTCACAAGGGTCAGCTTGTGCACAAACCATAAGCCCTGCTTGCACAATGTGTTTGCCATGAATCTGCAAACAGTGGATCACAAAGTGCAAACTGAAGTCTATTTTGTCATCATTTGTGAATACCTAAACACAGTGCACAAAATGCTCTTCATGAAAATCTCACCATGCTGTCATTACAGTTCACCTCCCTCCGAGCATTAAGCCAACAGAGCACCAAGTGAGACTGTTTTGTTCATGCTTTCTCCAATCAGCTTAACTGACAAAGAATTTGTAAAATACGCATTGCAGTCTTGACATGCCAACAAAGAAGTTTTAATTTTTGCTCCAGTTGAAGCTACTGCTAGTTGAAGCCTGGTGCTAGTTATCTGATACTTTGCATGGAGTCATCATATTTTCTTCCTCACACACAATTTACATTCCTGCTTAAGCTTCATTAAGTTATGAGTTTGGAGAGCTTCCTCTTTTAAACCTTGAAGTCTGCAGGTTGTTTGACAAGTGCTATACACTAGAGAGGACTTTTTAAAGTTTAACAGCTTCAGTTTACAAAGATACAACACTAAACCACTGAATTCATTATATGTTCCATTCAATTCAAAATCAGTTCATCAAGCTTGGCAAAAAATATCTGAAAAATAAATTTACCAGGAGACATATATAAGGAAAGCAACTCACATTCTGCAGTTTATTTACTAGTTACCTCTGAACAGTAGCCAGCTAACTTCTACCTAATGCCTAATAAGGTTGCTTTTCCTCCCTCTCATCAAAAATCTAACACTCAGACCTTAATGTGAAGTGATGGATTAATGTTACACATGCTGCTCTTAAACCTCAGTCACTCTCTGCTATGACAGCAGGATTAGAAGAGAAAGTATGGACTAAAGGAACCCAGCAGATTCAGTGATTTAATTGTCTGAGCTTCTGGTGGGCAGGCTTAACTTTGGCTTAAATAATGTCTTTTTCTCATCAAAAGATGCTTGTTTGAAATTAATTCCTTTCACTGAACCCCCTAGCTTTTAAGATACTTTGTGCATGACAGAGGTGATTGTTTGCTTAATGTTCCCCAATCATTAATCCGAAGCTCTTTGCTGTGGCCACTTTCTGCATCTTGTTTTGGAGATGTCTTGATCAATTAGTGCAATGTCACAGTTACATGTAGTTATTGTACCTCCAGCTGCAAGCTGTTAATAATAAACTTACCCACAGGACAAACCTGCCATATGGTTGATGGTCAAGCACGGCTAAAATATGCATTAGGAAAAAAATGCAACTGTCAACATGAAGCTGGATGTGGCTTATTGGATTTGATGTGGGCATCTGACAGCAATGTTTCTTTTAGCAACATTCTGTATTATAGGTCAGGAATCTGCCTACTGTGGAATATTTGTCATAGGAAGATGAGGAGAAAAAAAAAAAGGCAAGGAAGCATTTGTGAAATAGGAAAATCAGGGTAGCTTAGTGGTGGCTTATATTTTTTTCCAAAGAGTGATTGTTGAGGAGGAGTGATTGTTGATCTGAGGCTTTTTTGTAAGAATAATTTGCTAAACAAAGGTTTTTTTAAGTTTTTTTCTCAATCAAGGGAGATCAGCTGCATAGGACAAGAAAAAAAAAAGTGTTCTTTCTGTTTTTTCCTTGCAGATCAAAACAAGTTTTTTCATTGCAAATTTAAATTAATTGGACTGTCAAAAAAACGTGGGCTATAGAGAAAACTATCCAAAGTCTATATGATGATAGTTATATTCCTGAATTATAGTTTCATTGCATCAGGGAAAAATTCAACATTTGGATATGTTTTTTAACTCTTGACATGTATTCTAGCCACTCACTGAATGGCACTGGCACAGTTTCTTGCCTTGTTGATAACACCAGTGCAGCAAATACTTCCTTTAGCTTTATAGAAGCAGAAGGCATCACATCTGGGTATGCCATTAAAAAAGACAAATCAAAGAATGACATGAAAGTAAAAGCCCATGTCTTCATTGGAGGCCTTCAAGTCCTTCCCCCTCACCTCATCAAAGTCACCTCCCAGAAACTTTGTTTATGACCTGGTGGGTACACAGTTTTGTTCCACACTACTGCCACTTTTGTCAATGGGAGCAGAAACCAAACTAATTGCTATTCTATGAGCAATCATGCAGTGAAGACCTTATTAAAAGTCCCAGACTCCTATTTATGTGCAGAAAGACTTGATTTGATTAGCTAGTAATTAGAAGCACACTGTTAATCATGCAATTTAAAAAGGATAGCTGGGAGTCACAGATCCCAGGGGAATTCTCTAATATATGGGAAAGGATTATTTTTTTATTAGTCTTTGTTATTAAGGCCTTGTTCTAGCAAACAATTCTGCGTGTGCTCAACTTTAGCATGTGACTGGTCTCTCTAATTTTCCTGGGTCACTCCCAACATCATGAGCAGAACCCTCTGCATACATGTTTAAAGGACTTGGAAAACCAAAAAATCCCTATTTTCAGTTCCCTATTGTTTTTCCAATTGTATTATTTCCAAATTTGTTTCTCTGTGTTGTGTTAAACATCAAAAGGGCAGGCTTTCCTGGTGGTTTGGAGAGATTTGTCCCTTATTGTGCATTTCACTAGATAAGAAAAGGTGCTGTGATTCAAACCTCAGAGCATCAGCAGCTGTTCTAAAACTTTTAGCATCAAAACACTTTCCTTTTAAACATGGTTTTTCATTAGATGAATGGGGTTTTTTCCCCTCTTTCAATGCAATCTAATATTCAGTCCAGGCCAGGTATTCAGCTGACTGTCTTCTGGGGTAGGGGTGTGCTGTGTGTTCAGAAATGGTTTATTTTTTAGCCACAAGCTTACTTTGAGGAGCCTGGTGTTCTATAAAAAAAAAAAAATTGAATATTTTCTGGATTTAAAAATACTTTTAGTGAGAATAAAATGTCTAGATTAATCCAGGCCTTTTCTTTTCATGGTGTTACAGACATAGAGGAATAATCATGACGGTGGATTTAAACTGATTTTGAGTCCATAGACCATCAGATATTTCTGTGGATTATTCCTGAAGGATCTATATGTTAGAATTATTTTTTCTTCAGCTAGCTAAATTGGTATGGAGGCATACACAGCAAAGAAAGCTCCCAACTAATAGGACAAGCAAAGCCATCAACAAGAAAAGCATCAGAGATCAAAGAGAAGAAATGAAGTATTCTGTAGATGGAGAGATAGAGTTCTTTTGATGTAGGGCAAGGTGCAAAGCCAAGAGCAGAGGAAGAAGAAAAGTTAGGAGGACAGTGAGGACTGAGAAGAGAGTAGAATATCATGAGAAAAAGTATTGCGTGAGCTGAACATATCTGAACACAGTGGAGTCCTAAAAGTGGGAATTTGTCCAGATTTATGTTATAAAATTCTTTTTTGCTATTTCCAGCAAAATCAACATGCTCACTCTGATCACAGAAAGTTAATCAAACCCACCAATTCTTGGCAGCCTATTTATGAACCATCACTTACATTAACAACAGTATGTACACAGTAACACACTTGTAAATCACCTTTTGCTTATTGTTGATTCGTGAGGTTTCAGTATTTCATCCTACCTGTTTTGTGTGAAGGAAGAATGTCTGTAACACATCTGAATCTTCATGATAGCCCTAATTTAGGTGTTATATATATACATTTTCTGTGGCTTTCTGGGCCACCCATCTATTAAATGTCCTGCCACTTGGCTGTTTTATGTGATGTCAGCTCGTGATCTGGCTTTTTTTAGTCTGTTACCAAATCCTGACTTCTTAAAACATTAAATAAAATGTTTCTTTCAGAGTTAATTATTTTGGAGTGTGACAGAAACCAGCACCCATAAAGTTTGTTGACATAAAAAGAGTAGATGTGAAAATAAAAATGTATGCATGCCTACACTGAGCTCCTGAGCTAATGCATTGAGTTTCAGATCTTGACAGAAACTTGGCCTCCATCAGTCTTGACTCTGTTTAAGTGACAGGATGGCTGGCAGCACTCACCAGTGCTTGCAGGATGTACTAATATTTACAAGCAAAAGAAGGTCTCTGGCTTTGTTGAAATAACACCACTTTCTTAATTTGACTGCTGCTCCATAGCAGACCTTAACAAACAGCTACCAAGGGAGGAGGTAAAGGACTGAGCTTTCATCAAATGCTAATGTTTACCTTAAACTGAAAAAGTCACAATTATATTAAACAGATTTCTGAGGGCAAAGTATAAATAATGATATCATTCTTCTGGAATATCATGCTCAGGATGACAATGTAAACACTGAGGGGTTCCAAAAGCAAAATGCATGAAGGAGAAAAAATATTTTGGACAAGATTTCCTCACATAAACAATTAAAAAATGCTTGCAAGTTTCCTGCCTGGTACTGAGGTGTACAATTGTATGGGGGGAGAGGTGAAAGCGGATCTGGCATTTCCCTTTGGTTGTTGGGGCAGGGGCAGTTGCAAAGTTTAATTCAGTTTTCAACCTTGGATACAAAGTCACCTGAAGTTCCAGAGCAATTTAGCCTCACACTACCACTTCTGCTTAATCTTTGAAATAAGCAGGTAAAATATATAGAATTAATGTAATTGTTTGACATCGATAACATTTCCATTCATCTGAAAGCATGGCTGTGTTCCATTGTGGAATGCTGTGGGATTTAGTTGTGTTTCTGTATGGAAGAGGTTAGTAATACACACCATTAATGTAAATTATACATTGCTGTTATAAAAGTCATAACATATTTAAAGAATTTGCATGACCTCCCTCAATGGAATTATTCACAATTTGTAAAACAATTTCTCTCTTCACCGCCCTGTGCAGTAAAGAAATAAAAAGAATGAAACAAAACTTGGGGAATCAGTGTGGGTTTGCCCAAGATTATACAGCAAAACCACAGCAACATGTACAATTACATCTAGACCATAAGCAAATATATAAACCATCCCAAAAAATATCTGTGTGAAAAGCAGCTCTGTAGAAATTAAAATTATATTGCTCCTGATGTTAATGGGCCAGCTTTATTTTGAGCTCACACAAATACACATAGGATCACTGAAGTCACTGGAGTTGCCTCCACTGTAACCAGCATGACTTTTGGTTCCAGAGGGAAATTTTACACTGAGAGCGTTTAATTTCAATACATATTAAGACAGATAAAGTCTCTGAAAGGGTGATTCTGCAATGATAGCAAGAGAAAATAAAAGCAGGATAACAAACCAACAAAACCCTTACTCACAGTGTCTGCAAGGCTCTGGCATGTTGTGTATAATTAGAAATGTGTACTGCTAAATAAAATAGTCAAATAAGTTTTCAACTGCCATTCATAACAAAGTAGCTAGAGAAACTTTTTGCTTTTCTGTGAGGGGCAATCAGACAGAGGAAACAACCCAGGAAAGGGAAGTGAATGATGCTGTACTGTCAGGTTTTGTCCCAAATACCCCAGTGAGCATCCCAGGAGAAGAACAACCTCAATGGGTACCTTGTCTCCCACATTTCCACTCACAGCCAGGCAGCAAGGCTCTCCCCAGGGTTCAGGTTTTAATGCTTTCTCTGCTAGGGAAAAAGTCTGCAAATGGAAAGGATGTGATCTGAGCTGCTGAGGTGTTCCACCAAACACAGTGAAATGCACAGCCTGAGGAATGAAATAATGAAGCTATCTCTGCTACTGGCCATGAGATCCACAAGTAGTTAATCTCACTGGGTATTTCCAAATGCAAGTTACAGAAGTTTCATCCTTCAGGTGGAGGTGATTTAAGATTCCAAATCTTTGATGCCATATGATACATGACTTTGGCATGTATACTTAACATATAAAATAACCATTCATTTCTTAGTTCACTCTATCAGTTTTTAGACACTGTAAGTGTAATGTTCATCCCACCTTTCTTCTGTTTTCTATAGATAAGTGGTAGTATCTTCAGTGCAAAATGCCATGAAATCTGTTAAGCCTTTGGAAAACCACCTCAAGGAAGTCTTAGACATTCCATTGTATGAATGTTTTAAAGGATTATCTGTGGATAGGTAGAGGAGAAATTTCTGGCACTGACACCACCTCAGCAAGCAAATATGACACAGATGCCACACACAGAGGAAAATACTTTACCAGAGCAAACTATTACCTTGCAGTATTGGCTAAATTGGGTCATGAGCACCTCTGGAAAGCAGATCATTGTCAAGCAGGCATGTCTGAATTTAGATGTTTATGGTTCTGAACTTTGAAGCTGTGAATCAGGATAATGAGCAGAATTTGACCTTCACAGTGGTCTGTGGCACATTCACTTTCAAGGTCTTAACCACCACTTTGGATGACCTTTTGAATACATCGTCACTTGCACCTCTCCCTAACATAGAACAGTATTTTTATTTATGAAATTGCTCTAATTTCTTCACTTTCCCTTGAATGGAAATGAGAGTCCTGAATGCAAAAGTAGCTTCCAGTGAATATTAAAGACCCTGTGGCATTTCTATAAAAGAAACAACATATTTGAGTTTTATTTATGTTTTCCTGATGGTATTATCAAGTAAATTTTTTTTATCTTGCATTTTATTTGCAGTCACCATAGGGAACTTCTGCTGCTTTCCAGGAGAGTCTTGGCAGAAGCTATTGTGGCATGAATTTAAAAGGGGCTTCAACATGCAGTCTTTCAGCAATCTTACTCTGTATGTCTAGCTCTTTCCACCATAATATTACAGTAGCTGTAGATGTGAAAAAACTCATTTTTTCCCTTCTGCTTTTTGTAATGTAATTTCAATCCAAGTCCTGTGACATTGTGAATCATCTAGAGTTCCTGTGGATTTTGACATAGAAATACATTCCCTGTATTTCTCAATATTGCAGAGCTAATTTTGCCAACCTGGAAACTTTCAGATAGTTAAGTAATATTCCATTTCGTAATAGCTTAACCCAAACTTGTAACCAAAAAGCCTCTAAATATTTTCCCCCTAAGTTTTGATGAATAAAATTATTGGGAAACTAAAAAACTGATTCAAATGGTCCCACATAATCATGAGTCTGAAGTTAGGTTGCTCCTGTGAATAAAGAAAAAGGAACTGTATTAATATAAAACATAACCAGTAAATTGTGTGACTGTCACCAGCACTCCAGCACCACTGCCTTTCAGATGCAAAATATTTGAGAAAGAGAATAATGCCTCAGTTAAAGTCCAGAACTTCATATGATGTTGCTCTGTGTAAAATTCCACACTTCCTTATGGAATGTCCTTCCCCTAGCTACAGTTATGTAAAAAAGAAAAAAAAAAGAAAAAAAAAAAAGAAAGAAGGCCCATTCTTATTAATTACTAGACAGCTTACATGATTCCTTGAGGGCTTCCCAGAGGGCACAGCTGTTTCCATACTCTGGGTTGTTTTGTGTACATTACAGGATACTCCAAGCAGCTTTCAGCCCAAGGCACCTCATACATGTCATGAGCACTGTCGTGATTTACACAGAAATGACACCGTGGGGGCTGCAGGGCAGTGCAAGAAGTTGTCAATGCTTCTTCTCAGATCAAGGCTTAACATGGCCTGATACAACTGGGGATACAACTGGTCTCTGTGATGGAGACCACAAGTGCTAGTCTTAAAAAAATGGTTTTAAGTAACCTTTTAAAACTTTCTGAAGTACATATTGCAAAAAAAAAGATGCTTTTATTGCTCCTTCTAAATAGACTGTTCCTTCAAAAGAAAAACTAGGACTGCTCACCTGCTTTTTGTTCTTAGCAAAGACCAAATGTTACCTTTTCATCCTCAAACACTTGATTTGCAGTCAGGAAGGAAAAACAACTTTAAAATCCCTTGAGGAAAAAGAAAAAGAGCATAGATTTCAGTTTTATTGCTTTAAAACATTTTATGCCCTAAACAGAAATATTTGAGTGTCTATAGAGCTCCATGTTTGATGATCTTTATTGGATACATATATCTCTGTTTATAGAAACATTGTTTAATGATTCAAACATTGAATTGCAAAAATTATTCATTTTAGAGTGATAAAATATATTATCTTCCATTCTAATAAAATATTGAATACCAGTTATAATATAGATTATAGCTGTAATGCCTCTGGTAGGATCTGAGAATGCAAAATTGTTTTCATGAATGTCCTGGAGTTAAGGTTAATGCACCGAAGAGCTGTTACTCATCAGTGTGTAATACCAGCTGATACAGGTATAATAATCCTGCTGCAGCAGCACAGGGCAGCAAAGAAATTGCTCTTTGAAGCTATAAATATGGGCTGTAGTTCATGGGATTCCTCTCTCCATACAAATCTAACTTCCAACCAATGTGTTATTGAAAATAAAAAAAAAAAACAAACCAATTAAAACAAAAAATAACCCTGTCTTTCCCCAAAGCAATTGACAGTAAAACCAAAGTTGTAGCACGTCATATTAATCTTTATAGATACTGAAAATTTTAAACTGGAGTCTTTTTCTTGCCCACTTTTAATATCCCCTTTCCTGCAATTCCCATCCCAAGGTTGACATTGTAGGACAGCTGTATTAATTAGTGTCAGCAGCATGCTTGCAACAGGTTTAGGAGCACCCTTCATTATTAAAAGTAGGATTTATTCTCATTTTACTGGCATACCCTGACAAAGGCCCTGGATTTAATTAAATTTAATTAATTAAAAAGGGGTATTTATCTTTAAGCATGTGCGGATGTAAAGAGAATTGTTTTTCTCCAAAGAGGTCAGCTACAAAAATGGCAACTCTAATAATACACTTTGCTAAATTAGTCTTCTATTTTCAGTCTAGTGTTATGTCCTTGGTTTTATTTATCTGACGCTCATCTCCATTGTGTCAGAGCTATCCACAGAAGGAAACATTCAGCATCCCAGTAAGAAAGGGAAAAAACTACTTTTTTGCTGCCCCTCAGCTAGAATATAAAATCAGTCAGCTGTAAAAGTTTATACAAAGAAGAGACATTTTGCAACACCCTTCTTAAAAGTGGCCATGCTTGTGCTTTCTTACAGTTTTGCAAGGCATCAACTGAGAGAATTTGGATCCACCACCAAGAAAATTCTTTCCCTGTCAACTAGACTCTTTAGATCTGGAGATGTCAAAGTCAATGAATACATGCTAAAGAGTGGGCTCTCCTTTGCTTGATTGTAAGGAGTCCCATCTGCCTTGTCTTAAAGTTGACAGGAGGGTTTCTGTGCCTTATCAGATGCCAGATTCATTACAGGGTTGAGGATTTCAGGAGAGCATAGCCTTCAGCAGAGAGAGCAGTCTTTCCAGTACAACAGGGAAAGTAATAAGGCTTCAGAATAAACTTTGTGAGTTTAAGACCAAATAAGAAATAAAATATTTTGTTCAAGTGAGTTCTCTCTTTAAGGAGTAAATACATTAGGCAGGATAAACTTTAGCATTGTTAAATAAGGAGGAAATCTTCTGTTCCCTTCTAAGAGTCAGGATGCCTGTCCCATAAGTCTGGTTTCTTCTAGATGTCCAATGTTACTTTGAGAAGAGTCAGAGTGGCTGCAAAAAATAGACCATTCTTCATATCATAAGTCTTCTTCTATTTTAAAGCTGAAAGTGATATTTTAAAAAAATTAATTAAAAAAATAGAACTTGCCAAGTCATCTTTTTTAACAGTATCTTTTTCAGAGAGGTATGATGAAGGAATTTCTAGATTTCCTTAACAGAAGAGTTTGCTCTTCTTCTGTCACTGGACTTATCTGCAAAATTGCAATTAAAACAAAATTTTGACAACAATTTGTAGAGGTTTTTTTTCTTTATTCCACCTTATTCTTACAGGCAGAAGAATTTATGAATACATAGGTCTATATTTGCAAATATCACTTCTAAGTTCATTGCAGAATAACAAAAAAAATTAAGAGCATTTTTTTATATAGAATGATAAATAAGATTTTGCCTGATTTGATTAGGGATTATCTCCTCAAAACCAGAAGTGGAGGGAAATCTCAGTAGGAGCTGGGAGGAAGGTTCATATAGGAGTCCTGACCAGCCCTTCCTCTCCCTCTCTGCAGAGCCACCTTTAGAGCACACTTTGCAGAGCAGTTTTTGCTGTCTGCATCAAATACCTCTACACGTTACATTTTAGAGTGGAAAAAACTAGTGTGGAAAAAATAAGTGTGGAAAGCTGCCAACTATCTTCAAAAAACTTCCTTACCACAGAGTTTTTTGGTAAGCATTCACAGTATTTGGTAAGCATTTACCTTTTTACAAGTTAATCACTGCTAACAAATACTAACAGAACAGGAATGGAAATGCCTACAGGCATACTTCTTGCTGTAAAGCAAGGAAGGAGAGCTTCCACAGTGTCCCAGTGCAAGAGAAAATGGCCACTGCAGTGGTTCCAACAAGCTTTTCCAGATAGGAGACTCATGAATTTAACAGCAGGCATCTGGAGGAAACCTAAGGTACAGAGATATTAATTATTGCTGAACACAGCGCCACAAAACAAAGTGAAAACAATTGGAGTTATTCAAATTCAGAAGTAATCAGTTTAGTCCAAGAACAGAAAATATGAAAGAGTCATTCAATATCATGAAAGTGTTATTAATATAGATGTGGTTGTAGCAATGGGAGAAATGCAAAAAACACCAGCCAGCAGCACTGCTGAGAAAGGTTGTCAAGGATCCTTGAGTGATCACACAGATCTTCTTCCAGGGTTGCAGACTATCCATGCCCCATATCTGCTCATATGTTTCCTAAACCATAATATTCTGTTAATAAATGCAAGGTAAAATGATGAACTGGATACAAGTCAAACTCTGCTTCTTAAATTATTCTTGACTGTGATATTTTCAGCTTTGTTCTTTGTCTGTGACTGTGAGATGCCAGAAAAGAATTTGACATAAAAAGTGAGGAGGACAAGCTTCTTCTTGCCTTCTTGAATGCTTTGTTCATCTCCTCTTGCTTCAGTTTACAGTGCCTGAAACTTATTTTGCCAGTGGTCAGGTTCAGCAAATGCAAGGATGGATGTGAGTGTTGCTTCTCTCAGCTGCCTGTTCACCACTCAGGTGTTTCTCCAGTTTCCACTTTCCATTCCAGTTTCTCTTCAGCTTGCTTTAGATTCATGAGAGGGCAGCTGTCTCTTCAGTTGTAGGCATTTTGGGGAGCAAATGGAGGCTTTCTGGGTCTTTGTACAGAACTCTGATTAGATACACTGGTTCTTATACCTCTGCAAACAAAATAAAAATAAATATCTTTACATAAGTCACTACATAAGCATCCTACAGACAAGCACTTGGACCTTCATCCTTTCCATCTCTCTCTAAACTCATTTTGTATCTTCATTTCCATTTCAAGAGACCATCCAAGAAAAACAAGTCTGCCCCAGGTCTTATTGGCAGACTTTGTGGGAGGCTTGGGTCGTCAACTTCATGTACAGGTTTTCCCAGTAAAAATGCAATATTCCACTTGCTCACCTGGGAATAAAATGGGCATGTAGGGACGGAAATTCCAGCATCAGAAAACCTGCTAGGGCAAAACTGTCCAATCATCTGTCAACAGGCTAACAGGAGTCAGAGCATTTGAGAGACTGAGAGCTTCTTTGATTTCTATCCTAGCACAGATTTTGCTTTGTCTTTACAACCAGAATATTTATCTCGAGGAGTAGGATAAGGATTGACGCTGCACACTAAAATTTAGTTTTGCCAAGCAGAAAATTGTTGCAGTCCTTTTGGTGACTCAAAGCATATGGGACAAGCTGTTAAATCACAGTGCAACAAATCAAAAAGAAACCTCTTCCCTGTCATCTTTGGAAAGCTGAAATTCACACTGCCCCACTGCAGCCCCTCTGTTCTCATCATCCACTGGCTGAACTGCTGCCCACATTTCCACCAGGGCTATCTGGAGAGAGAACCTTTGCTTACCAGAGGAGCATCTGCTGAGACAGGCGTGCTTGGAGTTTGCCAGGCACACAGAAAGGGACACCAACTTTTCACAGCATTTGCTTCTCACAAAGGGTAAGAAGAGGCCAGCCTGAATTTGGTGAGTAATAACTTTTAAAGCTAAATCAAACCTGAAGAGCTCCACTGCCTGAAAGCTATGAGAACTGCGGCACGATGAATCACCTAGTAAGTACATGAGATATCAGAGTCAGTGAATGGGGAGAGATGAAGGAAGTCTCTGCAGGCTGATGAACCAAACTTTTTATTGCATGCCTGTACACATTTTGTATTTGAAATGTCACAAAAACAGCAAGAGCAGGCATAGCTACCTAAGCTATACCTGCATGTCTCTGATCACACGGACATTCTGGAATGACCAGAACTTCAAATAAAATTACATTATTTATTTCCCATACACAGATGCAATACTTTTAAATGGCATCATGGCACAATTATAGGAGGCCTTCTTGTAGCCCAGGTCATCAATCTCCCAGTGATACAGACCTCAGAAGAGAACTTTTATAGCCTAGCAGCTCCAAGGACTAACTGGTGAATATAAAAGATTCCTGACTCTACAGCCTAAGCCTCAGTATTTCCAAGGCTTGAAGGATGCATGGGATTAATTTTAAAATAAAGGCAGTGGATCCATAGGTCCAGTCATTCATAGAAAGAAAAGAAATACCCTCTCTTTAAAAATCAAATGTATGGCCAGACCCACCAAACTCCAGAGAAAATGGCAGCTACTGTCTTAATTCAAAAGTTACAGTCTTACCAGCTAGTTTGCAAAGGACTATTTAAAGGGACACAAATTTAGATTTTGCTCAAAAATTGGTTAACAAAACAGGAAGATCAGCCGAAGAACTTCAATTCATTTTGAAATTAAATTGAACATCATATGTTATTTGAATTTAAGATCATTCAGTGCCATTTATGAACCCAAACAGCAGAACACACAATTAATAGAAAGTGAAACTAGCAGCCAAGTATCTGTAACACAGCTAATGCAGAGAAACAACAGCATGCTTGGCATTAAGGTACTGATAAAGATGCTACTAAAATAAAATGTTAATGTACAAATTTTAATTGCATCAGAAGCCTTTTAATCACTAGAGCTAAAATAATTACAATGTCCAACTCTTAATGCTTGCCAGGTTACTCTAGATCCAAGGACATTTTCTAACCTTCATAAACCTGAAGGGTACTTTCTTCTAGGCCCCAAAGAAAAGAGTAATTTTTGTGCACGTGGATGGCCTGAGCCACTGGAATCATCAGGCTGCCCACTGAAATCAGGCAAAACCCTGGAGGCACAGGAATTGGGACCTCCTAACTGGACGTCTGTAGTGGCCACTGTGACAATGGAGCAGATGCTGCTGAGAAAAGATCGCTCAGGCACCTCATCCCCACTCCACAGGAACCCCAGCAAGTTCCTGGAGCTGGCTAAGCTGCAGCACCTAAGGATAATAATGCCTCTGATAAATTTAATCTGAATTTCTGATGGAGGCTGCTCAGGTTTTTAATCCAATATCACAGTTAATACACCTCCCTTCATTTTTCATCTTCAGTTCAAATATTGTTTCTGACCACTAGCGAAATATTTGCTAAATTATTTCTGAAATGTGAGCTGTATTGATTAATCAGTCCTAGTTTTAATAAAACACTTATTTTCCCTGATCAGATAGATGAGTTTAATTCACATTACAAGAAGGTATAATTGTGAGCCTATTTCAGGGAAAGCAACCCACTAAAACAAAGTTCCAATAAACATTGGATTATAGCATTTTAGAGCCTTAAAATCTTTCTTTTTTGGTCTCATAACACTTCCCTTCAGCAGCATACCTAAAAATATTAAAGCTGCTATAAAATTTATTAGCTGGAAGCAGAGTATAAACGTATTCCTTCTCTTACCATGTATGACCCTGCTACTCCCCTGCTTGTTAATAAACAGTTTCCAATCCCATATAAAATGTGCTTGATGCATTATTGCATCGCTGATTGTAACTTTTGTCAGCACCTTAGTGACTGACATCACATAATCACTTGTGCATCTGGTTCCTGGCTAGGAATGTGGTCAGATTGGTATATGTTTTACTTAATTGCCTCTGTACCTGGGCCCTGTTTAATGGCTTGAGGAAACCTGACCTATTGATGTCTCGTCCCCTATAAAATCCATCACTTCCGATGCAAATAGTTGAGCATGTGAACTTATTTCACTTGCCATCAGTTATGCTGGGAGCAAAATGTGGTTGGTTGAAAATAAACACCAAAAGAATATAAATGCAGCTGGAGCAAATTCTGTTAGAAGTTTGCATGCATCTTCAGGAGAAATCTTTATAATCTTCACACAGGGCAATTAATAATTTCACTAGAAAACATTATTTTTAGAAATGTCAAAACCCTGGGTTAAAAGCTGAAAATAGATGGCAGTCCTTCGATACATTTTATTTGACTCAATCAGTTGCTGAATTGTTGTTTTAAAATGCCTAAGTCAGGAAATAGCAAACCAGTCACAGCTCATTATTGCCCAATGGGGTCACAGTCCACCTCTGATCTAGAAGTAGGCATAGAGGGAAAACTTCAAGTGCTTGAGAGGATGTAGTGGAAAATACTTTAAGTCTTACAGAATAGTCTAAAATAACATTAAATAATTCCTGTCAGCTTCTAAAAACCAATCCTGAGTAAAAGTAGAAAATTTTGCAGAATTACAAGAATGTCTTTAAAAATTACCTATAACTTTGTAAGTGCTGTGTTATATTTCAGCATTGAAAAAATAAGTGTCTGAGGCTTAATTAAAGAATCTCACTGAGTGATAAGGGAGAAAGCAATTGCCTGAGAGAAATGATAACATGCTGGTTATTGCCTACTAAACTATTGCAATATTATAAGAGAGAGAGATTTGTTTACCTGCCCATAAACATTTTTATTCTAAATTTGCACACTACTGTTTTCTTCACCACTGTAGTAGATCATTACTTGAATTAGCCCCTTAGAAATATTTATCCACCATTATGAATTTACCTAGATTTCATTTTAAAAAAATCTTGTAGATTCTTGTTAGTCATCCTAGCAGCTCCTAAAACAGGGAAAATTATTTTTAAAAAGCACATAAAAGCAAAAATTAAACAAAAAAAAAGGGTATATAATTTTCATCAATATGTAATGGGCAATGGTCCCATAACCTTTCCAAACCAGCTAGATCCATACAGCCTTCAAAAGCTTCTGTCTCAGATTTTGCTTCCTTCTCCAGAAGTGAGCCTTGAACCTTTTTCAACTACTTTTAAAGAAAAATATGCCATCTATTTTTTAAAGACTTAGATGTCCCCTGCTAGGGATTTCCAAATCAAGTGGTCAGTTGTGTCTTTATCTGCAAGTAGTGCAGACAGTCAAGCCAAATCTTCTAAGAAAAGACACACACACTGTTTTCCACCATCAGGTCACAGACTCTGAGAAGACACTCCCAATAAATAAAACCCCAAATTGAAAAATCAACACCAAATTCTCTAGGAAGAAATCTGTCATTGAATCCTGGCAGATTTGCTTGCAACCATGATGAATAGAAGTATTTTTAACATCTGGAGTTTTTGAAATTATTTCTATCAAAATGTTTCAGTTCACTAGAATTACACAAGAAATCAAGTGCTTTTTGGTGGTCAGAGAGATTATAGTATTCCTTCCCACAATTCAGCTCAAATTGCAGATTCCTTTTAAGAAAAGAAAGTTAACTTAGGTCCAGCTGTGGTATATCCATATGAATGCTTTATTGTGTACAATAATTTGTGCCATCTGCTTTGGCTATTGAAAAATTGGTTAGCAATTGTCAAACTGGTCTTTTTGTGAAATGCCTCAGCTTTGCCAATGTAAAACCATAGAATATGGCTTTCTGTTGCACTACTGCAGATGAAAACATCAAAATATTTGGCAATGACATTTCCAGAATTGCAAAACTGTAGTATAAGAATTAGCTTTAAAAATCCACAAAAAGACTTATGTCTGCTGGTTTATAGATCAGCTTCTAGCTGCAAAGTGACTTTTCATATTCTGCAGAGTAAAGAAGGTTTGCCAGAAACTTAGCATTATGAATGAGTTTGTCATGAAACTTAAACCAAGTGTTGCTAATGATCACCTTGAGTATATAAACAACTTTACTGGTTCTTACTGTCCTGATTCCTTTTCCCTCTTCTTTGCATCATGTACATCACAGTAATTTTTCTCTTCACTGCTCTGTCTGTTCCTGATAACCACTCTGCTTGTAGAACTAGATGTCTTGAGCAAATACTGAAAATTAATGCT
>QUSF01000003.1:30933456-31018487 GCA_003676055.1 Chloebia gouldiae
AGGGAAGGGAAGGGAAGGGAAGGGAAGGGAAGGGAAGGGAAGGGAAGATATTTTAATCATCTTGGAAATTATGTGCCACAGTTTAAACATGTATGTATTGCACACTAAGGTATGGAACAGGGTAGCTTGCAGGAAGAATAATGACACAAAAACATGCCACAATTCCTGAGTTAATGCAAGGAACAATTGGCTATATGATATTCATCAGTGTAAGGTAAAACAAAAAAAACACCCAAGCCCATATTTTGTTAAAAGGTATCTAGAAGATCCAGCTTTGAAGAACCATTTTCTGACCCTACATCAAGCAGCTCTCCCTTCTCTATTATTTGTTCTTTCATCTTAATGCATCCAATAAAAACTCCAGCTTTCCATATCAAGTGTTACTTCCCTTTTATTTCCTGTTTGCCTGTGATGTTTCCTGATTCTTGTATCCACATGAAGTATCACTTAAAGCTGTCTTAATAAGAATTCTTTTACTGTGAGTTTGCAAGAGCAGCAGTAGATGTTTATACCTAGGGGCCTCCTACATATGAGTAACAAACTCAATTACCTGCATGCAGTTACTGTATGAAAGGAAAAAAGCTCTTCTATCAACTTCTTCATCTTGCAAATAGGGAAAAGAATGATTCTTCACTCTGTTGCAGATATTGCTATATTTTCCTAAGAGATGCTCCATTTATCTTAGTTGAAGCAGCAACTGGAAGCGCTGCTAAGTCCTGAGTCCTGAGTCCTAAGAATTTTACAATATTTCAGGTAGGTCTAAGATCCTCAGCTGCTGGAGGCCATCAGTCAAGACAGAATGGACTTGTCCTAGGGCAGCACTTGCAGGAAGGCAAATGAACACACACAGGCAGGACCTATGAAAGCAAAGCAAGCACAACAGGGCTCCTTTTCTGATGTGGGAGGTACAGTAAGCAAGAATAACAAGCCCTCATAAACCAGTTCACTCACCCAGCATAGCTGCCTGTACAGGATCATCATAAATCACAGTTTGAAAGCCCCCAACACATGACTAACAGCTTCATCTCCATCTTCTTATACCCTCCCTTCATGTGTTTACTATACCCTCCCTTCAGGTGTTTATATACATGATTCTGACTTAGCAGGGCTTCTCATACTAGTGCTCACATGCTAAATGTGAGAGAAGATCCAGGCTGAGTTGGGCCCTAAGTGCACAACTCTGACTGTGATTAGCAGTGGTCAGCCTCTGCATTGCCGTGTGTCCAGGTGGATCTTCCCTGAGGCAGCAGCTGTGGTTTTAGACTCCAGAAAGAACACCCATGATTTGTTGTGTTCTTGATGTTGAAGACATTGGGGACATCCTAATTGTGTGCTGATCATCAGAAAGATTCAGAGGAAGGGTCTCTGTAATTCCTTCTCACAGCTAGGGCAATTGCAAATTTTCTGTCAATACCATGCATTTATAGCATTGAATTGTTCCTTCAGGTAGCCATTTAAAACCTCCACTTCCCTTCATTATTCAGAATCTCTGTAACATCTTTTTGCTTATTTAGGAGCTGTGTTTGTGACAATCACAACCTTACCAGACTCAGGACATCACACCCTGTCACCTGCTCTCACACATCTGCTGTTTCCATGGTATTCTGGGGGTGTTTAACTTTCAGCTAGCAGAAGTGGCTCAGTCCAGACTTGTTAAGAGCCTCTGTTTTTTGCCAAAATACAAGTGTCTTCTAGGTAGACTCTAGCAAAATCCAGACCATCCCAAATCTGTTGGTTTTCCCAGTGAGTTGTCATAGGTGTCAAGGAAAACCCAACCAGCAGGCAAGGAAAATAGTTTCTTCTGTACATATAAGGTGTTAGATCTGAACAAATGTGTTCCGTGTTTCTCCTAAGGAGAGTTTCAGAACCCTGCTGATGCCTCACATGTAAAAAAATACTTGGTTTCAGCAAGGCCTCCCTTCAGAAGCAGTGGAATACAATCCTTTTACACATTGAATTTCTTCCATTTGGCTTATACTTAGGCAAGGGAATGTGTCCTTTTTGCACCTTGAGTGTCTGGGGGTTTTACTCATGTTTGTGTGATCAAAAGTCAACCCACCTCTTCTGCAATGCAAAAGGAACTTGGCTTAAGACTTGAGCTGGGGAAAGTTTGTCTTCTTCCATCTACTCTTTCAATTTTTCTGCCACATTTAGAAGGGCTTCCTAAGAAAATATGGTACCTGCCTTTTTGCTGAGATGAAAAACTAGGTATGCTTCAACCCCATTGAAGGATGCATCTCATTGAGTTCTAATTACACACACTGTATGTGTATTTTCTTCCTTTTTGTAGTCTAGCAACACATTCAGGCAGCATACTGCCATTCCACATAGAAAAGGTAACTGGCCTAACTCCCACATTCTACTTTCTCCTTCAGCTAGTTTCACTGCCAAAGGAATGATTGTATCACTCTTTGTAGCACCAAGCCAGATCATGTTCCTGTGGCCATCTCCAGCTAAACAAGAACTTCTGTGTGCACTTGAGCGTACATTCATTTTCTATTGTGATACTGTACTCAAGACAGTAACCCTGCTGTCACTTGGTTTCATATGAACACTCCTTAAAACCTGTGGCAAGGTGAGGTGATTTTCCCCCCATGCTTTGTCCTGTGCTTTTTGACACAGTCCATGATGGTCAGCATGCACTCTGTATAACTCTGCCTGATTTACTTATGCTTTACTACCTCAAAACTCCTCTCACCCAATTCTTGATCTTCAGAGTGTGCACACTTTCTGCTCCTCATAAGGCTCATTTTAGACCCAGAAGAGCTTTCATACGTATAACATCTCCAAAGCTTGCAGGGAAGCTTGCATGGAGCGGAGAGTGCAGGCACTCAGGTATCTTCATTGATGATGTGGACCAGCCAGAAGCCTCTTCACAGTGACTCAGTGTTCCTTCAGCTTTACCTCTTCACTGCCCTGGCCTGAGGGATGCACAAAAGGGGACAGGCAATTCTTCAGTGGGATTTGACAGAGAAAGTAAGAATCCCTCCTGGTTCACTGTAGTGCGCCCTGTGCATGAGCAGACACAGGAGGGGAGACATGAGCAAGGAGCTCTGATGGTGGCTGTCAGTGTCAGCAAAACTCCCTTCTCTGACGTTCAGTTTCCAAAAGATGAGCTGCAGTTCTACTCTGAACTTGAAGAGATGTTTGTTATTTAGGTGATAGTGAATGTGTCTGACTGGACTTCTCAGTTAATAGAGACCAATGCAGTGGTGTAGCTGCCTACTGCTGCTCACCCCAGGGAAGGACACAAGAACTCACAATCATGCCAAAACTGTATTGAAATATAGATCTGACAAGGTATAACAAGCAAATTCTGCAAGGTAAACCCACCCCTTAAAATTAATGAGTAAAATTTGATATTTAACTCAACAAAAAGAGATTGGCAGCTTACCAGCCCTCTGTGAGCAGCCATCATCCCACATAGGTCAGTAAGCCTTTCATCCCGAGAGCTTCAAATACAACATGTGACTTTAATCCCTGTGACATGGCAAAACAATGTGTACAAGGAATTTGGCCACTGGCAAAGAGCTTTGCTTTTCGTTAGAGGCCAGTCATTCAAGCAGCATGTGTGGTCTGCAAGTGGCTCTATTCATTATCCCCCTAACTCCTACTGGGTGTCCCTGTGCGGGGCTGTTTGCTGGGCTCACTCCTGACTGCAAACTGAGCATTATTCCCTGTCCTCCTGTGCTGAACCACCCTGTCTGCGAGGCTGCAGCCTCTTGCCTTGCAGGCCGTGCAAGGACAGGAGGGAGCCCAGCCAGGCAGACAGTGATTGTGATGTGGCACCCAGCAATGTCATCTGGCCTTCAGCTTCCCAAGAGTGAAATCCACTTCCAAACCACAGCAGCTTGCCCAGCATGGAGAAGGTCCTCTGTTAGACCTGGAAATCCTTCATAACCTTATAATCCTACAAAAGTAAGGAAACAGGTGTTGTCTGGGGCAGTGTAAAGCTTCTGCCTGGGAAAGAGTTAGAGGAGAGAGTAACAAGGTGTCTTGGGGCATCCTTCCAGGGCTTGTATTCCCTTTAGACAGTCAAGTCTCTCTGAGAGGAAAGTCTCATACCTGAGGAGATTCCTGTCCATTGCATCTCTGCTCTCAGAAGCTGCTGCATCTCTATTTTCCCACTTCTAAAAGAAACTGCCTGTTAACTTCTCTGTCTCTGTAGAGCACTTGCTCGTGAAAAGTATTTTATCAGGCATCAGTTTTATCAGTTCCATATTTCTATGGAACTGTTTCTGTCTGTCACAACACAAAACAAGATGTGCACACAGGTAACTTTTTTCATGAGTCAGTTTACCAGTTTTTCAACATATATAATACAAGATGCAAGAAATGTACTACTGTAGTTCCAAGTTCTATTCCATTTGTTGTCTAACACTTCATCAAATCAAGCTTGTTTCATCCATTTTCTGTGAAGATTCACTCAATGTATTTTTAGAAAAAAACATAGTTTGTGATTTGCATACTTTTCTGTCCAAAGCAAGAAAAAAAGAAAAGGTAGCTAAAAAAACATGTCAATATGTTTGATACTACACTTGGAATTCTGTTATGCCTTTATCTATTTTTAACATACTTTGTTTTAATTTTCTTCTTAGATATTAAATTTTATTTTTTAAGGGAATTAAAAAGCATGTAGTGATTATTGGAAACTGAATTTTTTCCTCTCTTTAACTGGCATATGGTTCTTTTCTATTAAGGTTTCACATCTCTGGCTGACATATAATCTGTTTGCTAAGAAAATTGGCTTTTATCAGGTTGTGAAAAGTTCCTTACAAAAAGAAAATCCAGGGTATTTTGATAGTTTGCAAAACATCTGGAATTTTTTCTTCTCTGAATGCATTAAGGCTTTTCTTTCTTAAAGGACAGAAGTCCTCAGCAGGCTCTGAAGGCGATGGGTGGGAGATGCAATGTGTGCTGTAACTAAAGAGTTTAGAAACCACAGCAATGTTGCTGAAATAATAGAGATAAAAGGGAAAGTAGAGCTAAGTCACTACTGCATCCAAAACCAGCTGGCTCCCAACAGGCATTTCCACTTTGGTTTGGAAGGGGTTTGGTGATTTCACACAGGCTAGAGCTGGTCTCCACTGCTCTTCGTGCCTGGCAGCATTTACGCAAGAGACATGACCAGTTTGGGGGCACAAAGTGGAGAACAGAGGTCAGGAGCCTGGCAAAAGGCTCAAGTGTGCCATGGGGACATGGCAGAGAGGGGGAAAATCCAGCACAATTTCAAAGGGAATGGGTTTCAGATCCAAAACTAATCATGTTTCATCATTTGTTGTGAAAGAAAAACAAATTCATTCTGTTCTGGGCCAGGAAAAGGGGCTATCTCCAAGCTTTCTCAATTCAATTGTTTCTTAATGAAACAATTATTGTGAAATTATTAAATCAGAAGTATTCTTTTTGAAAATGTCAAAGTAAAATATTTTGAGTTTTAGATGCTTGACAGATTTTTTTTTCCTGAGGAGAAATAGTCTTTGAGACAAGTATGCATTGGGATATTGTCTGTTATTTTGCTTCTCTCACATTTTCTCCCTTTCTATCTTTCAGGGTTATTTAGTGCTTCTTAAATCCATTTAGCACTCCATAAGCATTCTCAAAACCAGCCACAAATCCCCCAAAAATGGAAGGAGCTTCTTTTCATAACTTACTCACTATTTTTTAATGTCTAGGACAATGTACTGTTGATAAACTTCATTTCTACTAACAGAGGGTATTGGCTAATAAGTAAATATTGCAATTTTAAAATCCATTTTAAAAATTCATTCAGTGTTTATGGCTCAAAATGAAAAATCAATAGCTAAATTTTATATGACAGTGTTGATCATAGCATGGAGATTCAGGTAAACAGGCTATGTATTTACAAAAGCTTGCTATTGGCAAAAATCAGGCAGACAATCCAGTCACATAGGTTTAACATGCTCCTTGATGTCTGAAAGAAGGGTTAAATGAACTGGTTTAGGTAAATGTATCTGACTGCATTTGCCATGGGCTGAGAGGGTTTGCAAGGAGAGGTATGGCGTGTGTGAGAGCCCACCTGGACACTTCATGCCTCAGCTCCTGCTGCAATCCGCCAGCCTCCTCAAGAACCAGATAATTTTCCTTACCTCTTTGGCCACAGGGCTGAGCATGGCTTAGGTCACTGCAGCCACACGATGTTGCCATCAGGGAGCTCCAAGTGCACTGTGACACACACGTTGGAGAGACCTGTGGAAGTTTTGTGTGGAACTGATGCGCAGCAGCTCTGGCACCAGGTACCAAAACCTCTCACGCTGTTTCATGACCCCCTCTGGCTGCACTGTTTTACAACTGCAAATTATCAGGCATGCTAACAGTATGAAACCCAGTGCAGGGTTTGGCAGTTTTTTTGCAAAGCCAGTTTGTGCCCAAAGCAGCTTTTTTTTTTTTTTTTTTCAGAATTCATTCTTGCCAGCAAACTTCAGCCACTGAAAAAAAGGCTAAAACTCACTGAAAAGAGAGAACACACCTTGGAATAACACTTGGTTCTCCAACAGTGATGCTGTACTCCTCAAGCAGAGCTGTTGCACAGCCCACAGCAAATTTCCATACTGGACTGGTGAGCAAATGTTGAACAAGGTGTCCTCAGTGGTAGGATGGGCTGCACCCTCCCATCAGTCACAGCAGACACTGGAACACTCCATGGACTTCAAACCACCCTGGTGACAGTAGCTCCAAATCAAAGTGGAAACACTTTTGTGCAATGGTACTAAGGTACTTGTGCTGTCTGCACAGCCTGATCAGTTGGGATGACAACAAATTTTAAATTCTCAATCATCACTTCCATGGCTTTTGGGAGCTGAACATCTTCCAAAGAGAAGGAACAGAAGATTTTAAGAGCTAACTCAACTGGCAACCCATTCTGTCATGTCGCTACCAGAGGAAGCTGAAAGATATTTATATTCTTTTTCCTGGCTCTAATCACCTCAGAGGAAGTGAGGATACATAATTATTACTGAAAATATCATAAGTGCTTCTCTGTTTTTGTTGCTTAGTGATAGCTTTTGTATAGCACTACCCAAATGCAGATTAAATTGCATTATAATTTTATAGTTATTAATATCTTACCTCCTCTTGATTTGAATCAGAAAATGGGGTTTATTAGTAAGAAATAAAAAAAAAAAATGCTGAAAGCAAGGAAAATGGTCCCAAATCTGAAAGAGAAGGTGTTCATTTCCATAATGGTTACAAGATTCAGAAGTCTGTAAGACTTTGCTGCATGTGTCTTGGCAAGGAATTAATAATCTTCACATTCTTTGTCCTGGTGATTGAAATAAATTACTTGCTTAAATTGCTAAGCAAGATGACCCATCTGTTGGCCCATGCTTGTTCAGATTCTCAGTAGGTTTATTATTCAAAATAATGACTGCCATATGCAACAGTAAACAGTTCTTTTAGAATTGACTGAAAGATCCTGTGCTGCTTTTGAAGGCAATTTGCAGAAATTGCTCAGGTTCTCCTCCAGAACCTGACATTCAACCAAACTGACCCTGACAGAGCTATTGCACTGCTTTTCTGAGAAGGCAGGGACAAAACCAAAGCAGAAGCCTGGACGAGATCAGTTTATTCTTCATGAATGGAGAAGTCTGAAAATTATGGATTATACAGCTCTGCAGCCCCAGACAGCACCAGGTATGTCCCAGTTTTTTGTTAATTTGCATCACCAAAGCAACTATCATATAAACCAGTCGCAGGAGCGATGAGTATGTTTAAACATGCATTACAGAATCTAAGCTGGCAGCAGCCACTCTAACACTCCCCAAGCCAAAGAAAGAAAAAGATTGTTCCAATCCAAATTCACCCTCTTTTTTAGAAAATGCCTGAATGATTAGCCAAACTCTGTAATGCTCCTTCATGGTCAACAAATTCTGTCCATCAGACCCAGGAAGGCAGAGTATCCCAGGGATGAGGGCTTTCCCTGAGCACATTGCCCCTCACAGGCCCAGAAGCACAAAGCAGGAGATCTCCAGCATGAGCATCTCTGTGGTGGCATGGGGCAAGGGTAATGGCAGGACTTGGGTCATCACAGAGACCTGCTACTTGCTGCCAGCATGCCCAGAATGAAAGGATCATGGCATAGGGAAATTTGTCTACACAAGGCAGTGGTTTCCCTCTTTAAGAATTAATGAATGCAGTTAGAGGTGAGCATCACCTATGCAGGAGATGAGAACCATCAGGTTATTCCCTTGGCAGCCTCTTCTGGCCTCAGTCATTTGTAAGCTCATTGTTCAAGTTATAGCTGCAGCATCACAGCACTGAGCAAGCGTGGTGCAAAAAGGCCATTTGTCCTCAACAAGGGAGACAGAGCAGAGGGGAAACCTCACCCGGCCCCCCACACTGGTGTGCAGGTGCCCACAGCTCACAGTGCTGGGTGCAATTAAACAAAACCAGACTTGCCACCAAACTCTCTGCATGCCTTTACAGGTTCAAAGATGTGCCTGTGTGTTGGATTTTATCACCTCCCTCTGTTTTATTATTTTTTATCAGTGAATTTCTGTTAAATTCCACCAGCTCCCATCCTCTAACTTTTCCCTGTTAGGGAACCGCTGAGAGCCAGACTTTTACAAACAGTCCTCATATACATCTACTTAATAAATAAATAAATGGCAAGGTTCCTTTTCATAACTTCCTTTGCCTCTAATTTAGACCATCCACATTTCATCTCCAGGCTGAACACACATTCAATTCATACAAGACCCATAAACTCTGTTAAGACCACAGAGCATCCATGATTTGTTCATGATGTTAATAGTGACTCACCATGGCCAGATTACAGATGTTAAATTGCTGATGGATGGCCCACATCCAGCACATGGTATTCAGCTGAAGTATTAATCACGTGTGGAAAGATCTTTCTTTTTTCTGTTGGTCATCGTGAATAATGAAACCTCTAATACAGTGTATTGTACTTTACAAGCTTACTGAAATGAACTCCCTTCTAAAAAGAGAGAAGGATAACACTATTAAACCAGCTGAATCCTGTACATGACATGATGACATATTAGGACTTACTGGATAGCTAAATGAACAAACTCACTTTTTGTTGATTTATGCCAGCAGCACCTGCCTTTCTTTCCCAGGAAGGGAAGTTTTCTTGTTTCCCTCTTTCTTTGTTGGAAATAGATTACTTATTGAGTGTGACACTGGCTTAGTAGACAATTGTTCATGAAAAAACACAGTGTGTAAAGGAACAGGAAGGAAAGACTAAGTGCAGATTTGGGTAAGAAATAACTCAACCGGAGTTGGAAATAGTGTTTTCCTTGGCATGCTGGCACAGCATCTTCTTCCAAAGTACTGAGTGAGAATCAAATATGGGAATCTCCCACACTATTTCTTGTTTCCTTTTCCTTTTCTTTTCCTCTGGCATGGGAATTTTCATTGGTGCAAGGGTAACAAGTTCTACAGCACAGTACACTTTATCACTTGTGATGACAATGCCTATCATCATTGTCCTTTTAAATATTCTTCTGGTTTAATGAAGATAGCAATAACTCAGACACCTTGATGCAGAGAAACACTATATACTGGGCCTTCAAATGTGTCCAGATGTTTCAAAAGAAAAAGCAAAACTCCAAAACCAAAGTGCTCAATCCTCTTAAGGCTCTCCTTAAAAAAAAAAAATATATATATATATATATATATATATATGTATATCATAAATAAACAAATATATCAGACTAAAGAAATAGACAAGAAAAAAAGTACCAGCAGTCAGTTTCTTCCTGAAAGGGTGAATAAATACAAGAAGGTTCTTCTTATATTGCACTGCAACCATGTATGAAGCAAGAATAACAGTGATTCAAAAAAATCAGAGGCTTGGAAATATTTTCCTATGCTGCTGAAAATCTCACCATTAATACAAGCCATATAATACAGCATGCTCTGCTCCTCAACACAAGAAAAGCAGATGGTTTTGACATGGCCATGACTGCCCCTTCAGAAGATAAATTCAGAACTGAAACAAGGGGTTGCTGGATCAGTCAGCTTCAAGGCTGATGTCTGGTAATGGCATTATGGCTAAGTAGGGACAGTCCCTGGGCAGTCAGAAGTAACAGAAATGACATCCTGATGTCTGTAAATGTCAAGGGAACAAAACACCTGGGAGAATATTCAACCTGAAGGCTGCTGCTGCTGTTTTGGAAGATGCAAGTTTACTTTTTCAGGCAAAGGAAGTAATTACTCTAGGCATGTGTGGAAGCACTGAAGAGACTACTGCAAATCTCTGTCGATAGCCATGGCCAGCTATAAATACTTCTATGCTCGCTGTGCTGTAGCATGAGATGATAACTGATATGTTCAGACAGGGGTGCCAAGAGGGGGATGGGGACTGGAAACTCCATTTCAGGCGCCAAGACAAATTTCTTGAGAAAGGAAATCTGAAACTAGCAGAGGATGGAATGGACTTCATGCACAGGCACTGCTGTAGACTTTGGCCTGCACACCTCACACCAACTTCAGTCCTCTAGACACCATTTAGAGGGGGCTTGAACAGGGAACAAACTAGCTTGGGGTCAATATCACCCTAGTTTAATTAATCACTACTGCATTAGAAGGAGTAACTGGGGAAATATAATGATAGTTAGTCCATATGAAGCAGCTGCAAAGCTTCTTAGCAACTTTAAGAATGACCCTTCAACCTTTTCTCATTACTCGTATGATTAATGCTTATACATGTGAATAGTCTCATTGATTTAACTCACCCTACTTCTGCAGGTAAGGACTTCAGAATCAGACAAAAAAAGTACAGAATTATACTCTTCCCCTGTTATTTCAAATCCAGCTTTAGTTAAGTGCAGTGATTAACTCAATAGATCTTGCCCCATAGAGAAGGGCAGTAGAGAACTTACTCTGTAACTAAGAGTTCCACTTTAACTAAAAAAACAATAACATCCATAGTGTAATCTGTCTTTTTAGTCCCAACTGTATCAATGATTTTGTTTAAACTTATGTTTGAGTTAAATGCTTATAAGTAATCTTTAAAAGCAGTCTCCACCTTAATTCAACAAATGAAAATTCAACAAAAAACTGCACAAAATATCAAAAAAAAAAAGAAAGATAATGTCTTGATAAAGCTTCAATTCAAAAATTATTTTACCCAAATACATTTGGTTTTGCAAAACTGCTTTCATTTTATGGGGTTTTTTTAAGCATTTTTTACTAGTCCAGTAAGTACTTATGGATGGCAATGTGCTTATTTTTCCCTGGAACACCAATATACTATTCCACTCAGTGTGGTCTGTATTTTTGATATATGCAACAAGCCTAGACAACTTTCCCAGTATCATTACTCACTGGGAATCTTTAGCTCATCTCTTGTTCTGTCCCTAAGCAGCCTTCATCCATCTTTTTCAGCAATTTTTCTTCAACTCCTTATGAATCACTTCACTGCTGTCTTAGAGAAAATCCCGTCTATTATGAGGATCTGCTTCTCAGAATGGGAGAGGGAAGCTAAGATAACACTGTTCTTGTGGTAAGGACTTCATGACAGGTTTTCATCATGGGATCATCACAAGTATCATAATCCATATTCCAATTAAAGCTGAAAGGTATTTTTTAAGTGACATATACCAGGGGACTTCCATTGAATGTTCCAGTATCTGCCTACTATTAACACCTCTCCATCAGTTTTGCATTGGATACACAAATCACACCTCTGAAGTTAAAACTTGTCTCTGTTCTAGCAAGTGTGCTGGACAGACCCAGTCTGGCAATGGTAGCAAGAGATTTATAGTCCATTTCATGTAACATTTCAGCTTCCATAAATAACAACATGGACCTCTTTACACCACCAAGCAAAGCCTTATTCTCTGTCTGTACATTAGCCCTCAACTTTATGTGGCATGTGGTGTTTTTTTCTTTGCTGCTGTGTCAGAAAAGTTGCTCATGTCCAGTTTTACAACACATGCAGAAAAAAACCAAACAAGCAAACACAGTAGGAACAGTTATGAATAAATCAGTTTCATATTTACCAGTACTGTACCTTTAAATCTGGATCTTTTCATTACCTCCTCCATTTCTCAAATTCAGCTGATGTCAGTTTCCTATGATCTTCAGACATCTTTGCACATCAGTGCTCACACATGAACAACCTTGATATGAAGGCCCCATTATTTGGAGCCTTCAGATCAATCTCTTTCTGCACCAAAGCAGCACAAATACTTGTGACAGCATCGATCCTACCATGATCACACACTTTGCTGGGTCAATTTCTCTTCCTGGTATGTTTGTCCTCTGATGGAATTACTAATATTTATTAATTAAATTTACCCTAATATTTGTCTTCTGGTTTGATCCAGACCAAAACATCATCTATATGGAACACACTTGCTCCATGTAATTAAAATGCATTGCATTCACAGCAGAGCACCTTGGGCACCCCAAAAACTCTTCATGGAAATTGTGTTTCCCAAAGGATGTGTTAAATTTGCACCAAAAAATGTTATCAGTTTTAATGGGATGTTTGATCACAGAATTGTGTCTTGCAGACAGAAGTGAAGTAATTAAAGAGTGAAACACCAGGTCAGTGCAGTATATAGCATTCCTATGGAGAAGTTTCACACTGAGCTCAGAAGTCTTATCACACCTGCCTCATTGTAACAAGACACCTCTTGTGCAGTTGTCTCTTCTCCACTTCTTTCCACTGTTCAAAACATTCAACTGCTTAAAGATGAATGCTCCAATGCTGCACACTTCCCAGTACCACACTTCCAGCTCTTCCAGCACATCCAAGATTGCTCCTACAGAACTGTCCCTGCAGCCTCTCCTAGCATCCCAGACACTCCATCTACTGCAATTCAGAGGTTCATTTACTCAAAGGAAGACAATAATAGTGACTTGGTCTGACAGAAAGGTTTTCTACTTCTTCCTTTCTACAAAACTAGCAATAAACAAAGCCAAAATTTGACATTTTCAATTTGCATGTTAAACTTTTCTCCCAGCTCCTACTGACTTGGAACAGCTTGGAACAGAGCCAGACAGATGTGAGGATGTAGTTTATCTGGAAGGGAAACTAGAATATAATTTGGCAATTCTTCTGGGAGGAAAAGACATGCCAAAGGGAACCAAGCCTCTGAAGTAAAACATCCATCACTCACCTCTTCTCCCACTCCTCCAGCAGTAAAGTGACATACCTTTATTAATATTTATTGCCACTGAGCAACACACAATAGTTTAGAGAAATTACTGGCACTAGAAGAAAAGAGGTGAGCAAGAAGGGGATGGGCAAGAGGACTGAGTGAAGTTGACTAAGCTGTCCCAACCAGCAATGATAGTGGGTTTGGTTAGACAATCTGAAAAGCTGCTATGACCAAAGAAGCAGAAATTTCTCTGAGGGTGGACTACTAGATGAAGGTTTCCAGTGTAAGAAAGGCCTAATTACAAATTAACCAGGCTAACTCACTTTCAGGAAAATGTTGTCAAGTTTGCTTTCTACCAGATGCACAAAGCAACTTCCAGAAGAAAAAGCAAACTCACATGACCAACAACTGACCCTGCTTCCCAGCTGTCAGGGTGAAGGAAACAGAGCTGTCTGCACATGGTGCAGCTGGGTCCCCAGCACACGACCAGACCAGCTGTGGAAGGACTTAAGGGGAGCTCTGAAACCTATCCCAAGGCAGTGCAAGGCCCTGTCAAGAGTTTTCAGACTTCTTAGGCAGTGTTTAAAAGTCAGCAGAAACACTTGCCTATGACTTACATATTTCACTCTCCAGTGAAGCCAGTGGCAGGTCCCCTCCCACTATCTGAACACCGAATTTATCAAGAGCAGACATCTGTGGCCACCATCCAGTAGGACCACCCCTTAGCCACAGAAAATGCCTCCATGCACTCACAGAGTATCAGAAGGTCAGAGGTCACTTGCTCCTACCAGTTGACTAAAAGTACCTCCATCCAGCCTGAATGAAAGGTCATTTTAAGATACAGTGCAATTTACTGTCAGGGCACAGCTCAGCAAAGGCAGCAGAAGGAGCTAGCCTCATCCCAGCCCTTCTCCAGCTTCAGAAGTCATCTCATTCCCTACAGTAACAACATAAACCATAAGCCTCTTATCAGCCACACATTGTATTACAGGCAGAAATGCAAGCAAAGACATTTTCCCCTTTCCAAAAATAGCTTCTTCCTTTTCTTCATTTAGAAAATGACAACACAAGGAAAAAAGACCATTTTGTCTTTCTGTAAGTTTTACATCTTTCTGGTGTAAGCTTTACATCTTTCTGGCTCCAGAGAAACTGGTAGCAGCTGGTTTAATTTCCTCAGTTTCCCGTGTCAAAGGTTCAAACACAGTTGTAGATACTCTTTATGAGTGAAATGTTTTCTTTTCTTTGGATCAAAAAACTTTAAACAAAATCAGATGACTCCATTTCAGTGGGAAGGTTCGGGCAAAATCTTTATAGATATATTTCTCCTTGCATTTACAAGAACTGCTCTGCAATGAGATCTCGACAGTGAAATACCTGTCTTTTCAATGGCCATCCAATTTTCCTCCTTTGGTTAACTTTACCCAGTCCAAAGAAAACTCACCCTTTGTCAGAACTCTAGAAAAGCCTGATACAAAATCTAGATTCAGTTTACATTTAATTTCCCTCAAAATCTTTTCAACATCAAAAAAATACCAAGTAAAAGTAGAAATAAAAAAAAAAAAACAACCAGAAGGGAGGGGCAGTAAAGAATTAGTTGGATAGGGAAAACATTGAGAAAGACAAAAAAAAAAACTAATCACAGGGAAAACCAGATGTCAAGTGTAGACCTATTGGTGAGGGCAATGAAGACTTACAAAAGAATCTGTGCATAAAGAGGCTCTGACAGCCCAGAAATGTCTCCCAGCAGCAGCTGTCAGGAGTAGGAGGACAAGCCCTACTCCTCTCCTCTAGAAGAGATTATAGTTTCCTATTTCAAGAGTAGGTGCTAATTATTATTTCCTTTCTAGGATCAGAGGAGGATTTTAAATCTATCCAATGCATCAGTAAAATAATCTGTGACAAAATAGATAGATAGATAGATAGATAGATAGATGATAGATAGATAGATAATTTGGCTGGATGGAATGGTAAGGGACTGTCCCTATCAAGGCTGAGAGGCAAAATTGAAAACAAGAGTTCGTGGGAAAGTCTAGGTCTGATGGTATGGGGTGCATCTGGTTATCCACGTGGGGGGTTTCAGGCAGGGGGGACCACAGGCTGTGTGACCACAAGGTATGTGATGAGCTGCATCTCCAGCAGCTTGCAGATAATAAATGGGAAGGCTCTTGGGTTTTCCCTGTGTGCATCAAGTGCAGAGGTTCACATTTTTGTTCAGCCATACACCAACTGTGGAAACCAACACCAGTCACTGGGGGAGCTTTTTCACTTCAGCAGGTGAAGGTGCTGACTCCACTTCCTGCAGGCAAGCCAGACCTCATTTTGCTGACTGAAGAAGATGCCACTTAAATTAAAACTTGTGTAACCATATGTTTCAAAACTGTGAGTCATATTTTATACAGGAATGACTGTGACAGGCTGTGTATTTGTGCTGACTTGCTGTATTTCCACAGTGCCCTATTGAATAAAGCTATCATAGTTTATCCTGGTTTTAAGCTAAAAAAAATAATTAACAATCCTATGTGCCAGAAGCATTCCTTGTGTGAGCTAGGTATTACAGCTAAAAAAAAAATACATAACTTGCATATTATAATTACATTTTCCTGTAATGTTGAGGGATCAATTTATAATGTGTGATTGTATGTACTTAAACCCCCCATTTAACCTCGCAGCACACCATTTGAATGCTGCATTTCACTTATGCTGGAAACCTTGGGCTTTGAACCACGTGTAACACAATACAGCAGAACAAACCAAACAAGAGTGGCCCAAATCACAGTCCATCACACCATCATATACAGTAAAGGGACCTCCAGCATAGCAGATGGGGTTGAGCACATGGGTGTGTGTAAATGAAATACAGAGAAAACTAAACTTCTGTCCATTTTGACAGCTGATACCAGTTACAACACAGAGCTGAGAGTTGTTGCTAGGGAACACATGAGACTCTGCCACCAAGACCCACTTCTCCAGACCAGTAAGTGCAGCCATCTGGTAAGTCTCAGTAGAAAATGATGAAGATAATGCTGCTTGAATCAACAGACTACCTGGAATCTAGGATATGCATCTTGTTTGCAAGGAGGCATGAGAATCATGTGGAGTAGGAAAGGAGTAAGGAAGGCTAAACAAAGACACCAGTAGGAATCTGCCTGGACTCAGAGAAGAGTAGGGGCAAAAAAAGTCTGAAGTTACTCTGAGCAGTTTATCTAGAAAAAAGTATTGTCTCCAAACCTGGGAAATGCTACACAAGAAGACCAGTGTACCCAGAGAAAGATTGATGTAGGGCACTGCCTTCAGAAAGCTTCCTGCTCTGTTTTTCTCAAATACCCTGGGAAAGACCCATGGCATAGTAGAGTAGTGAACAAAATCTGATTGTATGTGTTTTCCTTATCTGGTGTTGCCTGTGCCCTGAAGGAGATAACTGTGCTGTAGACAGTATGACCACAAGGGCTGGGAATTATTACATTTAAGACATTGTGTAAACCACAAGGGCATATTTACAGCTGTTTCAGCTGCTTGGGTGGAAGTAAGTGCCAAAGCAACTGTGTGCCAGCAATGCAGGCAGTGGCACAAAAATGGAGCAAGTACAGCCTCAGGGTGAGGTGTAAAGCAGTTTGAGATTCACCAGATGGACAGTTGCACATTTTGTCCATGATCCATCAATGGGAGGCAGAGGGGAACATCTTTACTGAGTGACAAGAGCCACATCCGTGTCTCAGCCCCCAGTAGTCCCAAAGACAGTATAGGAAGGCACAACTCCATTGGTAATGCAGCTGCCATGTCCATGACTCCCCATGGTCACACAAATGTTCAAGACAGCTCCCAGCTAAACTCTAAGATGGAATAATATTTTGATCACACTAGGGAGTGAAGGCAAAAGCACGTTGTTAACACAATTCTCAGGTTACTGACATCTCACTTTAGTTGTAGCCTAAATGGCAGTCACTGAAGTTACCAAACCACTGGATTCTACTGGATTTCTAGGGATCCACAACCTGCAATTTAGTAGTCTGCAAAGGTACCCAGGAAATCCAATTCCTATTCAATTTGGGAATAAATTGGTCGTATAAGGATCCACACCTCTTTGTGCAGTTCTGCCCAGCCCATGTTCCTTCAGCATCCCTGGGCTTGGAGGCTCTCCTCATAATTTTGTATTTTTCAGTGAAGGGACAATCTTGTCCCCCACCCTCATACCCTAAACATTTCAACCCTCTAATTTATGGCCACAAGGAAAAGTAGTCATGCAGACACACATCAGAATAAGGGAATTTTTAGAATAAAAAGAGCATCCAATGTTTTATAATCTGTTAGGGAACAAAAGAGGGAGAACAAGAATCTTTTATTTCAAATCATATGCTAACTGTTAAGTAACAGAGAGAGCTCAGCCAAAGTAACTCTTCTCAGCTCAGCTGTGATATTTCTTCCACCCTTCTCTGCAGCATAGACACAAGTGCATGGTCACAGTCACACCAACCCTGAACTAGACTAGTTTTATCCAATACAGTAAGTCCTTAGTGACAAAGTGGAATCAATGCCAGAAGCAGGATTCCCATTTAAGAGCTATTGACCTATTTTTTTTTGTGAGGTGGATCAGTAAACTTCCAGCTCCTGCCCCACCAGAAACAAGGCACAGACCTCAGGAGTCCAATGCTGAGACTGTACCTGCTGCAACTGGATGTGATTTGGTCTCCTCTTGCCTACTACCAAAGAGCAGGAAGAAATGCTCTCTTAGAAAGATGGTTTTGACTGAAGAAATGAAGAGTGTGTAATTCTATGTCAGGTGAAGTTTCTTCAGCAACATCTGGCAACGTTGCAGAATTTCTACACTCCGCTGAGGTTTGGAAGAGCATATGGTTTCCACTACAGCAAAACAAATCACTCCTTGAACAAAAAGCTCTGAAAAGGAGTGGGAAAAGGAAGATGAAAGTTTCAAGTCTGTTTGTAAATTATGCATTATCCGTGCCTGTAATGCCCCAAGGAGCCATAAATTTAGAGGTTTCAACAGAAAAGTCTATAGCTGACACCTTACATTCGTAAAACTCATTATATCCCTGGAGTGAAAATGAAGGGGAAAAAACAGTGAATAAATAATTGAGAACATAAGAACTTTTCATCATTTCCTTTTGCTCTTTTTCAGCTTTTCACTACAGTTTCAAGACCAATATTGGATTCACATCAGCTGTGGTCTTAAACATGAAAAGTGACAGTATTTTTCTAATGCCTCTGATTGTGAAACTGAAACAGTTCAATTAAACTTACAACTACAGATCACAAAACCAAGAACTTGAAATCTAAGATATTTTCACATTCACATTCAGTTCTTCATCTATCATAGATAGCCATTCTGTAAACTGCCTCCAAAACCAACCCAGATGGTAATTTTATTTTTGGTCTAGCTGGAATCTCACAAGAAAGAATGGTTGAGAAAGCAGACACTGGCCTTCAGGAAATTTTTAGAATATTTTTTATGATCCAGAGGTTCTGTCATACTTTAAAACATTTTTTGTAGTCTGTGCATTTTTATAAAATCTTTTTATTCTTTTTCATGTCTTTGCCCTTTCTATATATTGCTCAAAATCTATAGAATGTTTATTCTCAGGAGCCTGTGTGACATTGAACTCAGTATGACAAGGAAAACAGAGGAATGAGTGAATCATGCAGAGCAATTTTGTCCAAGGATTAGATGTGAATAACTGTGGAAAAAATGTGCTTTTTTCACTCTTTCGACAGCAACATTAATGCCTGGCATGGCACAGTGTTGTACTTTTCTGCCGTTTCCTCTTTTCACTTTAAACTACACATGAAATTTCAAGAACTAGATGCACTGTCACCCTCATGGCTAAATTCAAATTTCCCATTTTCCTTCCTTTTTCCTCCAGAATGAAAATCCATGGAGATTCAGAGAAAATAAAGGAAATAAATATTTTTCTTCGCTGTTAAAAGTCACAAATTACTCACTAAGGATGATCAGCCCAGGGGCTCTCTGCTGATGGCAGCTGCCAAGATGGGGTTCTGGACTGGAGCATTCCATGTTCAGGTCCTCTCTGACTTGGCTCGCCCTTGCACCCCATCTTTGAGGGACTTCTGCCCCACAGGCAGGCTGTATTCTTTCACTAGGGTCAGCTCTGGATTTGACTGCTAAAGCCAGGTTTGCTCCTTCCTCTCCCCCTCCCTCTGCAGCACCTCACTGCCAGGAAACACTGAGTGCATCTCACCTAGAGCCAAGGACAGCCTTTTCTTCAAAGTACAGCTAGGACCTTCAGTTGTGCCAAGTTTCAGGACATAAGTGCTAAATATTTGAGCGGGTGCACAGAAATCAGCAGAATGGCTTCCAAAAGTGCTGCCTTCCTAGAAGATCTCTATCTGTGGAAGTCAACACACAAGTCTTGAAAATAAATCTGTGCAAAGTGATGTGCGGGTCTGCAGGCAAGGCTCACCTTCCAGTCAACCCCAGTAAATGGAAGGACCAGATATCCAGATGCAACAGACTATCAATTTTTACTTTGGTTTACTCTGGTAGAGAAGTTACCTACCTTTTTCTTGGGAAATAAGCCACTTCTCTAAACAACTCTTGGAGTAAGACAGAACTAGGGGTCCACCATCCCATGGTTCCCTTCCACTTTATTTGTCCTGAAGGAACCTATGGGCCAAAGTCTTTGACACCTTCCCTCGGGTCATACCCATGAAGACAGGACAGCTGACCACAGCACCCACACTCCCTTTGGACCACAGCTGCCAGCTGGGCACCTCTTGTCACAGAGGCCAGCCCTCCTTCCCTCTCCCTGCTTGCCTGAGACCTCTACCCGACACACGCCAAGGAGCTGAGAGGCTCAGCAGGCAAATGACTCACAGATGCTATTGAATAGCTGTAAAAACACTGTGCACAAATGAACAACATGACACTTAGGGCTGCTAGTATTCCTGCCAGTCAAAAGGAGTCCACAGGAAAGCATTCTGAGTGCTTTTACAGACAGGAATGCCCTATGGAAAATTATATATAAACACAAAAGATTGGCAATACAGTGCAGAGCAGTGTTCCCACATAACTTCATTTAGATTGCACTGAGCTGGTATATTTTTGTATGTCTTAAAGAAAAACATCTTTCTCATTTGAAGAAGATAAATTTAAAACATCAGTGGTATGCTAGTGCCCAGGGCCCTTTATGCATCAACTTTTACTATTCTAGCCCATGAGTCATAAGCTAGAGCATTTATCCCATAGGAACTTGTATTCCCTGGGCTACTCATTCAGATTGGCAGGTTTAGCAAACCAGCATGTAGTCCATAAGAGGCCAAAATTAAAAAAGGGAAAGGTGACACAAAAAGCTCCCCCTCCAGTAAAATAAACAGTGGCAGTGGAAAACTCTATTTATTGAGGCAGGAATGAGTCTTTGCAAAGGAAGAGTGACTTCATGGACTGAGCAGCAAGAAACAGAGGAGGCCACCAAATCTTGACCTCCGTGTTGGGAATCGAATTAAAACCATGCTGATGGTGCAGGCTGCCCTGCCATGCCTCCCAGCCCACAATCCCTTTCAATCTGTCCTTTTTCTGAGAAGCTGAGACATTCACCAAGTCCTGGTGGACATCAAGACCTGCCTGGACGTCACATCTTGCTAACCAGGAACCTGCAAGCCCGTGCCAAGGGCCTTGAACACTTTGTGTGTGGAGTAACAAAAGCAGGGACCTACTGTAGGCTTTAGCCCACTGATGGAGTTTATTTCCCAGCTGGCATCTGGGTGCCCTCAGGGCTGATGGAAGTAACAGGAAGCACAACCTATGGTCAGGTCGTGCTGCAAAACAATTACTGAAGTTTTGTTTATTAATGAAGCTGGGTACACAAAGTCTAAAACAGAGCCACGTCCTGCCTGGTCCTTTCCTAACTCTGCTGACCTATTAGGAAAGGACTCCTCACAAAGAACACAGAGCAAATGCTGCCCCTACTCTTGTGCTTCACCAGCATCCAGTGAAAGGTTGGGGTGTAGCCTGATGCTCCCTTCAAAAGGAACATTAAAAGCTTCACACTATCATTTTCCCACATATCCTACCTTCTGGTTTTCAGCCAGTGATCTGAAGACTTCTGGGAGATTCCAGGTCAAGGAAAGATGATGAAAGAAAGTTCATAAATATTAGATAGTGATCTACAGATGCAGCTTTTTTAAAGAGTTCATAGTTCTCATAGAGAATGGTTGAGAAAGCATACATTAATCATAAAAGGGTGGAAAATTACTGTGTTAGCTTTCAAAATAGAAAATCACTGGTGCAGAAAAACGCATTTCTTTCTTTATAGAGTCATAGGTGCATATGACATCATATAAACATCATGTTTAACAATAGCTAGCCGTATCCAGATGGCTACATCTATTCATAAGAGCAGCAGTTCCCAGGAAGCATTGTTGTGGATTATTGCTGAGTTCAAAGGTTCACAATAAGTTTTGGATTTTGACAGAAGAAATTGTTTGTTTCAAAAACACAGCTGAAGGGCCTTTTTTGATCCCACAGAATCCAGTACTGCTGTCTTCCTTAACAGGCAGCTGAACAACTCTTTTTTTTTGTTTGTTTGTTTTTTTACTCTCTGCAAAAATGACTTTTCTAAGAGTCTGATGTACAGGAGTAGCGGAGAGCTCTGCATTTTCATGCAGCTCAGGCAAGGTTGCACTCTGCTCACTGTTATTTACTTAAATTACCCTGCAAACATTACCAGGACCTTTTGAACAAGAACTGCTCATCCACATCTCCAGGTGGTTCATTGAGCTGCACCACTGGAGCTGATAGTACACCCAACAAGGTAGGGTGGATGCACTGGATCACCAAAGTGATCTCACAACACAAAGCTCAGGGGAAAGGAACATTTCTTCCACACTTTGCTGCTTTTGATGGAACAAATAAAGTGACAGGGGGATACTAATTCTTCTAGAAGGGCATTTTGTTGCACAGTGAACAGTCCCCAGAGGACATGTACTCCTAGTCAGCAAAGCTGACATTTAGAGGTTTTACTAGAAGCCAGGGTCTATAAGGTTTCAACTAGTTAGGGAGTTTAAATGTACAGTATAGCTAATTTTCAGGTAAAAGGTCAAAGTTTCTTAACCTGGCCCCTATTGCTGTTCTAAACATAACTGAAAGGTCCACTTTAGGCTATTTATACATCTAGGTATTTAATTGTGCCTTCAAATCAAGTAGTGAGACATGGAGGTCACTTAAATTGCACCTATAATTATTTGCACACAAAAGGAAGCAGAAACAAAGAGCCCTCAGTGGGCCAGGCCAGCTCCCAGGACCCAGCAGAGGCAGCCCAAAAGCACTGGGATACCCTGCAGCTCCTACTGCCCTCACGAGGGTGATGGCCCGGAGGTACAGCTGCCCCTCATCACAAAGGCAAAGGAAAACCCAGCAGCCCATGGAAGGCAAGGGGAGTGTTGCTTTAGGGGCTGAGGGCTCCATCCGACTTCACCTGGCTGGGAGGAGGGGATCTGATGTTCAAAGGATGCCCCCACTGACAGGCTGCAGAACGTGTGTCCACCAAGCTCTCCGGTTTCATGGCTGTTCTCTTAGCATGTAACAGAGGGTGCCAGTTTAATATCTTGCTATAACACTTGACAGCAAGGGTCAAGAGCAGCATCAGAACAACGGGGCAAACTTAATGAAAAGAGGCTTAAACATCTTGAAAGAATATGGCTGTGTAGGTCCAGGCACAGCTTGAGGCCCTGGGAGGCACCTCAGGTGGGGTAGTTAAATCACCTGGGAGAAGAAGATGCCACCTCATGGTCTGCAGACCTCCAAGTGGGAATTGTCAACAAAAGAAAAGATGAGTATTCCAGCTCCCATGCAGAAGTGAGAATGGTCTACCTACAGCAGCAGGGTTGCAGTTCACGTGTTACCCAACACTGAAACCCAACACTTGGCCCCTGCTCCCCCAGCCTCCTACCCCTTCTCACCCCTGAGCCAAGCTCCAGCCTCTTCCTTCCAAGGGATCTGAAGCTGCCACTTTCAAGCATCAGGAAAAGTTGCACAAGCTTTTCCCTGAAGCAAGCAGGATCTCAAATCCTCCCAGGTCCCAAACAGGACAGACAGCAGCACCTGTTTGAAATTAAATTCCTGGATTAAAAGCAGGGCTTCCAAGCTCACTGCTTGAAATCACCATACTGCAGATGAGGGTCTTTCCTCCCACCATCCCCCATTCTTTTTAGGGGTAATATAAGCTTCTTTACTAGAGAGATTTTGTGAAACTTTCCATTCCCCTTTAACAATAACCAGAAGAAGTTTGTAGCACATTAGGGCTTAACTTGAGGAAATGAATGAAGGAAGGATCTCCTGTTCATTGGGCTCTTGACCTGGTCTCTGATTTTGTAGGCACTATTTTGCAAACAGGAACACCTGCACTTTTTCCCCTGTGTGGTTACCAGGGGCACACACACATACAAACCCTTCTGGGCATAAAAGTGCAAGTTTTGAATAACTTCTCCCACCCACCCACATATCACTAATTGGTTGTGCAGCTGCAGATTGTGCTCAGGGACAACAGTGTTTAAAAGTGTGTGTTTGTCTGTGTGTGTGTGAGACTATGACTATTTGATTATCTGGGCTCACAGATTTTTGTCAAGAAAGTTCAGTGTGTAAAGATTTAAAAACAAGTAGTAACACCTTCTTAAAAATATTTTGTTGTGTCCCTTGGAGGGAAATTCACAGGGGAGTTTTAGGGCTTGCATTCAGCATCAGTACAGGAGTGGGGAATATTTTATGTATAGGGACATGGCACCATTGGGCAGCCATTACTGCTGGCATACGTGTCACTGAAACACAGCCCTTCAGCAAAATGACAGCTATTCCAGTAGGGGACCCAGGAATGCACTTTATTTGAATGAACAGCTTCACTTTCTAGTTAAAGTCACAGTTAATAAATGGCAAGAAGTACTTCTCAGCATGGGAACGTTCAGGAACAGCCTGAACAAATGGGGTGCAGATATTTTTAAGGGTTTATTTTCATTCCCATTATAATATATGTCTCAGCTTGTAAATGCTTTTATGCCAGCAGTAAAAATTTCCATTTATATGGGTTGAATTGAACCTTTGCAATTCAGTGGCAGTCCAGCCACTTTTAAGCAGATGTTGAGATGGCTCAAAACTTATTTAGCTGTGTGAGTGACAAGCTGCTAGAGCCCAAAGATTTTCCATGGCTGAGCATGCAGACAGGATAGACAGACATCCAAGCTGATACAGCATGCATTTCCATCAATGTAATTACATTTTGCTTGCCTGCATGCACATGGGATCTTAGCACATGTACTTGAAAACATAGAATAACCAGACCTACACACAAAGGAAATTTGTTTCATTCTTTGTAAGTTATGGATATGAGAAAAACAAAATAAAACAAAACAAAACAGAACAGAACAAAACACAACAATAAAAAGAGCAAGGACACTAACCAGCCTGAGAAGACCTCAGTGCTTTCTGAGAGTTCAGAAATTCTGTTTCCCACATTTTGCAGCCCATGTTGCAGGCTAGCCCAGGCAGTGTGGCTGGGTTTTTGTTTCAGCTATCAGCTACGGCACTGTTAAAGGAACCTTTCTTTACAGAGAGGTTTTCAATACACATAAAGGGCCATGCCTTCCCTCAGATCAGCTGAACCCCAACGGGGCTGTCTGATCCTTCTCCGGGAAACAAGGACAGCTTATGTTCAGCAATTACATTCCTGTCCGCATGCAGACAAGAGGCCACCGCCTTTGTCAGCCAGTGCTCCTCAGGCTTCTCTTGCTTTTCAGTGGGGATGATGACCTTTCTGACCACATCAAGATGCACCATCACCCTGTGCTCCACACGGGGCCCAGTGTGCGGCACAGTTTTCTTTCCGAGCATCGCTGGAAGAGGAGCCAGTCCGTCTCCACTGATCCAGCCTGAGGACAGTGATGGACTGCCCTCTGGGCCTAATTACTCCTCCACACTGAGGATAAATAATCTACATGACAACAGACTCCATTCATTCATGCCCTCCCACGCCTCCTCCACCCTAAGCCTAGTCTTGAGTGACAGATGGAATGAGAGCCCATGTGAGCTCCCCTCTTACGGATTTGTGTTGGCCACCCCAGCCACACTGCAGCACTTTTCCTTTGGGGCACAGCAGATACAGAGCAGTACCCTCATAACTCAGTTACCTGGTGAACCGGCTTGGTTCCTGGAGAACGCAAGTACATCTAAACAGATGCAGAGAGCTTTCTGCAGCCAAATGCAAATGACTTCAACTCACCATCCTTTTTGGGACTCACATGTGGCTTAGCAGGATGACCTCAGGTTATTCTCCACTTCGAGTAATTCTCAACAAAATTATACAGTGGCACCTAGGCAGTTTTCAAAAAATGTATCTTTGTTTTATATTTTCTTTTGACTGTGAAAGGCAACAAGTCAAGACCAGGGAGAGGTGACGCCTTACACACCTTTACATCCCTTCACGGGCTCTGCACCCCACTGGCTGTTAGCTCCGGTTGTTGATCTAGTTCAGTGTAAGGAAAGCACTCTGTTTATCCTAGGACATATCCACTGACTTGAAAATTTATGGTAAGAGCTGTCAACACTGTAAACCTCTTCTGTCACTGCATTAGTCAGGTGCTGTTCTTAGGACTCTGTCCAAGCAAGCCCTGTATTTCGGAGCTTAACCTCTTAGATAAACAGAATAGGCAGTTTTCTATAGCAGTGACACTTTCTATAACCATAGTTATCTGCAGTGATGAAAGACAGGTTTCTAGAAGCAGCTGAAACTCCAAAACAGTCCTTCCCCAGGACTGGTCACAGTCCCACAGACAGACAGGTCTTCATCATTCTGGGCAAATACATGGGAGATTTTTGGGGACATGGTGGGAGAAGGCAGAGAGAATGCATTTTGCTGAAGGTTTTAAGCAAATTCTAGCATGATAGACTGTCTAAAGTAGCAAACGTGGAGCTGTTGAAGAGGTTGGGAAAGAAAATGCTATCCCATACAGCATCCTTCCCAAGCAGGGAATCCCTTCTGCCAGCTCTGCTGGGCCTGGCATCAGAGCACAGGTATGTAAAACTGGAGGGAAAATGCAACAGCCCTGCAGGGAACACAAACCCACTCCATAAACCCACTTTATTGCAGATGGAAAGCCAGTATATTTGAGTGCATCAGGAGTCCAGCTGCCACAGTAACACAGAACTACATTGTATGCTGAACCACAGTTTGCCATCTCTGTAAAAACAGGCAAAAGACATTTCCTATGAGATCTGATAAGAACAGGAGCTGTTTGTTTAAATCTACTCCCTCACTGGAAAAAAAAAAAAAGATGAAATAGCAAACCCTTGAAATGAAAGTAAAGGATCATTATTCTTATTAGAGCAACAGTGGGTACTTCTCATAATGTGTAGTGAAACACCAGCGCTTGAGTGAATAGGACCAACTGTTCAGCTCCAGAACAAATTGCACATCAGTCTTAACTTAATAGGTAAGATTAATGGAATGCCATATAATGGGGGAAACTCAAAAAATTAAGGTAATTCAGCAGAAATGGCTTGGAATCACAGTCTATCTAAATGCATTTCATCTGGAGGATTACTGTCTCCAGTGTTTTAGTTAGGAGTTATATTAATTCAAAAGCCATGCCTTACACAGACTCATCCTGTGCTTAAAGGCTGGCTTTCTGCTAGAAATGCTCACAGTGAAACCTTTGCTGAAAGTTTGCCCAAACATTTCACAGGCGACTGCAAAGCCGAGCTCTGGGGGCTTGGAGCTCCATACCTCGCCGTGTTTATGACCAGTTGACTTTTTGGCTCCAGCACCTGGATTTGTCAGGGCCTCTTAGCTGCTGCTGGGAACGTGCCCCTGCCGAGCCCGGCTGCTCTCCCTATCACCCCTCTGACAGATTAAAACACAACAGGGTCTGTTGGATGACTGACACATTCTTCCTCTGTCTGACTCTGAAAGGACTTCATTTAACAGCTCTGGAGTTGAGTCTTTGACTGACAGATTGTGAAGGGGAAAAGTCATTCAGTTCCATTAAGCTCAGTAACTGCTGTAGAACAAAACACCTTTAAAAAAAGGGGATGAAAAAAGAGCTGCAGAGAGCGGGGGCAGGAGCTCTAGGAAGAAAAAAAGGGATTCTTTTCAGGTTCAAAGACAATCTTTCCCTTTGCTTTCTGTCCATCAATGAGGGCAGCATTCCCAGAGGGAATACAGTCCAGTGCTCATTGGTGCCATTCAGCTGCCAATCTCCCTGACAGGGAGACCAAAGGGCCTCATGTTGCGCTGCGGAAACTGTCTGTCAGACAATCAGCAGCTGCCATGACATCATCTGCCCTGTTTTTCTAGGGCTATTATAGGAGACTGGGTCCAGGAGTGCTGCTCCAGAGTGGTATTCATATTTTCCTTTTGCCCCCCAAAACGACGTTTCTTTACAAAAGGAAATGTGCAGCTGTATTTGCAAGGGAACTAACTCTGTGCCAAAGAGTGAGGGCGGCATGACTTCAAACTGGTCATTTTCCACTTATCACGCCAAAGTTGCACAACCTCTAATCTATATTTTATTGTAAACTGGGTTTTATTTTAAGAAACGCTTCATGTTATGTATCAGTAATTAACCTTTCTCTCTTTTTTCATCTGAAAGATTTTCTTACTTAAGTCTCTCTGCTTTTGCTATAAATATTGAAATTTTCATAGGATTGTTGTTCTTACACTCACATACATGTGCATGCACACACACAAATATATTCATACAGAAGCCATATTCTGGCTGTATTTAGACTGCCTGTGCAGTAGCTGGGGCTGCATTCACTAGATAAAGTGCAGCAGAAAGAAATTATTAATCCTGATGAGAGCAGAAGAGAAGGTAAGTGTGAAGCAGCTACCAGCTGCAAGTATGAAGTCAGGCAATGAGCAGGACTGGGACACGCTGCTTGGGCTGTCCCCTTCATCCTGTCAAAGACTAAAAAGGACAAGTAGGCTTTGGTGGGACAGGACAAACAATGAGAAACTTCAGTCTTCTTGGTCCTCCAAATCCTTGTCTGTAAGAGCAAAAATAAATTACATGGGTGCAGTTGACTTGAAGCTAAATTAATTAGTGACCTTACAGCATAATGTGTTTGATCAGGAGAAAATCCCAGGCAGCTAAACTAATTTTGCCAGACTAATCCCTGCCTACACACCAAGATGTAGACTGGTCCTGCCTGACAGCGCTGGTATAAGCGAGATGCTGGAGAATTGTCCCCTCTGGGATGCTCACAGCCCCTGCCCTCACAACTTTCAGGGTTCAGCTGACTCCTGCTCCAGTGCTGGGAGACCTGCAGGCTAAAGAGGGAACACTGATGGCAGGAAAGTGTGAAATGAGAAAGGGAGGGGGAGCCTGCTAGCGGTGCCTCTGAGTCTCACACCACACCTGGGGCAGTGGTCAGGCATCACAGCCAAAATCCAGTCTTGAGGGCTGGCTAAGGGCCTGTCCAGCTCAGCTGAATGGTCGCAGCTCTTTTCTATTCCCTCCCTTGGCGGCTGATCTGTTGTTTGTTCTGCTGATCTTAGGAGGGCATTATTTCAGGCATTAGTATTAAAGCCAAGCTACATGAAAGGATGATAGCTCAGGTCCATATGGAACTGTGCTCGAGCTTGTTCCCTTGCCAGGGTCCTGCTGCATGAGCCATTTTTGGCTGTCAAGTCTGCTGTCTTGTTTCAGTAAGGGATTACTGCAAATCTTCACACGTTCCACATGGACCTTACGAGACAGTCAGATCCTGGATGAACTTGCAGACAAAGACATCCTGCTGCTGCTGGGGTCAGAATGTCTCCCTTCCTTTAGTATTATTTGTATTTTTACAGCCCTGCCAGAGGTCTGCAAGTCTTGAGCAGCTACCATTTCAATCCATTCCAGCAAGCTGTAGTCTGATACCCCAGCTATGTTTGCTCTGTACATTCAGGCATTACTCTTTCTCACCTGGCAGTGAACCATGCAAATTAAGACAGTCTCCAAGCACACACACACATACACAAATCCATGGAAACCAAAGCTGCCAGATATCAACATCAGAAGCATGCATGGGGAGAGGGGCAGTGAGCACTCAGGCTTCCCTCTTTTCTGTTCTCTTTTCTTTACAGTGAGGACAAATGTTATTATTTACTCTTCTGGCACTCGTACCAAGAATATGGTGCTGGTGCAGCAGGAAGCAATAGTAAATCCTTTGTGAGAAGATCTCCAGATCAGGTCTGTAAGGTTCACCTCCAATGTATTTCAACTTCTACATTTTAAACTAATATGCCACAAACACTGACAAAGAATCATCTGTTAGAGCTGAAGAGCAGCATGTACTATTTATTTGTGAACACCAGGAGGTACCACAGAAGTCTGGAAATACCAAAATGCCCTGTCTCCTTGTGACACTCTGCATTTACATTTAGAGAAGAACAAACCAAAGCAGTGTGGGCCAGCAGGGACAATGCTACATGAAATAATTGGGAAAAGCCCTACAAGGGGCTGCTCATCTGAAGTGGGAGACACCTTTACTACATTTATACATCTGTATTCAGATCTCAGTGGAAGAGGTTGCTCACTGCCCTGAGACCCAAGAGAAAATGTGGAGAGATATTCCCTTATATCAAACCTCCTCCTGTTCTGAAATTTGATGTGAATAGAGACACCACAAAATAGAAAGACACCACATACCCGTTACTCCATTCAGCTGTCTTCTGTAGTATAAAAATACAGGTTTAGATTGAAAAAGGTGCATCTCTTGAACAGATACCTAAGTGGCATTCAGGAAATAGAAAAATGGTATTTAAATGTCTTTGCAGGCCAGAATCTTAGTAGTCAAATCTTGATTCCAAACAAGGGTGTGCTAGAAGCCTTTTGAAAGTCTGGTATAACAGGCTACTTCAAAAAAATTATCTTATATGTCCTTTCAATACTAAATTCATCATGAGACAGACCTTCCTCCTTTGTCAGTGTCCCTGTGGTAAAAAAACAATTGCTGTTTCAATATTTTTCTTGTTTTAAGTACAGTTTAAATGTGTCCACTTCTAGTTTAAAAATTGGTTTTGTGCAGTGCATTTCATTTTCAGATCATTGTGGAATGCTTTTACCAGATCCTCTGCCAAAACTACTCAGCTTTCTTGTTTCTATGGATAATAGGAAATCATAGTTTCTATAGTACTATTTTTTGTTCAAATTTTATATGAGTTGTGAGACCTAAGGTGGGGTCCTCCACATAGTCCAAAATAATCCTTAAAGAAAAAGAGTTTCTCTCTTATTCTAATGCCAGACCCGAAAATCCTGAAGAGAATTTAGGAAGAGTGTGGCTTCATATTCCTCCCCAACCAGTTTTTCTGGACGGGGAATGTCAGCCTAAAAGCACATAAAGGTCCCAGCAGTTCTGTAGCACTGTCTCAAGAGCCTGAACTGCCATAGGACTCTGATACCAACAACCCAGATATTTACAACCTACCCATGGAGAGCACATGGAGATGCAAAGGGAAGGAGGAAGGAAACAGAGGAGTTTTAGTGGGCCCCACAGGTGGCTGTGGCAAAATTAAGGCCACAGTAGAGGTAAGAGCTGAATAATTTGTCTGTTTGTCTTTCATCCAGGGATAAATTCCCTAATACAGTGACACTGTAGCACCACCAATATGGACTGTCTGCTGATAATGTTTTGGCTAATGAAAGAAGATTTCTATTGAAACAATAGATTACACTGTTTCTCAGATTTGTTCTCCGCTTTATAACCTCTCACAGTAAAACTCAGTATTTTAATCACTTCCCCTCCAAAATTAAGATCTAGGGGTAATTTCCAATCATGAACTTGGTAATTTTAAAATTATTTTTGCAAATATCAGATGCCCATGACTTCAGATGGGAGTCTCTACTTTTCATCATGTCTGAAAATCAGATTTCAAAACAAATTCAAGTATCTAATATTATTAATTTATAGCCATATTTATCTAGACACCTAAAGAGAACTGACCTGAATACTGTTAGAAGTTGCTGAGTGCTTCAGATATTCAGAACTAGGGAAATCAGGCCATAACAACTGAAGCAAATGTATAGATTTAGATAATTGTCTATAGGTCAAAAAACTAGACTTTACCTGTTTCCTGGTTTTAGCCTAGGTTTCCTCATCTCACCTACGTTTATCTGAGCTTCATACACAGGTGCAATTTTAGGATTAGCATGGTCCACAACAGAATATAAGTGCTTGCTCAGGACTGCAACTTTGTTTGAAAATTCACGGATTCCAGTGCTTCGTACTATGCAAAATCTTTCTTGATCAGAAGTATAGGAATATATTCTATGTATTCTATCTTATATTGGATAAGGCTTCCTGCACTGTTCAGAATCACTCTGCCTCCATCCCTCCTCCCTTCTGACACACTTGCTTAGGAAAAGGCAGTGACATAGGTAGCCCGTGCTTGGTGGCCAGCAGGCTGCTGTCAGGCTTAATGAATCTGTTTGCTTTTCCAACTGCAGGGCACTCATTTGGCCTTATCTCCTCTATCCAGATGCTTATTTTCCCCAGCTTTGTAGGAAGGTAATAATCCTAAAGCCTTTTACCTTCTGTCAGATAGAGTCAAAATAGGCCTGCAGACCCAAAAGTTATTAGGAGGAAAACCAACATAAAGTGCAATCACATTTGCTTCATTTTTTTTGCTAATTCATTTCTGTAGGAAACACAGCCAGCCAGGGAATGGCATCTGAGTATTGCCTTCTGTATTTATTTTCACAATGAAAATACCAACATCAGTCAGGAGACAGGCTCATGAAGGTGGGAGTTCCAGTGAACAACAGCGGAGTACACGATGCTTCTTGCATTCATTTGGCCTCCACTCCTAATCTTGACGGTACCAAATTATAAATACATCAAAGAATGGGATTATTTGTAATTTGGTGAGCAGGAGGCAAGGAAGCAGCAAAAGACTTGCAGTCTGAGAGTAAATGATACCCAGCCTTCTCATAACTGCCTGGTTTTCACAGTTTCTCACATTCTTCATCCGCCTTTAGGGTGCAGTTGTTCAACTCTCCCTCCTGTATTATGCAAAAAACCTCCCTAAAACCGAGCTGATTACTGTTGGGAGCAGAGAATATTCCTATAATGTCAAAATTTCAGCATGGTTGTAAGTGCAGAACAAGGTCAAGGTGAGGGCAAGAGGGTGTGTGATTTGTCACCCCTGTTAATCTAGATCCAGTTCTTGAAATGGAAAGCCAGCAGCTGTGGTAAGAATCTAAAGGAGTACAGAAGATATAACAACACAGGAGAACAGGTTCCATTAAAATCTGCTTGTTTCCTTCCATTATCACTAAAATTGGGATGTGAAAGCAGCAAACAAAATTACCTTCTTCTCCCAAATACATTGGGGAATAGGCATTCCTTTTTCAAGGCCGGGAAGAAAATTTCAAGTAAATAATGTCAGCTTTCATTTATTCTACATTTGAATCTTTATCAATTATTTAATATTTGCAAGGCAACCTTATGTATAATCTATCACAGAAGACTGTTTATCCTTTACCAGTAACATTAAACTCTCAGTAACATATACTCAAGCCCTTGGAAAACCAGTCATCTAAAGGCTTTGTATATCTTTGTATATTTTTACAAGCTGCAAACAAATCTAATTAATTAGAAAAATATGTCTGAAATTTTAGTCACTGTTATACTGGCTTTTTACCAGGACAGAGTTGTTTTTTTTTTTTTCCAGTAGCTTTATGGGGGAGGAGCCTGGTGCTCCTCTGTGGGTCTATCTAGGTTGTCATTCTACACCACCTCAGCTCATCCCGAAGTAAGGGACTTTCTGGCTCTGGAAAGAAGGGTGTGGCTTGCAGTGGAAAAAAAATGTGGGGGTGAGGAACCCATCCTTCTTTGGTTATCATTGTCCCAGACTTGGTAGGAATTTTGAATATAAATCACCCTCTCTTTGTACACTTTTGTTATTAATATTGTTGCTGTTACCATTCATGTTCTTATCTCGTTGGTGTTTCCAGTAAATTATTCTTGCTCAGTCTGTGATCTTTACCTTTGGTTCTAGCAATTACAGGGGGGGAAATACTGTTGGTGCAGGTTTGGTGAGAGCACTGAATTGGGAAATACCACTCCTAAACCTTGATAACTATGAAATCAACTTTTTTTTTTCTCTTTTTTTTCTTTTTTTTTTTTTAATAAATGGTTCAAAAAGTACTGGGGAAAATATCTAGCACATCAAGTGAAATTAAAGCAAACCACACTATTTGTAGTGCCACAACACCAGTAGCTGCTAGTGGTGTGTGACAGGAACCCCATGTGCCAGCTGGTGTATGACTAAAAGGCAAATTTGTGATTAAAAAGGGCTTGAGCCAAGACACCTAAAACATCAAAGCAGAGGCCTCCAGCTGTCTATGAACAGGACAGGACAGTGAATTGTTAGAGGACAACAGCAACTACCAAGCTGCACTGTGAGCCAGCAGGACATACCAGATCACTGCAGGGAAGCCCCAGATTCCCATACTCATGACACCTCCCTGCACTTGCAGCTTGTCCACATATTTTTGTACTAAGCATTGTAAATACACTGTAATAAAATTTTTATTTTCCCACATTAAAAGCCCAGATTTCAAGTGTGTTCATTGTCTCATGGTCTATGTGATTTCTCTAGAGCAACTAGTGATACCAATATTCAGGTTTTTGGGGATGTGAGACCTCAGAGTGGATCTTCCAGTTGTACATGAGTATTCCCTCTCTATAATATGCTCCAAGTTAGACATAGTGATATCCCCTAATCAGTTGCCCATAATATGCACTTAAAAGTTTTCTATTTCTTTCTAGCTTATCCACATATTTAATAAAGTTATGGAGAACACAACTGTTCAATTTGAATTTCCTTAACATTTCAGGTACTACAGCTTGCAAAAATATAGTTTTTCATCTAAGATCAGGTGCATATTACAAAGCCCTGTCTGTCACATGCTATTTAATACCTTGACAGTTGCAAATAAGATCAACCCTATCAGAAAGGCAACCGCCTACAGGTTTGTGTAATCTGAATTTTCTAAATGAAAGTAGTATTTTTATGCCTTTATTAATAATTAAGGTATAAATCTTGCTTATGTGGGCACTTCTGTTGACTTGAGGGAGGAATGCAAAAAAGTTAGGAACAGATCCAAGAAATTAATGAATTGAGATGTGTAAGCATTTTTCTTAACATCATTTTATTAACTCTGAAAAGAGTTATCAGACCAGAATATAGAAGTCATAAAGGTTTTAAGGTTTCCAAAATCTCAAAAATAGCCTGCTTCTGACAATAGACGCAGACGTTCTTTTCATGTTTAAGAGTACAAATCTCACAGACAGAGAATCCTGGGTCCAGTGAAAGCCTTAAATGTGTGCTTAACTTTTACACGTGTCAGTACTTCCATTCACTTTATTAGGCTTGGATACAGTAAATCACAGTCTTAAAGATAAACACATATTTATATGATTTCTGGATTTGGATTTAAATGGTGTTTCTATTTATCCATTACTTATATATCCACTTTCCTTTTTCCTATGTCCCATTTTAACACAGGCATATGGGACAGAGTTACAGCTGACCTAAATCTGCATTTCATGATATCCATGAATTTTTAGATCACAGAATTTAATTAATATAAGGAGACATTTTTTCTGCTGAGTATGCAACAGTTGTTATTATATACCACCATTTATTTACTCACTGAAGAAGATAACTTTAGTATGTTTCATGAGTTTTTACTTCTTGCAAGAGTTCAGATCATTTTGCTAATAGTGGAAATACACTGGCATGTATGATGACCCAGCATCACCTATATGAAAATTGGGTGCCCCCAGAATCCCAGACCCTCCAGCTTACATCTCCAAATGGCAGTGGAAGGCACCAGAGTGAGTCACTAAAGTTGTTTTTCCCCAGTTAAAAGAGTTGTTTCATTCTGCTTTCAAGCATGATATGAAATTATTGGCATTCAAATAACAGACTGGAATTCAAAGCAAATTAGAGCAGGATGATGTAAGGCTGCCAATTTGCAATTACCACAACACCTGTGACATTTATAAATATTACTTCACAACATTCCTGTGTCCTTAGGTAAATCCTTAGATTTCACTTTGTGAAATGGATCACATATGTTCCCTGCTTCTTTGACTTGACAAACATCTTTATATAAAGCAAAGCCACTTTAAAATAGTTTGGAATTTAAAACATTTCATGAGCAATACTGCTCCTAACTTTTTACTGCTGCAATTAAGAAACAGGAAAAACTACCAAAGTTATGGTTAACTGAAGCATCTTCCTGAGCACCAGGAAATATGTGACAACTCAGCACAGGGAGATGAAATCCTACAGTATAAGGCAATGGGGTTTAAGCAATGCATAAATGTGTCAGGACCATCTCTGCACTAAAACAGAACTGTTTCCCTTAACATTTGTTCAGATTAATAACTATGACATTAACAATGTTCTTGCTTTTAATAAATGGTAATAATACTGAGAAATTTTTTCCTGATTGTATCAATTGGCATCACCAAAATAGGCAGTTGCAACCTCTCAGTGCCTTCAACCCCACACCAACTTTGGTTTCAAAATATTTCCAGCATTGGTTCACTGTTAACTGAAATAATTTTTTCTGCAAGTAGCATGTGAAATATCTTCACAGCAGCTCAAAATGATGTTTAGAAAGTTTTTTCAGCCCTGCATGGGTGGGTAATATTGAGTAAGCCGTGGAAAATCTGAAGAAGCCAGCATATTTTCTTGTACAACAACTATGGCAGCTTACAAAGATATCTCAAATTTTGATCCCCGTAATTTAAGTAACAGATAAACTGGTAACTTTAAGTAAGTAACAGGTAAACTGACCCCACTAAAGTTCTGTGGACTATTTTGTTCTTAAATACCAGAGGTGAATTTAAATTTGAAGATGGTAACAGATAATAGCTGTGAGACAAAAAAAAAACCATAAAATATTATGATTGTTTCACGAACAGATATGCATGGTGGTAATGCTATTTTAAAATCTTTTTCTCATTGTAAACCACTTCCCCACAACTGTTAGCAATATAAGAATTATTAATAACACTGGCACTATTTCTTCAATTACAAGAGCAAGTGCACAGTTAGATGCAAGTGCAGGTCATTATCCTGTCAAGCCCAGCTCTAGTTGTTAAGAGTAACATAGATATTACTGATTTGTTTCATGTAAATTACTGAATGAGGAATCAATTATATGCAAATTGTATGATGGACTAAACTCAGAGAGAAATTATTTATTCCTTGAAATTATTGGTTTTTAATATTAAAAACCAAGTGAGAGTAAAAATAATTATCAAACTATGGTAAATTTGACTTTTTATTTCAGTGGGATGACATTTACATGAAATAATGACCTTGCCTATGACTTTAGTTGCCCATCATAAACCCTGAAAGAGCATCATGTAAGCCCAAGGGAACTCTTCAAAATTCACACTAATACAAAGTGGAACTTGAATCTGTGCAATCATCTTCAAAAGTAATTGCATTTCTCTTGTTCTTTCCCCATCACTCTTCTTCTGTCTCTCTTGTCTGCTATCTCTATCTGAAATATCTTTCTGTCTTGTCCTTCTCATGTATCTACCTCCACTTAGAATGAAAAAAAGATAGGTATGATTAATCATATAACCTCATAATATGATATATTGACAGGTTATTTCTTCCTGCCATACTTGGGTAAAAATCATGCTTGTGTCACATGCTGGTCCCAGTTTATCTTTCTAGATTCAATTTCAGATGAAACACCTATCATTTTGATGTTTCCACAAATACTTATGTCAAAAATATGTCTTACCTGATTGCCTAGACTCAATTAAACATGCACAGCCATACCACATAGTTTAGTCAGAAGACAGAAGCATTTTTCATAAATATCCTTAATTTGTAAAAGTCCTAAAGGTAACAAATTCCTATTTGTGGAATCAATTTCCATTTTTAGGTCTTTGAGGACCTCCTCTTTCGAAGTTGCTGTTTGTCCTTCATCAGGGAAAAACTGCCTTCAGTTACCTCTTTGTGATCTAAAACTCTCATGTGGGAGGGCTTGGGAACAGGTCATTCTTGATAATGAAATATTTACAAGTGTTCTTTAAGTTGTAATATCATCCAGCATGCCTTGGTTCTGATCCTAAAATAGCATTATGGAGATGAAAGACTTCTTAGACATCAAAAAACCCCCAAAGAGTAAGTGACTTTCTGTTTTGTGATGAAATACTGTGAAGTGGGAATGGCATTGTGATACCCTTGGAGGGAGGCAGAGTCAAGCTAAAAGGACAAAAAGTCAATAAATTACAGGAGCAAACTGCAAATACAGGCACAAGGATTTCATCTGCATAAATCATGACAGCTCCATTCCCACTATGTTGATTTATTCTTTCTGTGAGCCTTGCCAGTTAAGCTGTCCTGGCTCACTCACAGAATATACAAAGAAAATGGAAATACAGGGAGGTTAATATCCAGGACTCTGTCCCACTTCATGGTGTGTCTGGTATCTGTTACTAAATCTGCAGCCTCATCCTGGGGTATGAGAAGGGAAGAACGGTGTCAGTCCTCAGGAGACAGGAGCTGCAGCTGTGACAGGAATGAAATAAGAGGTGTCAGTGTGACAAAGCTTTCGTTCTACCCATCTCCTCTCATTCTCTGACATTCTCAGGCAGAGTCAGCATCAGATTTATGAGGAAGTTAAAGTGTGGGCCCTTCTCTCTTCCCTCATATGAGGTGACTCTCAGCACGACTCAGTTTAGTGTGGTACGAGCCTCTGCCCATATCCTGGGCCTTTGGGCAATTATTTTGGAAATTCACCCCTAAAATAGTTCTCCCCACAAGTCTAAGGCAGAAATTCACCCATTCCATTGCACAAGTCTGCTGATGTTTGGCTTTATTTCCCACATTAGCTAAGTCTCCCTGTCTTTTTCAAGATCCCACTATTCTGTTCCATCTCTCCTGTTTCACTATGGGATATGCAGTAATATTGCAGTACTACCAAGGTTTAAAATCATAAATAGCAGAGATCAAAAGAGTCCCCAGATCATCTCACCACCCTTCTGAATGTTCCCCAGAGTACCTTCCCCAAATTTGTTCAGTCCTGTTCCCTGTGACTTTACTAATAGGGCTTTCAGCAGCTTCCTTCAGTAGACAGCTCCATGGTGTTATATTTCTGAAACTTGACAATGGTTATTATTGTGCCTAAAGGGGGGAAATTAGGATTTTTGCTTTTCAGTAATTTTCTCCTCCATTACTAGAAACTCTACCCCTAAATTTCAGTTGACCCTCTAGGTCACTATTAATCAACCTTATGTATCATTTGAAACTCCAAGACATGCTCTTCATCTTTCTAGTCTAGTGTTTTAAAATCTAGAAGTGGGGTGGGAGGTTTGACATAAAAGTAGTAAATACAGCACAGGGGAACATGATATGAGGATATAATATTTTTTACTAGTACCAATGGTCACTGTTAAACACTCAAAAAGCTACCTGACCTTAGAAGCCATGGCCAAGTGGCTTCTTGGGAATCAATAAATAAATCACATAGCAATATTCCAACAAAAAGCAAATAGGGACACAGAAATGAAGCCAAATTCTGCACTCTCTTATTCCAGGTTCTTTGGGCAGGAAATGTGCTTCTCCATCTAGCATGAAGATCTCATCTCCATTTAACTTTGCTGTGCAGTTGGGAACATGTACCTGCTATTAAGTTTGAGCATATTTCAGTTTTGTCTGAGTAGAATTTACATGAAACTAGCATCTCTTCCCTCTGATTTTGCCACAGTGCCATGCCTTCTAGTTGGAAATCCTCTTTGAGTTGTTCCCCAGATTCCCTTCCTCACAGGAAGAACAGTTCCTCTCTAAGCCGTCATATAACTCACATGCATTCTTGCAGTATATTTCAGGTATGTATCATATGGACAATGATAAGGAGCTGAGGATTTCCCTCAGCCCTGTGACCCACCAGTTTAATTAGTGGCCTGTCACATGGCACGAATTCATAAGCAGCACTTGAAATGGCCATTGTTACAACAGGGACAGAGTATGAAGACTATGTACCCTGTTCCCTCACCTCTCTCACAGCCAAATTCTTTAAAGTATTCCCCCAGGGCCCTACAGACAGGCATACACATCTCTTGGGTGGGGTTGGATTACACGTCAAAGATAATGTCATTTCTTCTGCAGAAGAAATATTTGTCCTCTGGCTGTATCCATAAAACAAGGAGCCTTCAGGGCTAAGGTGGAGTAACTTCAAGGTGCATTAACAGCATTATTCATGGTTCTCACACCTTACCCCTCAGCTTTGTAGGACAGAACACCCTGCCCTCATCTTGTTTACACTACTACAGATTTGGTGAGCAACTGTTTTGTGTGTCTGAATATATTTTATCAATGATCAGCACTGTGGCAGGAGTGAAGAAAACAAATCTGTCATAGCCCTATCAAATGTCTGAGTCTGAAATACACTCCAAAGGCATGCCTCAAAGCCTCCAGTCCAATACCTGAGCAAAGACATGGACACCTGAAAATAATACGAGATCGGATGAGGGGTGCACATCTGGCCAGAGATTCAGAGGGTGATAATTTTCACTGATGCATGAGTTTCAGTTCTTACCCTACACAACAGATCTCCTATCAGCTAACCATGAAAATTGGTCACATATGTCTTCTGAACTCTTCCACTTAGGCAATTTGACAGGGTCCTGCACACAAATATCTCCCCTGACCCCTTTAAGCTTGCCTTGCAAATTTTTTATCCAAATAATAGAGGGTGACCAAACAATTTAGGGCAGTTTAAGATAGGGTTGAGGAAAAAAAAAATATAATCACAATAGGGAAGGGGGAATTTTAACAAGAAGATGAGAGAAGATATTTCTTTGTGAGTCTTTATAAAACTGTTGAACTTCAAACCCATATTCTGTTCAAACTGTAGGGAACAAACCTACCTTGGGTATAGTTATCATTCCTGTACCCAATATGTAAATTTTTTCAGTATAGCACAAAGACAACCAAAATAGTGCAGGTTGAACAACAGGCACTGTGGAGAGCTTAGTCCTCCTGGGGCAGGGGTAAAGCCAAACCAAGGCCAGGCCTTAGGTCAAGAGGAACTGAAGGTCAGATTGGATGGAGCTTTGAGCATGTTAGCAGTGAAAGATAGACTACATGATCTTTAAAGGTCCCTTCCAACCCAAACCATGCTATGATGATATGAAGACAGTACATATTTCTTAGATTCTTGACACTTGGCATTTTTCAGGAGCTACATTAGTCCAAACACAGCAAGCAAATTGTTAGCAGCTGTGTGCTGCTCTGTCACTTATTATTATTATTATTATTATTATTCACCATAATAATTCTGTTAGCAAAGCCACAGAAAAGAAGTATGTTAACTCAAGACTGTTTCTGCATGCACAAAAAAAAAAAGCAGGAAGATCCAAAAATGATATTTATTGTCAACATAAGAAGATTATTTAAAAAAAAAAAAAAAAAGACAACACTCCTCACCTTCTCACCATCCTCCCATCCCCCCACTCCCAAAAAAAGAAGTTCTGTTTACTGTGTTTTGTGCAGAAGTGAAGAAAGGCTGAACTCCAAGAAGGAGCTTAGGAAGATTTCTTTCCTTGGTGGCTTCCTGGCTGGGAAAGGGCCACACATTACCCCCACCAGCCTCAAGCCACTGACAGTACCTACCACAGCCCATTTTTTCTTTTAGCAGAAAAGGGTCATGTGCACAAAAAGACCACTGCCCACTCTTAAGAATGGGACCTATGTGATTAGAGAGTCTCTCTCCTGGCGCAATAAATCATGCTTTCCTATGCTGTTCACTAATGCTGAATACTTCCAGTGTTCAATATTTCAAGTACTTCTGTTGGTCAAAGCCCATACTGATTTTCTGGAAGTAGTTTCATTCACATTATACTTGTACAAAAACATGATTTATTTTAAATGTCAGGAGTAAATTACAGTTTTACAGATTTTGTAGAAGGTTTTTCTTCCCAAGAAAATAGATTATTCTTCCCCCAGAATTACCAGGTTTCCTCAGGTCTTGGTTTTCCTTCTCTTTATTTATAAAACCACACATATGAGTACACTAAATATTTATGAATATAATTTATGAGACCAGTTGGCTTTTTCTTGCCAAAAGTAAGAAGTTGGCCTGTGTGTGGTCAGAAAGTCTTAACTATGACCAGACTGAAATCATGGAGGTGACGGCAACTTCATATTCAATAAGAAAAATGGCTAAAAATTCCATATATGACATAGAAAATATATCCTAAATAATAAGAAAACATACATCATCTCTAGGCTAACCAAACTGTTAATTCAAAATAAAAGGCAATAAGGAAAGTTAAGTGCAAGACATTAATCAGCAACATTACAAAGGACTATTTTCCTGGCTGAATTAATTTATTTTGCTTTTGTTGTATTTGTTTATTGGTTTCCTCGTTGTCTTTAAGCAAGTGGATTTGGGCTTCTGCTCAAAAATTAAAGAGAGTCTCTCCACTGAGTGTATGATCCTCTGTATCAGGCCTCAAGACAAGATGCAACACATCAACTTAACCTCCCAAAACTCTTCCAAAACAACCTCCCATTGCACTCAGAGAGCAAACCCTGCCTCCTCTGATGCTTGGCATAGACTCTCAAATGTTGCCCAGATTTCTGAAAAATGAGAATTGGTAAGATTTTCATCATTAAAGATCAAATAGTCCCAAATAGTAGTTTTCAGTGATTAACATATCATCCTTCACAAGTTAAACCACATTTTTCTCTAGGAAAATACAGAATAATCAGGAACAAATTGTTGGTATTTGTCCTTCACTATAGGAAAGGACATCAGATTAATACTCAAAAAATTCCAAAAACAAAATTCCCAAATTTAGCAAGTTAGAATTCCTCCCAGCCAATACTTGACATGAGTGCAAGAAATATAGATGTTTTTAAAACTAAGTGAAAACCAAAATAAAATGTTTGCATTTGAATTTCAAAAAAACAGTTCCCCAGAGTTTACTGTGCTGACTGGAGCTGAAGAGGCAGTGATAGGGATTGGGTTCCTTTGCAACAGCTATTGCCTCGCTCCCACTGGATGTGGAATGGGAGAAGTGCATTCTGGCAACATGCAGTCCTCTGCATTTACTAAGTTTTCTTGTCTCTTGAGTTGGGGAGTTCCTTCTTTCTTGCCTCCAGTGTACAATTTATGATACAGTTCAGGTATTTATATCTAGGTTGTTTTTCATGTTCCCCTCGGTGCCTGTTTTACGAGATTTTGGAAAAGAGAAGCATATCCTATAAATTCAAAGTGTGAAATCCACTGGTGTTTATCAAGTATCAGTTTGAGGATTCAGAAACTTTACTAGACAGCAGAATTCTCTGCCACCACCTATTGTAGCACTAATAAAGTGAACTTTTCTGTTTGCATGGTGGTTAAAGAAAACTGCCGATCAGAGATCTTCAGCTAATCTTGTGTTCTGTAGAAATGCAAAGAATTTTCTGAATGAGGAATGTATTTGAAACTCCCAAAGTAAAGAAAGATGTCTCTGGGCATTGAGTACTTGCCCATACAAACAAGGAACACCTTCAGATCTGTCTGTGCCACTGTATGGATCTGTGGCTACTGTAAACAGATAAACTTCACAGGCCATTAGTTTTGTTTTTGTTAACCCACAGAATTAAACCCATGTGCATGTATAGAAGGTTTATTTCAGTCTGATATTCCACTGACCCCTCATTCTACCTACAGGAGTCCAAATATTTTCAGGGTGGATACATAATCAGTTATTTTACATTCAGTTTACTCTTAATGGAAATTCAATCAAACAACACAATCTTCATGAGCACCATTCCTTACCACTGTGTTTGCCTTCAGAAGCATCTTGAGGAAGAGGATCCTTAATGGGTTTTATAAAGTGCTCATATCCACTGCCTGATACTATAAGCCAAAAAAAGCACCTTAATTAGTTCCAAAAGAGAGAAGCTAATGCAGCACCATCTCTGCTGGTTTTCAGATAAGGTACTTCCCACCTTTTTTTTATGGGTTGAGAAATGCCAGCCAAGCTGGCATTTCTCAAACATGTATTATCAACATCTGAATTTCTCAGTCATTTAAGAGTTTTCAGAGTTGAATGTAATTGTGGTTGTTTTTTTTTTAAATGAGATATTAACTTATTTTTAAATCTACTCCATGCCCAGTACAAGCTTTCACTCTTAAGAGACCTAGTATGTCTATCAACCCACAGTAGTTCAAATTCTGAAAAGTAGTTCTCTAGGAAAATACCTGAGAAAGAATTTGCTGTTTTATTTTAAAGTCTCAGCCAAAAATCAGAGAAGCTCCAACATAAGCAATTTTACATTTGTAACTATTTCCATCTGATGTTTTCCCTTCCTTGGGCCAGTGTCAATTAAAATTTTATCTTTGTTTGATTTTAATAGACTATATGCATTAGATCTGCTTCTGTAAAATATCATGAAGTTCATAGACTACTGTCATCTTGCATATTTGATACAATATTTCTGTCAGGTGTACTGTATTGTCCTTCACATGACAGTGATGGAGCAAATGGTTCTGTAAAGCTTCATTGCCCTCTGGAATAGTAAAGGCATGGAAAAGGGAAGCAAAATTTTCCTAGGTGCTCAGGACATGAGAACCTCTTGCTGTATCCTCCCATCCCTGCTCCTTCTTCAGAGCCAGCTACACCAAGTTCCTGGGGCAGGCAGGTCTTCCCAGCTGAGGCAGAGCAGACTAATCTAGACCTTCAGACCACGCTTTTGCTTCTTCAGAAGCCAAAAAATGCCAACAGAAACCCAAGTTGCAAAAGTGCCTGTCACAGGTCTCTTTCACACAGGCAGACCAGAACGTGCAGGAGCAGTGCCTTCATTTCCTGCTCTGTGTGCTAGACTTGAGTCTGAAGGACAGCCTCCAGTATTAGCAGATAACACAGGTCGTGAGTTTGTGCCTGCTCAAGCCCACCTGCACATGTCTTCTTTGCCCAGTTTCAGAGCTCAACCCAAAGCTTTAGGAGATTCCTCAGCTCTGAAACACCAGCAAGACCCACAAGCCACCCTCTGTACAGTTTAATATCATCTTTCACACAAAGTTCTTAAACCAATTTTTTGGCATTAATTAAGCCTCACAAACTCCTGTGGGAGTTAAATAGAGGTTGCTATGCACACTTTATACCAGAGCTTACCTTAAGAGTTTTTTTAAGTGCTTGTTCCTGCTGACCTATGCAAGAGCTACAGTCAGTGTGAATATGCTGACATGCTGAAAGGCTGCTTCGTGCAGGTAACCCTCAGTTTAGTTTTCCACTAAAGCAACATATGGGAAAACATGCACTTAACTATGCCCGGTGTGATTTAAATATGTTGCATACTCAAGGGCATACATGAAATAAGACATGTCAACCAGACTGTTCAGGCTTTGTAAGACAGCCAATACACTTGCAAGAAAGGTAGTCTCTGGACAAAATTATAGCATTCATTTTCAATATCATGAAAATGGATAAATTCTGGTTTAGATTTTAGACACTGAGCAATGTTGGACTTTTTTTATCCTTTAACTGACAGTTGTGTGAAAGGTACTTTGATTTTTCCCACTAGATCCCTTTAAAGCAGGCCATACACAGTCAGTTGAGCTGATGTTGTGCATTTTTATGGAGTTCATATAAATTTAACCCCTGGATTAATATGCCTCTCTTCAGAGATTGGGCTGTTGGAGTCCTTTACTTATTCCTCTAAAACACAGGTGATATTTTTGGCATTGCTGCAAGACAATCTGTCTACATTACTGAGCCTCCCATCCAGTCATGAAATGAAATGTTTTCTTTTTACCTTGAACACCACAAGAGTTGCTGAGGTTTCATTTCTGACTACAATGAAACTCATAATTTTGTCACTGGCTTTACTAGGATCAGGACTTCCCTCAGACCAAAGGTATTCCATTGACAGTCAGTGGACCCTTGGGCATAACTGGGCCACTTCTAAGTCAGCATAAAAAAGCTGATCTGTCATGCATAGTTTTTAATTCTCTCTGTGGACACCCTTGAAAACCATTACAGACCCATATTCTAAAAAACATTGGAAGCCATTTCCCTTAGCCACTGAGAAAGATAAGTCCAATAAAGACTGACGTCATGTCAGCACTGCTCAGTTTGGGTCTTTATTGAGGTCTCTTGACAACACTAAAAGGCTGTTTCTTATATTCATGTTCAAACTGTGGGTGTCCCAACTTGATGGACACTTTGCCTCTATTTTTAACAGCACACATGTCACTTGTGTCTTGAACAGCCCAGTCTTGAGGGTAGGACTGGACTTCATAACATCATCCTGGCCCCAATTTCCACTCTGCTTATGCTAAAACTCCAGTTTTCTGCATTTTGCCTTCATCTTAAAATGTCACAAGCCCACCACATGGCTGTGGGGGTCCTTAGGAATTTTGTCAGCACTCAGATATGCAGGAAACCTCCTGCAATAGAATTAATAAGGTTTGAGTGCAAACTTGCCAACTACCCCGATTTTGCTTGATAAAGACAGTTTTCGGTTACTTTAGGCTTTTAGGAACTTGGCCATACCATAACTGCAGGACTAAGACAGAAAAGAACCACATAGAAATCTTAATAGGAGAGAGAAACCCACAGAGCCATTTGAAAAATGCTCCTGCCATGACAGCTAAGGCCCCAAATACAGCCATATGCCTCTTTTTTTCCCTTTCCCCTTTGCTACACTTCCTCTCCCAGATGTTTCTCATCATCTAAGGTAGCAATTCAGGCATTCATGTAACTGATCCGAAGGAGTGTGCTGCATATGATTAGCATCAAGTCACCAAAGAACAAAGAAATGCAATTAATCCCTGTTTAAATAAAAAACAGATTAGATAAGATTAAACATATTAGCAATGGGCAAACCTCAGATGGTTTATAGACCAGCACTAGGCTGAAAAATCATTTGGGAGTGCCAGTATAACCCAGATCCTATCCAAAGTTTATGATACCTTCATCCAAGAAAGCTTGAAAGCACAAGGAAAGCTCTCCTGTATGGTACTTTGCACTTCCTGCACTCCAATACAGTTGGAAAACAATCCCACTCTCATGCTATATTGACTTCTGGCACCAACACCTCTGACTGTGGTCAGAACACAAAAATATTGAGGATAAAGTTGCCCACTTACTAAGTAGGGTTTAGCTGAGAGGACTGGTTATAGTTAGACAGATTTCAGGGTTAGTTTACTTGGTTCATCTATTTTGTTATAGGCTGAATTTGTTTCTAGGCTTTATGGCAGAAAAATAACCACTGCCCTCCTCTCCCACTGGTATTCATGATGTTGCATGTGCCTCCAAATGAGCATTTTGAGCAACTCATCTTCACAAAAATAACTCCCACCCATCTGTTGATGAGAATTAGGTTGTTGGTACTCTGATTTCAACTATGTGTTCACCAACATCTGAAACAGGAACGTTTTGACCAACTCAGAGAAGTTATTCAATAGTAGTGAAAGACTCTTCCTTAGCAGCTAACCGATCTTGCCTGATTTGCCACCAGGGCTGGGCTTCAGGTCATCTCACTGCAGGATCTTCACCTCTGTTTTCAGTGATCCTGAAACCTAAGCTTTTAAGCAACATATCCTAAGATTTCTTATTTCATTAGAACCAATCTTCAATACCCTTGTTCACAAATTTCTACTATTTCTACATGTAGAATAGAATTACAGAATGAACTGTATATCAATCAGGAAATAAAATTATTCATTAAGAAAACTAATTTTAAAAGTCTTTCTGGGAAGATAGGACAGATAGGTGGATGACTGGATGTGGCTGCAGCTCTCTTCAGGACAGATTCTTGGGAAGCTTCTTTGAAGAACTATATTTAGAGTAATACCTCCCTGAAACAAGCATCTTCTAAAGTTTTCTTTTACATCCAGCCCAGTGAAAGCAAAAAGTGGGGAACACAAACACTGGAAAGAAAAAAAAGAATTACTCAATATCAGAATCATGAACTGTATTCAGAATTTTCCATGTAAGAATGGTCACTCCAGAGAACATATTTATAATCAAATGACAAGCAGAGACTGTTGGGGATTACAAGCATAGACATACATCACAATGTAGTTGTTTCCCACTTCCACTACAATTGTCACAGTCTTTAGCTTGAAGAAGTGATCAGAGACAGCCAGGGCCTCTCCTGTTGGCCTGGTCCAGCTGACCTCTGGAAAGCATCCATTCAGTACACACCATAATTTGCTCAGTCTGAACTGGAGCCTCCATTAAATCAAACATACAGGGCCAGATTCTTAGCTAGTGTGAAGTAAAGTAGCTCCACAGAAGGCAACTTATGGCAGCTAAGCTCTGATCGATGGTGTTAAGTATGCTGGTAAAGCTTCAGCCATCAGGCAAGAATGATTTCTCACCTGTTTCCCAAACATGTATTATTCATGGCTGGATTTCAACTCCGTTCCTCACAGTGACTAGCACCCTCCTTGAGAAGGAGCCTTACTGAGTTCTCAGATATACATGGAAAATTTAAAAAGGGCTCAACAGGAGGGGAGCAGGATCTTCAGTGCTAAAAAATTAAATGCCTCAGGGGTCTCAAACCCTACCCCTTTTACAAACTAAACAAAAATCCCTCTCTCACTTTAAACCTGCCTTCTGAAACTTTAAAAAATATGGTTTGTCAAACATTTTGGATTTTATTTCTAATGAAATGCTAATAAAAATGTAAAACTATAGTTTATTTTGTGGTGCTCCACTCAAAGAGTGAGAATATTTAGTAGCTATGTGTTCAAGATGAATTGTAGGGAAATGCTTTTAAAATCTGTCCTGTCTTTCACCTGTTTAGATTTATACCACCTCAGATGTTAACAGCCCTTAGGTGGCTTCTTAATGCCAAATGTAAATACAAAAACAAGAAGAAAATGTTCCTCGTGCATTCATACATATCTTTCCTGGCTAAAGGCCACTTCTGTCACTCAGAGCTCAGACTGTTCTTCTTTTAATTTGGCATCCACTCCGTGGCTGCTGTTAATAGTATTATTTGTGTTGGAAGTAAGCCAGACAATGCACTTTTCTAACCAATTTGTCCAATAAAATGGATTATTTTGTTAATCTGTCACTTCTTGAAAAGAGAAGTCTTTAATACCATTTGTACAAATATTCTTGGTTTTATGTCTTATGCTTTCTTGTTGTCCTGCATCAATACCAAAGCTTCTAATTAAGAGCTAATTAAGAGCTAATTAAGTTTTGATACATTCACAGAAAAATGACTGTTCAGGCTTGATCAGAATCTTCATTTTGACACTTTTTTTTTTTTTCTCAGAGATTAAAAATAGTGGGTTATTTTTTCAACTCTGGGAGGGTAATTTTCTTGTCTTACTCCTACAGTCTTTTGCCCACACAGCGCATCAGCTTTTTCTGGGTAAAAATGGAAGAAGGCATAAAGCAGGCACAAAATTAACAAAGCAGTCTTTGCTTCCCACTCTAGAGCAGTGCCATCAGCTCAGCCCTCCCTGCCCTCATCAAAGCCTGAGCAAATGGCTGGCTCCAAACAAGGCACATGTGGCTGAGCAGCCCATGCATGTGTAGGTTTGGTGACATGGAACATTAAACAAGACTAAATGTTTGAACACACCCTACAGATTTTCTTCCCTGAACTGTTTTTCCATCTTTGCACATCTATCAGTTTTCTGAGGTTTTAGAGCTCACGTCTGAGACTCTGACTGCTCTGTCTAAAGATGTTAAAAATGGCCAGTGGGTTCAGAAGTTACTGCAGATGGCCTGGCAGATGAGCAGATGAGCAGATGAACAGGCTGCAGTACCACCTTCTCTTAAAGAGGAGTTGGGGAACAGAGAGCAGAGAACAAAACATGCAAATCTTCATAACAATGTCTAATAAAAATGGTCATACACAAAAATCAGATCAATAAAATATGTTATATTTTAAGAACAATCCTGAAAGGATAAAAAAAATAACATGAAAAAAAAATTCCACACATTTCCTAAGAATTCATTGTTTCCTGTGCTGGACTGCAAATAAACAGATGGATATTGTGTGAAAAACACTGCATGTTCACTGACAGTCTGGTTTTACCTAAAGGTAATCTGTCTTAAAATACAGCTTAAATCAGAAGCAGAGTAAGCAGAACTGCAAGGATGCATGGAACATAAACTGTTTGGACCCAGAAACTGAATCTCCAACCAGGCAAGCATAAGTACCTACTGCCTCCTTCCCATATGGATCCAGGTAGTTAAGTGCCTGTCTGCAGCCTGTTTGGTTCTGGAATATCTTCTGAGTGGAAAGTAGGCACCTTGATGGAGCCCATGTTAATTAATTTTATTTTCTTTTACTGTAACCATCTGTATGCCAACGCACTGGTTTGGGCAGCATTCCCTGCTCCAGGGTGAGCCCACAGCCCAGGGCAGTGTGACAGGGGCTCAGCCATGTGCCAGGGCAGATGGCCTCGGGCACACAGAGGAACTGCCAGCAGCTGCCTGCTGCCCACACATGCCTCTGGGCAGGAAGGACTGTGCAGGATGAGAAGGTACCAAAGCACAGACCTAATGTGCTTTAACAGTGCCCACAGCAGCTGCAGCACAATGACAGCAACACCAAGCCCTACTCCAGAGCAGCCAAGTCAGCATGGTACCTTGCCCAGCTGATGTTCCCCCAAAAACCTCTCTGCTGGAGAGCTGCTCCCCCTTTGGAACTGCAACGATCCTGCAGGGCAGGCTATTCAACTGGGCCTGATGAATATTTAAACCAAAGGCTATTTGCTGTCATGTTGAGGAGTATAAACATTGGCAATTTATATCTGATATCTCTTAACTCAGGGAATGGCTTTATTGACACGTGTTTGGTGTCTTCTGGTTTCTTTCTCAACCAAACCCTTCAGAAAGTGTACATACTCTTCATAATGATATGAGCAACATTTTCCTACTGCGGAGTACTGGAGAAGTGCTTGGCATATCACTTATTCCAGCTTGAATCTCTGCATTCAAATCCCCTCTGCACAGCAAGGCTGAAGCCTGGACTTTGTACTTGCTGTTCCTGCTGAAACGTGCCTGCAGTCCAGAGGAGAAGATTGTTTATGAGCACCCAGTCCTTGCACTGGCCTCCTGCACTGCCAACCCCATCCCAGCACACGGCTGCAGCATGACTGGAAGAGATCCTCCGTGCTCTGAATTCCTTGGAAAGCATTCCCTGTTTAGCAAAACCCAAACATTTTATTAGAGATGCTCAGATGGAAGCTCTGCATTTTTTAATGCAAACCATTAGCCATTTGTGGCCAAACAGTGCAAGCCTTACAGCATGCAGCATCATGAGAAGGCCCACAGGGAACGCTCTGTGTTATACATGAGGAACACCAAGGTCCCAGGCTGTGCTATGCATGCCCTTGGATGTACCCCTTGCATGACCTTGCAATGGTAGCCTATCCATTTCCAAACAGCCTGGGGTTTGCTTCACCATTCCCCATGAACCTGCTCACTAGAAAACATACTTACCTGATGACTTGAAATAACAGCTGACAGAGCTTCTTTTAAAGCTGTCAGGGGAGCCTCTGTTTCTGAAAGATATATAGATATATAATAAAAACAAAATAATACAAAAAATCTGTAAACAGTTTATTAGAATTGGAGTCTCAGCTGTTTTCTAACCTGTAAGTAGACTACAGATGGTAGTCTACTACTTACCTTTGAAAATCCTTGTGTTTTCTACACAATGTTCCACTCTGTGCACATTTATGTGCTTACACTGCAGACACCTTGAATGCCCCAGAAAGGACAAAATAGCAGCAAGAAGCAGAGATTTTGACTGAGCCCAAAGTCTTTGCCTACACAGATAGGCATTGTAACTAGATTTGTCCAGAAACTTTCCAAAGCAAGGACCAAGTTTCCAAAATGCCTAGTAGCCAGCTTTAAATATGGAAAAGTAGGTCTCAAGACAAGCCATGTCAAACTGCTTATTTACTGGATAGGAGTAGAGCCTGCTGTAGTGGGGGAAGGTAGAAATAAGTAGCCTGAAGAAAGCCTTCCAGCCTGAGTAACCTGCCCAAGAAAAAGAGATGCATTCCTTTTAAGGAATGGTCCTGGAGCTTGTGTCACTTCACACAAACTTCAGGTAGCCAAACACACTAGGGAACTACAACACAGAACTCAAATTGCAGCTGGTGGGAGGATTTATAGGCTATCTTTTTCACTGAGTGGCTTCTGATGGGCTTTGAGGGCCTAAGAGATTGTCTCTGTCCTTAGCCTGACAACAGGCTTGTGGACAAAGGGCTGCAAGCCTTGACAGGATCACCAGCATGACAGCAGCCCAGACTATCACTGTCATAAAAAAAGCTTTGGAGTCACTGCTGGTGGTAACAGACCCACATAAATTTTGAAATTAATCCCTTGGAAACAGGCAGGTCCTTCCTGATCAGCGAATTCTCAAGAATACAAAGTTTTAGCTGTTTTAAGTCTATACCTGTACCAACAATAGCTCAGCACTGGAATAGGATTGACTCTAATTGGTGTACTAGCACTTCTTCTCAAGCCTTAAAATCAAACACTGGTGTTGCATCAAAACAAGTGTCAGCTTTGCCATCTTCACCTTGCCAGGTGCTCCTTCAGTTTTGCTGTTTTGTCTGCACTGACCAAGTCCCCACAGCCAGGCTAAGGTGCACTTCCCACCTCAGCCCTGCTAAGTGGCATCCTCACTCCAGCCAAGAGTCATTCCTGCCCGAAGTCCCTGCTGGCTGCTCTCTGACAGATCAGCTCGGAGGTGCCCTGGCAGCCTTGTTTTAAGCCCTGTTTCTGCCCTCTTCCTCCCAGCTGCTTCACAGATGCTGAAGCCTTAACCCTCTCCCTGCCTTGCAGAGCTTTAAGCCCTAATAACAAAGGAGGGATGTCAGTCTGTGCTCTGTGTTTATAAAACCCCTTTGGGTTTTACCACCCCACAGGCCCAGTTCTACACTCCCTGTATTTCTTGTGTACCTTAATGGGGGTATGGAACAGCCTGATTGATACAAATCTGATACCTGAGGGAGGAATATGGTGTAAAATAAATACTTCTGAATATAATACTCAACACATTTCAATAGAAACCTGCAGAGCTTCTCAGGCAACATTAGCTGTACCAAGTATAGCTAACATAGTGCCACACCCAAGGGTGAACACTGCTGGTGTGGGATTTGTCTTGTATTTAAGAAAAGCCTTAAAAATCACTCCTAAACAGGCAGAGGTTTATAGACTCATGTGGGCATGGCTGCAGCAAAGCTGTGTCAGACACACAGATGAATCCATCTCACTCTCTGAAGACTGCTTCAGTAAACCCCAGTATCCTGCCTGCTGCAGTGGTTCCTGCAATCCTTCTGATTGCAGCACAATGTGCTGCAAGAAGAACTAAATGGAAATGCTCCAGGTTCTGAGTCTTTCTCCAAACTTTGAGACACTAAGATAAAGCAAGTTAAATTTTAAAAATAAAATAAACAAAATAAAAATAAGATAAAATAATTTAAAACAAATTTTTAGGTGAACATTCCACAACACGGCTTGGTGCTCCAGCTTGGAGGTCTCTATCCTTAGATAATACCAAATATCTTTAGCATTAAATATTTCTAATTTGTTATCATTTGCAAGCATCTGGACAACCTGGCAACTGTGGCAGGGTTGGGGTTTGAATCACAGGCTAATAAAATCGGCAGTGAAACCTGTAAACCAAACACACGAAGAGGGGGGCATTAGTTCATGTGTGTGACTGATGTGTTAGCTTCAACCCCCGCTGGCCCCACTGTGGAGGTGCGGGGATGGAGCAGCTGAGGTGTGCCCAGCCACCTTCAGAGGAGCTTCCTGAGAGACCTTTCCACAGGCATGGATGCAGCACAGCACAGAGGGAGGCGTCAGCAAGCCACAGCAGTGCAACACGCTTCCAGCCTTCCCACTTTTTCTCCGAGGACACACCTCCTTCTGCCTCAGGATCTTGGCTTTCACTGGGCTGTGGAGGGGCCCAACAGTTTTGCTTCTCTGATGCTGTGCCCTGGCTTCAGCATTGTTGCATTTTGTTGCTCTTCCAGTGAATTCCAAAAAAAACCTTGAGCTGGATTTGGCAGTCCTGCGTGGGGCAGGTGTTCATAGTGAGAAAATTGTTTTCCAAAGCCAGCCAAACTCTAACTTTTGACATGGGATTGCAAGTCTGAGCTAGAAAAGACTAAGCACATACCTGAACCATCAGTATCATATGGTGCTCTGACCTAAAACAGTTAGAAGTCCATCCTGTCTCTGCATGGGCAACAGAATTTTTATGAAACACCCTGACACCTCTTGATTTCTAAACTTAGGTGTTTTTTGTACTAGCTACCTCCTGCCAGCAGTCATTAAAATCCTTGCCCAGTCCCTGGTTGTCCACAGCACTGCCTAAGTCATGCTGCTCATGTGTTGGCAGCTCAGCAGCACTCAGCTGGGAAGAAGAAGCAGAAAGAGAGAAAGAGAGAAAGAAAGAGAGAAAGAGAGAAAGAAAGAAAGAAAGAAAGAAACCTCAACTTTTAGTGACTTTTCACAAATGTGTCTCAAAAGATTGATTTTTACCTTCCTTTCAAACCTCTTCTTCCTTCCTGCCTTCCCTTTCTGCCTGTCTTCCTTTCATTCTGCCTGCTTAGCTTTCATTCTTTCATTTTTCTGCTCCACTTCTCTTCTTTTCATAATTTTTTCCTCCGCTGTCTTGTACTGAAAACCAGAGACAAAAAAATTTAAAAAGAAAAATACTAATTTACCAAGTTGAAGGAAAGGTGGGTGTAAATCCCAAACTGCTTTGTTAGTATTTATGAAAACTGGTATTTGGAAAAACAATTAAATGTCCTTTCTGTTTTAAAAGTCTATATCTATTTTATCTATTTTCTAAATCAATAGAAAATGTGCTTTTTTGGTAGAAAATGATTTATTCAAACTCCAGCTCTATGAAGCTCATACAGCATCTCCCTCTTCTTACACAGGTTTAAAGACAATAAATCTGGATAAGTCATGACACTAATAAATTGTCTGCAATTTACTTAGGAAAGATTTTTGTACAGTGGTTTGATAATTTTTAAGGATTCTGATACAAGATTGACCTGGTTTGTGGGAAAATCAGACAGCTTTGGCCCTGGGCACCAGAGTATTCCTTTCAAGTTGAAAAGCTAATAATACAGCTGGTGAAGTACACATTAGGTACACAGGGTGAGGGTGGCATTGGATATTTCACCCATATAGGCAAAAAAGGAACTAACTCAGTTCTGTACAGATATGAAAAGTTTTCCATTTTAAACTGATTTTTGATACTTAAAAGGTGAGTTTTGTTCTAAAACATGCTAAAGAGGATATTAAAGAACAATTAAAAAAATAAGAACCAAAATAATGGGGGAGAAGGGAGTGGTTTCAGTTGTTTTAGAAGCAAAAGTTGACTTTTTCTTGACTTTCCTGAGGAATTAATTTGAGACTTCTGGTTTCCAGATAGCAGTGTGAGCATATAGACTAGCTTTGCCCAAATCTCATGAGCAAAACATCATGAGTTGCCCTAGAAGAGCAAAACCTGGTGCAGTAAATGATGCTCTTCTCTCAACCCCAGAAAGCATAAAAGGTCATCCAAGTAAAGATCACCAAACCTTTTTTGGTAGTGTTATACCTCAGCCACATGAGCTTTCAGGGTTAAACAAGGCATGGAAAGGGAAATTTGCAAGAAGTTTTTCACTGTTTTGGTATCTGGGTGAGGCCTATTGTCTGCTTAAGGCAGAAATACAATAATCTAGAAGCTCTGGGACTGTGAGGAAGAAAAACCTTCCTGGCACGCAGTGAGCAAAAGTGAGAGACAAAGAGGATGAATTACAAGGGGGAAAATATATCATGAAGAGGCATGACCAAAATTATAAATGTTAATGAGTCAGGACAGGATGTAACTGGCTTTCATTTAAACTCATGGTTTAAGGAAGAGGCTATAATGTGCTGGAGGTGTCATCATTTCAATGGCAGTGTAAAACCAGAATCAGGATTACTTACTCTCACTAAACATCTGCTGGCCCTTTTTTTATATACATTCTGGCCTCAGGGATCTTTATCCAGGCATGCTGGTCAAACTCCAGTTTAGGTCTCCATATGCTACTTTCCTATAATATGCCACTTTCCTACAATTCATCCCATCCTTTCACTTAAAGCACTTCTTCCTAAAAATATTGTGATGTAGCCACTGTGGCAGCACACAGCCTCAAATCAGTATCCAATGATAAGCAAGGAACCTGCTGTACACTCTGGCCCTGTACGTATCTTGTCGCCAGTAGGGACCCATCCAGACACGTATATGCATACAAATTATTTAATATAATACCCCCCTGTGTCTACACCTACACTCAGAGTCATTCATTCACACATAGATAGAGCAAGATGCCATGAAAGCCCAGCATAAAAAGAGCTACCAGCTGCTGCCATCACAGCCCTGATCAAGGTAAGCCTACAGCTGGGGAAGGGGACAAAGTGTAAAGGAAGATACTAGGAGGAAAGACACCTCATTTTGCCTTGCATAGGGCTGAGACTGAAATGGCCTTGAGTAGTTATTACCCAGTAGTTCAAGTTGATTTGTTCTGCCTGTGAGTTTTGATTTGGAAATGCAGCAAGCCTGTGGAAAAGGATATGAAATGACCTGTATTTGGGACTTATATTTTTCCTTCCCCAATAGATGTGCCTGCATACCTGCTTGCAGTGTAATAGTGCAATAAATTGAGTGCATATCTATATCCACAAAGGGTCAAACTCTGCTCAGAATTACACCCGTGTAAATCCTCAGTAACTCCACTGGCCTCAGTGGAATTATTTGGCACAGATTTACACTTATGTAACTGAGAGCTGGTTTTAAGCTACAGTATGAAAAGTGTTTCACCTTCAGGGTAAAAAAATGCTACTAATGTCAGTTGTTGTTACATTTAAAATAACCAGAAGGAATTTCACCTGGATGGGATCCATCCACAATCCATGACATTTGCATGAACCTTTCCCCCTTATTTCTGATGTGCATGGATACATGTCAAATTTTAATTCACAGCGCATCCATGCTTTTTGTTTTGGAGGGACTATTATGCCTTAGATCAATCATCAGGAAAAGGTGTCTATATTGATAACACATTTGCCTCTGAGATGCTACAGGATGTTCCAAGCCAGATTTCCTTTGAAGCCAGGCACCACTTTTATTATCAAAGCATGAAAAATTGATCGCATTCATGACATCAAAATGCAGCCAGCACACAGTGCCGAGGGCTAAAATGAGACTCCAGCTACATCATGCAAACCCAGAGGTGTTGTAGGCACTTTTGCTCCCATTCCTGGGATGCAGCTGTCCTGCCTCAGCACGGGTCCTGTGCTCCTGGGGCTGCCCTGCTGCCCAGAGGCGGCGCACGCCCCGTGTGACAGCCGTGTCACCCTTCGGGCACGGGGCAGGGGGACACACTCCGACCCACGGGCACACAGCTAAGGAGGCTGTGAGGTCGAAAATTGCAGGCTGTCAGTTGTGACCTTTCGTATTCATCGATCCCAAATTGAGCTGAATTCCTTTAAAGTACCTGAGCTGCCAGTGATGATGTCAGAAGGGTTCTGGCACTAGGGATTCAAGGACTAATTTTCCTGAGGTCTCCCCACTTCGTTCTGGCTCCATGCTGGAGTACAGAGGGAATGGTTTGACACTCCTTCCTGCCAAACAGCTAAATTTCATTAAGATATAACACAAAGGTATGTGAGTTTGCTTTGTAACCCTATTAGAGCTTACAGACCAGTTAGTTAGAAATACAAACTTTGTTCTTTGAATAACCTCAGCTTGAACTGAGTCCTGGAAGGACTATCTTTGAGTTAAGGTAATATGAAGCAATAAAGCTTCCTGAGAACAGAAGACTGCCAAAGTTTAAGTGGTATATTTTATGATCTGGATTATTGTCCATTGGGGAGCTCAGATGAAAACACAGACTCATTTCATTTAGGTCTCTAGCTGTGATTTGAACCATGATCCAAATTTCCAATAAAAATACTCAAAGAGCAAAGCTAGTACTTTATCCACTGCATACCAAGGCCTGCTGGCCCTTTCCTGAAAAATCACAGTAATCCAAGGTCAAATAATAGATGTGCAATGACTCAGATACTCCACAGAATTTCAGCTTCTACCATTTCTTCTCTTTCAGTAGTGCAAACCACATACAAAAGGATGTACAGTGGGGTACATCAGATGTGATAGCAACAATTATGCAAATCATCTGCAATATGAACAAGAAGAAAAACGTCTCTATAGAAAGGCAGCATTTCTACAAATGATTTTGTGTGATAAATCTTCACTATTTCTTGGGTTCATCCTGAAAAGCAATGGGTAGCATGGCCATATTCCACTCTGTCAGATGAGGCACAAAAGTACATGTGCACAGACATGTACCAAGCATATCTGTGTCTGCGTCTTGGGAAGATAATCATATTAACAAGTGATCAAAACTATGTTTAGTGTTTTCTCCTCAAGGGAATGAGTTTCAAATGGTTTCTTTGAGCAGCACGGAAGTGAAAGAAAAATCTCTAAATAAATCTCTAAATAAAATTGACTACAACCAGCTACATTCTCTCATGCAAGATGACAGATAGTCTGACTTTTCTGAAAGGTCATTAGTCAAACTCAATTTTAAAATATTCAATACAGGGGAAAAATCTCTAGATGAAAGCCAAAGTTCTACAGAGAACTCAAGAAAAAAGCTCTACAAACATGTTTTTTGTTACTTATGCCTATAAAAAAACCTTCACTGTGGGCTATATTCAAGTCAGGCGAAGACAAATACTTTTTCCTCTGACAAGTCAAATGAATTTAAGTCTTTAGACTTAGACAACACAGAAATGTAGCAGAACACATACATTGTTCTAAAGGATAATCAGAGGTAGCTTGAAATACAGGAATATTCAGAAACACAGTGCAGAAAATCCACAGAACGGAGAAGCAGCTGTTCTTTGTCTCGACACAGCACCTTACAATGCAAGAGGGAGAAGAACTGATTCTCCCATCATTTTTTTAATTTCTACCAAAGTGTTAGTGACTTGAATTGGTCAGAGCTTACAGGTCCTGCACTGCTCTTATGGTCATTCTCCATTAGTGGCAATGGGTAAAAAATGTTTCATGAGAAAGCAAAATGTTTCAAAATTGTTCTCATTTTCATTTCAGGCAGAAGGTAACTTAGACTCTTCTCCCTCCTTGCATGTTTGCAAGTAATGTTGTTTTGGAATACTGATCCAGACACTCTCCCAGAATCACAATATCTCAGATTCAGTGTCCTTCTTGAGGACACCTTCAGTGATTTGTATGAAGTGGAGTTGCCTGCACAGGAGAAACCAGGAAATATTCCTTCCCCCCCCCCGCTTGAGTTCTGGGATCCTATACATCTCTAAAGTGCCAAAAAAGTCCTCTGGATTACTGAGTGCTCTGGATTTCCCTCCCTCTCATGTTTTGCCCTGAAATTCAGGTCTGAATCTGAAGTCTCTCTGTGACAGCTGTGCCAAAACAGGGACATATTTGCAAATCATCACTGCCTGTCCTAAAATGCACTCTACATTGTCAAAAAAATACAAGACTTCCTGTGTCCGAGATTTGTTACCTAACAGTTGCTGTTTAGTTTTCCTGTCATGACTGGAAAATTGGGCCCTGAGAAACAGTGATAAATACACAGTAAAAAACTACCATGCTAATGGAAGTTTTAACTAAACAGAATTTGTGCATCAATATTAGATCATGGAATTGATAGCCTACAGAGCAAATGCCCTGAGATCTGCACCAACAATTGGTTTGATATCAAAAATGAGAAAGAATTTGACTCAGCAATATCAGACTTCTCACATAATTTTGCCTAAAGGTGTCTACAATCTATTTTCAGCTCATACTCCTGACTACATGCATAGCTCCAACAGACTGGGAACATAAAAGGGCCTTAAATCTGAGCCTTTGGATTGCCCCTCATCTTTGAATCACTCTCACTACTGCACCTGGATTAATAAGACTTAAATTAGTACATTCTAACAAAAATCAAAGGAGATTATTTTGCATAGGAAATAGGTGTCATCAAGTGAAAAAATCCACTTGCACATTTTGAATATGAGCTCCATTTCAATGTGACTACTTTTTGTCAAGATTTTTGGCCACTGGTTCTGCATGAATACAGAAAATCATTATTCATAATTTGTAGTTTTCATTCTCCCATCTCTATTACTCAAGTAAGAAGGCAAAGCCATACTATGTGGCTCACCACAAGTAATAAATAGAGAAAAGTTAATGAGAAAACCTCTTGTCTGAAAATTATTGATTCAAATTTTATGGCAAAAACTTTTGAATATTGAATACAGCCATGGCTGATAGGACTGGTCAGTTCATGAAGGATTCTCTCAAGCTGCACAGTTTTATTAATATATGTATAACTAACAATTTATCTACAAAAATATATTAAAACTGCCAGCTTTATAAAAGTCAGACAAATCCTCCATTTTTCTGTTCACAAACTCTCTAAATCCCTTTGCGGAAGATCCCAGACCTCAGCTGCATTCCTCAAGGATTTACAGGGCACCAGAGGAACAGCAATCTGCTGCAAATGAATATGTGCTTTCAAAACTATATGGAGGCTTTTCCAGCTTTTCACGTACTTCCCTCAGGTTAATCTTCCTGAAGGCACTGGATGTATTTGCAAGGGCAATTTCAATCACTGTTCCACCCTGCCCCTTCACAGCACATCCATTGTGTCTTGTTGGTGGGAATAACTGCCCTGCAACTAGAGGTGAAAGGAACAGCGGCTGGAATATTGGAGGGAACCCACAAAATCAGGGAAAAACCCCCACACATATTTGACAAGATTTACTCCTCTTGCAGTAAACTGAGCCAGGACCATGGATCAGATTCTGATCTCAGTCACTGTGGTCTTAATCTGAAGTACCAGCACTGATTTCGGCAGAGCCTCCTGGGATTTAAGGTCTGATCCAAAGATTGCCACTGATTTGTGCTGATTGTGTAATAGATGGTTATTCCAGCATAAGAATTTACCCTAGAAAAAGTTAACAATGCTTTTATCATTGCTTTTATCATTTTAACATTGCATTAGGAAATGCTTTGTACTAACATGCATGGCACTTAACAAGGTTCATTGTTTTCCCTTTTCTGCTTGTTTGGTCCGTGTTTATGTCCTGTTCCAATTCTTATTACAAATACAGATAAGCAAATTTTATTCACCCTATCTGCTATTTTCCCTTCATTTGCTGTAATATTTGTAAGATATTAACAAAAAGAAATATGATATGCTGCACAAAAAGCAAAAAAAATGCTACAGCACAAATTCACCACTACAGAATGAACACTGGACAAAAAGTGTTATTCTTTCTTCTTTTCCTTTCACCCTGTGTTTTATCTGGGATGAGTTATTCTGCATATTGCATGCAATGTATTTTTTTAATTTTCTGGTCAGGAATGAAAATGTCTTCAGATGTGGATGCTGAGGAAAAAAATATGGTTAATATGTTGTCAAGATTTGCCATGCTAAGTGAAAACGACGGGGTTGCTGTACAAAAATTTTCATTGAATATTTACATAGATACTTGGATAAGCTGGTTCAGGATAACAGGATCCACCTGTTTTTCTAATATCTCAGTATGAATTAGATTAGCAGGATATGATTTATTTGGGTCAAAAGAAAAAGATCTTCTCAGTTGTCCTGGAGATTTGAAAAAATAAAAAGGCCACTGCTGTATTTTTCTCTACAGGTTCTGAAGAAATCTCCACATTCTTCGGAAACAATGTTTTTAAAAGGAAAAGGCTGAAAGAATCTTTCTTGCTCTTCTGTCTTCTGTCTCTCTACATCATTTGTCTCCAGCAGCATTGACGGCCAAAAGAAAAGATCATCAAATATTTTTCTTGAGGGAAAATTTTGACAAGCACAAAAAAAAGAAGAAAAAGAAAAAAAAAAAAAAAGGTCAGACATGATGTCAAAACCAAGAGTTCTGGTGAAAGCTAGTTTTATAAAAATGTCACTGAGGCTGTGGGCAGAGCGAGTGGGGAGGAAGGGTGAGGAAGCAAGCAGCAGTGGGTGCTTGTGTTTTTCGGGAAGGGCAGTGCAGGACGCAGCAGGGGCAGGCTGTGCTGCTCAGACCCGTGCATGCACTGGCTGCACATCAGCTGCTCCAGCTGTGCCCTCCCCACACCTCCCCCTGCCCCTGCTAAGGCTGGGACCTCAGCCTGATTTCAGGGAGACTGACTGTGAACTCTTGCCTTGTCTAGCAGCCTTGGCAAGAGGTTTGCAAGAGCTTAAGGTGGCTTTTGGAGCAATCCATCACGGAGTATTAGCAGCAGAGCGCTAGGTGCCAACGCAGGATAACTAGGCCACATTGGTGCTAGAGGAAGATCAGACAGTGTGAAAGATATGATGAACACAGCACCAGCGATGAACAGGAATATACAGACCAGGAATGAGAGTGAGGAGATATGGGGGGGCACAGGTACTTTCACTTTGTTTGACCATATACCCTGCATTGGGTGATATTTGGGGTGGGTGGGGCGGGGAGCAGAAAAGCTCACTCCTTCAGTTCCCTCATACAACAGAGCTCAGACACATAAATATGGCAAACATCATGCTTCTGAATGATCAAATAAATAAATAAATAGAAAATTTCTTGCATGATTTAGCCAGGCAGAGATTGGACTGCCCCCAACCAAAACAGACCTCCCTCTCCCCCCACAATATGTAGAAATTGAAGCACTTTTAAAGCCCCACATACTGAGTATACCTTTCTTATGTTACAGGCTGCTGCCTTTTTCCACCCAACACATGGTAAGGATTATATTTAAATAAAGATTTAACACTCATAAATGGTTTCTTTTAATATTGCTGTAAAGTAATGGATCTTTTATGGGCAAATTTAAATGTCATTCCCCAATGTACAGCTGTGCCAAACAGTATGGTACCGTTTTATGCAGCCATAACCAAGGAGGCACGTTGACCTGTGGGCAGAGTGTGGATTTTATTAGCCAATATGAGCTGATGACCCATGAGCAGAGTGAATTTTTTGCATCTTGTAAAGTCAACCATTGTAAAGGTATCACCACACATGGACAGTGAGCAGTTTCCAGCACAGAACAGCTGAGCACAGCCTCCTGTCTTGGACTGCAGCAGATCCTTTTCAGCTTGTAGTTTTTTCCCAACACCACTACCTGTTCAGGCTTCACCTCTCCTGGCAGGGATGTGGCTGGGCTGGCTTTGCACACATTACTGAAAAGCTGGTGTCAAACCTTGTTTTTTCTATCACCACCTCTCTGAGCATCTGGCCAGCCGAGCCAGCATTGGATTCCTTATGGTCCCAGGCAGAAATTCAGATTTTTCCCTCCCATCCCCACACAGGAGGGCTTGCATTGCTGCTTAATGCAGCCTTCAGCAGCTGGCATATGCAATTGAACACAAGGCTGTTTCAGATTAAAACTAAGAGTCGAGTTCCCAGCCCAAAGTATTACATGGCACAGATATTTACAGCTCTTTCCAGCCTCACAAGATGAAGCATTTGGTGACTTTCAGAACTCAACATAGACTTTTTGCCAGAATTTGTTGCCGGAATGGGTGATTACTGCCCAGTTTAAAAACATTATTGGCTTTTTTAAAAAGGCAGGATTATTTTCCTGCCTCATTTTTGCAACACTATATTCCTTGCAGAGGTGAAGGAACCTAGATATAACTATCCATGGAAAATTACAGACAAGACTGGAATGGGCCTAATTGTCTTAAAACAATGGTCACTCCCCTTGCAAAATGTTATGTCATGTTTCTACTGCCAGAAGACCTCATCCCAAAGACATCTAAGTAATTATATATGCATTTTCCTGACATTATTTCCTCACTCTTTTAAAAGAATCTTAGTTTTTGATGTTTAGAATTAATAAAATACTTAACAAAATGCCTTATTAAAAAAGCGTCATACCCATCCCTAGCCACTGGAGATTCTCCTGTCGTCTCTACATTCCACAGTAGGCAAGTTCCTGCCAAAAAAAACCCTGGCAGATCAATCCTCCCAGTGGAATGAGGGATCAGAAAATGTTATCCAAACCCTGCTGCAGAGCAGCCACTTGATAGGTCTCATTGCCATCCATGCAGCATATGAAAAGAAACCTGTTATTTATTTCAGTCAGCTTCTCACCAGCCAACTAAAAAGCACCTCAAACTGCTTTTGGATCTTGATTCAGCAAATCATCTCAGCACATTTCAGAAAAGATGAAGTATTTTGGCCTCATTAAAGATGCACATTCACATTGTTTATTGCGTGCCTTAGACTGGCATGGGAGATGGCCAGGCAGAAATTTCCAGAGATACCTGTCTAGGGGCAGGGAATCCATTTTTAAGGGCATTTGTAGGCCAAGCAAAGAGACCAAATGAGCAGCAGCACTTTTCAGTAGATCTGCTCGATTCAGTTTCAGTGGGTTCACTAAATAAATCTCAGATATTTATATCTATTTTTTACTGCTCAAAAGGACAGACAGGAGAAGCCACACAACCCACTGCAGAGCACCAAAACTGAAGTCAGACTCTTCTTTCCGGTTTTTGTCTCACAGAGAAACAGAGATGCCCAGAGGTCTCAACATAGGGATTTACTCCAGAGAATGTTATTATTCTTTGCTTGTTGTTTTTTTCTATTATTATTTTCGGGGTTTTGTTGTTTGTTTTTGTTTTGTTTTGTTTGTTTTTCCTCTTGAACACATCTGCACACTCTGGGTTTGGTGATTAGTTTTATTTTGAATCTTGCTTTTGGTTTGGTGTAGATTTGAATATTTTCTTCATGCTTTGCAAAGACTTTGAACACAATAACAGCATCTCATTCAATTTTAAAGCAGAGGTTTCCTTCCCCTTTTTAAGTGCAAATCATGCTGTGATTTACAGTGGCATGTATTCAGAAAACTGGGCCAAGGCTTTTATACCTGGATGCTCCTAAAACCCTGTTTAAATTATCTGCAGGGGAATGCTGGGGCAGTGAGGGCTTCTTAAAATTAGGATTTATTTAAGAGACTGAGGAGAAACCCAGGAGCTTAACTTTATGCCCTGGTGTTGGAAATCTTAGCCTAGATTTACATTTTAATTCATCTGTCAGCACAAGCTCTGGGTAATGCAGAATTTCACTTCTTCTTTCCCTCCCACCTTCTCATGAAACCTCAACTAGCAATTTCACCTCCTTTTCATTAGGAGCCTGGCACTTCTCAAAGGACTCAAGCTGCATGGAACTGTCCCTGTGAAAGCTGAAACCAGGAGAAAATTCCAGGGCTTTCAGATTTCATTGCAGAGCCAAAAAGTCGAGTTCATTTTGCTGCAATTCAGCATGTCTCAGGAGCCACGGCGAAACTACTTTTTGTGAAACTGCTCAATTTAAAGTGAATGTGGATGGAGGTGGTAACAGGGAGTAGGCACAGGCAATTCTATTTTCCTGGTAGTCTCAAAGTTTAGCATAAAAATGCAGAGAGGTCTAATATAGCTGAACTGTAAAGTGCAAAATGTTTTATGTATCAGCATTTTGAACTGCACCTAAAAATAAGTGGAAGCAAAACAAAATGTTGAACTATGATAAATATTTTCAAGGAAGAACACATTTGTCTTCTGTCCTGGTTGGACATACTTTTAGTCTTCATTCAAACTGAGTATTTCTGCTTTATCTTTGTTGGGGAAAAAAAGCTATTGGATGTGTGAGAATGCAGTGGAAACCATCTGTGTGAAATGCTAGAGATAATTCACAAAACTTTCTCAAAATAAAATAAACTCAATGTCTCCTTTAGCTCTGGCACCAGAATTGCTGCCTGAGCCCTAAGAAATTTGGTCTCACTTCATCAAGAGGTTAAAAGCCACCATGCTGGGTATAATACATATTCTGGTCTTTCCTTTCCATACCCCCTGTCTGCTCTTTCCTTTTCCTGCTCCCTGATAATTAATGACATCCAGTCTCATCTGGATCACAAGCACCATAAACAAACATATCCACCAAAGAAAGTTGGCCAGATAATTGTCTTTGATGAAAATCACTTTCATGATGTTCACATTACAGGCCTTTTTAAGCCAGTCACTCATTTCTGGAGATTTAGGCTTCAGTGGTTTGAAGACAAGTGAATATAAATGCACTTGCTAATGCAACACTTCTGCTACAGTGTCACTGGTGTTTGCCACCTTTCTTCCACATTTTCAACAGATGCAAATCCTTTCTAAGCGCTGGAAGGCCCATTCACAGGCCTTTCACAATAATGCAATCTTGAGAGTTTTGGATTACAGCCCACCCATCACTGATGGCACACAAGAACAGAAAACGGTGGGCTGGAGAAAGTGGGGACAGGTGGGACAGATCTGAGCTCCACAAATCTTCATTTCTGTCCCAACTCTGGCTATCTGATTTTTTGCCTTTTCCTTGATGGAGTCTAAACAAATATAAATATTTCTACATCTTTTCTGAGTGTTTTCCCCTGAACAAAATACAAATAGTCACAAAAATTATCCTAAGACTGAAACAGTCCTTTATCCCTGTTTTCCATCTTCTGTTTCCTTTTTCCATTTTCTCGCTTATCTTTGATATTTGGCTGTCCTAATCATACCAACATGGGTTGAAGGGCTCATAGTCCAAAAGTTTCTTTTTCTCTGTGCAAGGATTAAAACATCACCCTGGACCTCCCTCTCATGGGTTGTTTTTGTAGGACTTGCTTCTCTGCAGAAACAGCTAATATGCATTTTGTGAATGGACTGCTATTTTTTCCTTACTTTGCTAAGTTTTGCATGCTTTTTTTTGTGGTATTATCGTGTTGAAAAATCTCTATGACATATCATATTTTGATACTGAAAAGTATTTACCCTGTGTCTCTGGGCTGCACCCTATTTTCCTGTTTTCTTACACCCAAGCCTCCAATAAGGGTTTATGCTAAGACCAAGAAATTATTATTCCAGAAGGACCAGCTACCTTACTTGTAAAATAGCCATCAGATGTTGTATGATTCTAGAACTGTTGGGTTTTTTTTTTTCTCAATTGGGAAAAAAAAAGTCTCTGTGAATAAAGTAATAGAAAATATCAGGAAAATACTATTGTTTTTCATATATTTATACCTCTCATTACAACAAGTAGATTTTTATCCAGAATGTGATCACAACCTGTGATTTCATCAAGGAGAACTAAATCTTCTGTTATGTAGCACAATTCCCTTGGTTATATCTGCACCATGTGTTCTCTGCTCCCAATGGCCACATTTCCAGACTGTCCCATGTGGCAGCAGATGCCAAGAGATTCTTGGACCTCCCTGCCCATTCCTATAATGGCCCTGTGGACTTGGTGACAGCAATTCCATCCAGACAGAAGACCCAAAAATAAATAATACTCACAGATCAAGCTGTGTAGCAGGATTGCATTAGTCAGTGACCAAAAACAATAGCCAAAAGTAAAAAGTATTAAAACCGGGTGAATTTTTGTTTTTCAGGCCACTGGCTACAGAATGGCTTTTTGCCTTCCCTTTATTTCTCAGAGTCAGGTGTAGGTGTGGAAGAACTGAGGGCTGGATCTCTTTGGGAGGATGTTGAGGAAAGAGTGTAAAAAACAGGAAAAGCAGTAAAAGAAAGGCCACTAACTGTCCATAATTCTCTGGAGACATTTTGAAGGATGTTACATTGAGATCAGTATCAGCATTATATGGGTGAAGGCCCTGGGCAGCACTTGGTTAATTTTCACTGTGACTTAAATATCCAAGCCCTTTTTTCTCCCAACATCCATTCCTACTCAAGAGCCTCATATATGGACTTGATTTCTCTTCTCTGGCAAAGGGCAAATTTTTTGTGACTGTCAAGACCATGGCCTCAAAGATGAGGCAGGACTGGAAGAGAACTTCAAGATATATGGGCAGACAGTGCAAAGATTTAGCAAATTCCAGGCAGTATCAGAGCTCTGGCTTTGGCTTTGGCTCCCTTTGAAACACCTGCAATAATTTCCACTGCAAGGCAAATCAACTCCTGCAAAAACCCAGAAGGATGTAGAGGAACTGAGAATTCCTGAAAGTTTATTTTTTGAAAAGATGAGTCACCTCATCGTATCTTGCAGTGGCTCAAAGTTGAAGATGTCAAGGAAACTGGGAGCCAGAAGAATAACTCCAGTGCTTGTTTGTTTCTATATCTGCTCCTCCAGTTAAAATATCTCCCCAGGGTTACTTCTTAGTTAGTAACACTTGTGGAGCCACCTCTGAGTCTGGCAGTGAGGTAGGGAGAAAGAGAGGACCTGGTCAGACCAAATAGAGAAAAAGCTCAAGGAAGAAATAGGGCAAGACACAGAGAGTAGAAGTGTGTTTTTGCTCTGGAGTTATGCATTTGAGTGGAGGGATATCCACTTATTGTTTCCAAACTCTCAGGTATAGCATTTTGAGCAGTATGATAGAGAAGCATGAGGAGCTACACTGACATGGCAGCACTCTTCCTGGACCTGGGAAGCTATTTGAAAGCCTGACCATGATGATCTGTACATGGCTCATGTTTGCTTTTGAGTGTCATTTGGGAAGAAAATGTCTTCTTGCTCTTCAGTAGAGAATTTGTCTCAAGATTCCCATATGCTGAGCAGTTCTCAGTGGGCTGATTCAGAAGGCTGTGGCAGAATCTCAGTGTACTACTTACTACAGAGAACCACTGTAACATGCTCACGGCCCAGTCAGACCTTTGAGGGTCTGGCTGAGGTCCATCTGTTTACTCTGTCCAACTTGGACTCTCCCAGAAGTACCAGCCTTAACTGTGGGTCAGGCGGGTGAACAGCAGAGTTTAACAGAGACACCAAGCCACACTAGGCAGGACAGAAAAAAAATAGAATAAACAAATGGCTGGGACAACATAGAGCCATTTTTTGAGTTTTGAGAAGCACCCCACTTAAGATATTACAGAGCAAGACGTCTCTCACCTTAACACGCCTTTGTCTAAGTACTCCTTGAAGGGGCTGCATCTGGTGGATGGATGGTACCAGTTCAACAAACAACAGTGCAAGTGGGAGGGAATGGAAGATAATGGCGATGGGTACTGGGGCGTCTCTGACCAAAGTTGTTGCAGGAAATCTGGCAGCTGAAAACATCCCTTAGTTTTCCAGCGTCCTTCAAAAGATCTTCATGAAGAACATAGTGTGTTACTCTGTTTATCCACACTGGCAAGATGAGAGACTGATCTTGCCCTGCTAGAATGTGTAAAAAACCAATATCCTGTGGTAAAGCTCCAGCCTTATGCTTCTCTTTTAATATAAGCTGTCATTACTGAACCACAATATTACCCAGATCTGTTTTACATGAGTCCTTGGCAAGACAATGTCAGCTGTACTTAAAAAACAAGGTCTGCATTTATCGATTCTACAATATTGTAACGGGTGATGTGTCATCTGGTGTTACTAGAACATCAAACCTGCACAGCAGATGCAAGACAACCATCAGTTGCTGGAGGGGTGCATTACCAGCTAACCCAGAAGGAAAAACAGCATGTGAAATTTCCATGAAAAACACAGCTCCAAGCTTTTGAGTAAGAAGTTTATTTCCTCTGTGACCAACATTCCATCCCTCAAGCTGGAAAGACATCATGGACTTATGCTTCCTTCATGACAGCATCTATTGCAGACTGGTTGTCCGAGTCTGTCTTGGCCACAGTTGCCTTGGGCACCCCTCTGCATCCCAGAGCCATTGAATGAAGTGGCTGTTGTCCCCATGCTGCTTCCGTGCACAGGGGTGGGTGCTTCTCACTGGATTTATTTTCTATCTTCTTTTTCCAGCAACCAATGGTTAATTGCACTTGAAATAATATTTTGTTCTTTAGTTTTCCTGAAGAATGTATCAGAGACAGAAGTCTCTATGGCATCAAGGAAGCAAGATGATAGAGCTGATGGGTAATTCCTTTGTATCCAGGATTTCATCCAAAGCATCTGTTTGCATCAATGTTCTTCCAAGCCAAAGTTCTTGCAACCTTTGCCTCAATTCCTCAGAATGTTCCTGAAATAGATTTTTATCTCCAATCTTGTTCAGAAAGTCTGTTTACAAGCAGGGTACAGAAAAACTCAGGACAATCCTTGAAAATAAATGTCAGAGCAAGTATATGTACCACAGAGCTCACATCAGCTCTCCATAACCAGACAATTAATCCCCAGTGAAACTCCTAAGAACACCTTCAAACAAAGAACATGGGAAACCCCCAGCCTCAAGTTTCCCCAAAAAAATGTTGGTTTTGTTTATGTCTGGTTCAAGCCAAAGCTGATATTTTGCACACATACGTACAAATCCCCACGAGAAAGAAATGTCATATTTTTGGCCAGGTGTCCCAGTGAGATAAATCAGAAGTAAAATAGCACTGATGCTAGGCATGGAGACAGATGTCTTACTCCTGTAACACCATAAAAGCATCTTGGCTTGAGCTTCATGTGTACCCTGCCCTGGCATCCTTGTGGAAGAATCTCATTTGTCCTTACATTCCTGACCTACCCCATTAAAGACCTCAGCCTGCTTCTTTTGCAGAGACCTTTTTAAGGGGCTGAGTCAAATTGCCCAGAGATGTCAACAAGTTGTGAGAGGCAGGCTCACACTGGCAGCAATTACCAGAGGGCAATGATCAATGGGGGTCTTTTGTTAGCATTACAGGATCACTATTGACTCAGGAAGGAAGTGCCCCCATGGTTTAGGCTGAGCTGAAATGGACAGGCAGCCTTGCCCTTGGCTGCTCACAAGCCACTAACCTACACTTATCTCATTAATTATTCCTGTCCAAATGGCAGCAATCGTTATGATCCACAATCAGCCGAGGAAGAAGAGGTCACAGCAAACACAGAGGCTCCATTTACCAATCCAAGGCATGCATCCTTTCTCTTATTTGCATCCAGAGTGTTGTACGACACTGCTGCTGTTCCTTTGACAAACAGGTAACAACAAATGACAGCCACACCAGCACTCTGAAAAAAAAAAAAAAAAAAAAGTCAGAGATTACATGTTTTTCCACTTATAGAAGTAAAACTACAAGGCACAATGACCTTGCTAATTGCATAGATGAGGAGGGGGGAATAGTGTCCACATTCCAGTGCAACCAGATTGCCTTGATCCTCACACACTCCTATCCCAAACTACGGCCAGAGCCATCAATTGTTTACAAGGCACTTGATGCACAATCCCATTGCTTCAAAAGTATAGTTTGTGCAAGGGAATTTATAGGAAGAAAATATATTTGACAGGAATAAAAGACATTTGAGGGATGAGGGCTTCTGGATGGAAGGATAGAGTCTCCTATTAAAGTCACCTTGCACTGCTGAGGGATAAATCACTCCCTCGAACATATTGCAGTCTGTTGTAAAGGCAGATGATTAGTATGACTGAGAATGAAACCACACTCTGTTCTTACCCCCCACTGTGTTATTTTTCTCCCTTGCACTGATTTGTTCAAGCCACAGCATTTTAAATCAAGCTCTGATTTAAGAAAGGGGAGAATATACAAAAGGAGCAGTATATTCTGAACACACCCTGCCCTTCAAGCTTATTGCTCCCCAGCTACTTCAGAAAGAGGAAAATCACGAGCCCCAGAGGAAGCCTTACAAATGTGCACTTGCAAAGGGAAGTTTGCCACGTGTACTCAGCTGGGAAGGGAAAAGTCCCCAGCACCTCTGTTCAACACCCTGAGCCCTAGGGGAGAATACATTGCAGTATTTGGTTGCTGTGCCCCAGTCTATCCTGATAACTAACCAGGGAACAGCAGACAGCCTCAGGAATTTCAGGACATAAAGAAAGGCCCCCACCAGGAAGCCATTTCCTTCTCCAAAATGCATTTGTGCAGAAGGAGGCTTTTTCCTCTCTTTCTTCCCTCAGGGGGGATAAAATATGGAAAGAAGGGTCTTTCAACATCTGCTCTAGATTTTTATTTTAATTCCACTGATTTTTTTCAAGATTCTTATCCAGTGCCTATAGCTTAAGCAGTCTGTATTTTCCTGACAAACAACTCAGACTCAGTACTGTCTGTTGAACAGAAATGCCCTCAGCCTTTGACTGAAGCATTTGCAGTGGGAAAGATCAAGCATTTACAGACTGGGTTTATGCCAGACTCAACTATACTGAAAGCATCTTACAGTCATCTTCCACAGCCTCAAGAAGTGAGAGATGTAAATGGTTCTTTCCTACAGCAGTCTGCAACAGTGATGGCGTGGGAGATGGCAGGAGGAGAGGTGAGGAGCTCTGAGGAGCTGCATTGGTTTTCAGACACTCCCCACTCTGTGGTCTCCTAGCAAAGAGCAAGGGAATTTAGCAATTGCTACTGTACTGCTACAGCAGTAAAAAAACTGGTGCTAAAAACATCACTCAGGGTCTATATTCAGCTGCAAAAAGAGATCCCATTTTCAAAAGGCATATAGGGGAATTTACTATTCCCTGCTGGGTTGGGGCTAATGCTAACCAAACCCTGTTACTTCTGTTTAAGACACCCATTCTCCCACACCCAAAACTAGAAGCTTTTGTTCAGGGCACAAGAGATCAGGGATTTGTTATTCATTCTTCTGCAAAGCACTCATGTTCACCCAGGGATGATCCCTCTCCCTGTTATCTTCCAAACACAGATCTCTTAATGGGGTCCATCTCTTCTCCCAGCTAATGAGCAGCAAGACAAGAGAAACAAACATCAAGTCATGCCATGGAGGGTTTAGATAGTATATTAGGAAAAATTTCTTCACTGAAAGGGTGGTCAAGAACTGGGATAGGCTGTGTAAGAAAGGGGTGGAGTCACCATCCCTGGAAATGCTCAAAAGGGTTCAGTGATGGGCTTGACAGTGTTGGGTTAATGGTTAAACTCAATGATCTTACAGATCTTTCCAAGCCTTAACAATTGTTCAATTCTACTATCTGGTAACACCAAAGGGGAGCAGGAATGGGAAGCAGGGAGGGCAGGTCCCTGAGACTAAGGATGTCTTCTGCCCTCCCAAGTGCCACGTTGCCTCATCAAGACTTTTCTCTGCCCATTTCCACGGGCTGTGAGTGCCATCAGTAATCTCAACAGACAGGGTAAACAGCCACCACTGGACAGAGCTTCAAACTGAGGGTGGCTAAAGGACCAAGTTAGGAACATATATCCACAGAAATCATTTTAGTAATGACAGGCTGGCTGGAGCAGCCATGGTGATGGTGAGGTGACCGTGCTTTCTGTCAGGGCAGTCACCATAGCTCAGCCAACTCTTCTACCCTGGCAAGAGGGCAGACAGCAGAGCAGGGCTGCTGCTGCAGCTGGGCAAGCCACAGCCCCCACCAAAGCCCTGTCAGCAAGTGGCCACTTCCCTATCCCAGTGGCTGGAGGGGCAAAAGCTCAGCCGTGCTCCAAAGCCGTGCTGTGCTACACTCTGCACACCGCTGAGCCTGTTTACATAAAGCCATTTCTTGTTTTCCTTTCCAGAAAGAGCGCTGCCAATCGCCGGAGGCAGATGTGTTTATCAAGAAGTGTATCTCAAAGCCTGACGTGAGATCTGCGGCCTCTGGTGCAGCTGAAAAACTCTGTCAACACCTTGGAGAGAGCAAGCCAGCGGGGCCAGCAGGGGACCAGCCGGGACCACAGTCCTGCCAAAAGCTACAAGAGGAGCTCAAGCCAAACAAACCTTTTCCATGCCCTCTGTTCAGTATCTAGTGGGGGCGTCCAAACCACAAATCAGCCAGTTCTTACATGAAAGGAAAAGCCTTTTTTTATTATTATTTTTTAACCTCTCCCCTCATTTGGAGACCTGCTCTGCCCTTAAACCTGTGAATATATCACTGTATTAGGTCTGAAAGTTTATGTCAGAGGGATGTTGAAGTCTGACCATGCTGAAGATTGCCTGCTCAGGAAACAAAACACCCTCTAGGGATCGTTGCACTTGATGATCAGCCTGAATAAAAAAAACTACTGAGGGGCAGAGTAAATCCTTCAAGCCGAGACCTGCCGGGTAGGGGAAGCGGGTGAGTTACGGGTTAAAGAGATTTTTTGTTCATGTTTTCAGGCTCTGTCTGCTGCTCTTGCACTGCCACTTGAGAGAAAGAAGTTTCTGGGGGAGCAGAGGGTCACGGAAACACTCATCACAGGATGGGAGTCACCCACAGTTCTTGGGATGTCATTGCAGTCTGCACACCACAATGGGTCCTTCCACCTCCTTCTCCAGAAGCATCAGCTCTGAAAGCAAGGAGAAATATAGGCAATTTGCAGAAAACTAATTTCACAGACACATGGAAGGAAAGAGAAAAAGAAGGAAGACAAGAAAAAGGAATAAAGAAATCCTGCTTTACAGTGAAATGGGATTCCTCTGAGTTACATGGAAAACGTTGCTCATGTCTGTGCAAAATTCCACTAGACTTATTGTTTATATGGTAATCATCAGCCATTTCCATTTGCAATAAACTTCCTGAGGCAGAGAAATCTTCAAAACACCTCTTTTGTAAATCACTCTTTCTTCTCCACAACTCTTCTCTCCAGCACCTTTCCCATCCCTCCTCCCTCCTGGGGCTCTGTGGCTTGCACTGGCAAGGTGCCCAAAGGAAGCTCTTGCAGCTTTCCCATGGGAGAAGCATAGCTGGCATTCCAGGAGACTCATGTCCTTGAAGCCTTCAAAAATGACAAACAACTGGGAAAAAAAAAGTGCACACGCACTCACATCTTTCACAATTACATATTTAGGAGAAGATTGAGGTTGTATGTAGATGGTACAGTCCTGGCCCCCCATGCATTTTCAGGAATCCCTGAAGCTGGATTCCAGGATGGAAAAGCTACTTTCTCAATCCCCTTTCACTTGGAGCACCTGAACCCGCCTCTTTGTGTGTGTACAACAGGGACACATTCCCCACAACTCCTGGCCCAGAGAGAAAAGCACAGCTCCCCACTTCATCCATGGACGTGATGTGTCCTAGGCCTGGCCACAGTAAGAGTCCTTGGACTATGCTTCTTACACTCATAGTAAGGCAATTTGAAGATGCTCTTCTCTGAAGCTTCCTGCTGCTGTGTACGTTATGAGTATAACAATAAGCAAATTCTAGTTATTCCTTGATCATAGGCACATGGAAGAACAGAAGAAGAGAGCAGGGCGATATCTTGTGACATCTGATATCACCAGTGGGATCTAAATAGGCAATAAAGACTTGAAAGGAGTATCCCTTTTTACGGACACTAGTGGAAGTGCAAAGCATAGTGTTTCTTTGTATCCACTGGGCTTGCAGGATTCTCACCTCTGGGCCACCAAATTTGCCTTGCCAAGATAAAGGTACAGAGCATGGAACTAAACTTGCTCAGTTGCACTATCCTATTCTCAGCATCAATTTCAAGATGGTTTCCATACTTAGTGTCTCCCCAAACTACCTAAGTCCTGCCTAATTCTGTTTGGATGGTTCTGACAGCCTCAGAGAGCACTGTTTCTGAAGTTCAGGCTCATGAGAAAGACAGCTTTCTGTTTTCTCACGTAATGCATGGTTTTAGTTATTTTCCAAACGAAAAACCCCAAATGCAGGGTTTTTTTACCCTTCTGCTCCCCCTTCCTGCCATTCAAAGCTTTTGCATCGACCACAGTACTCATTCTCACATACCTCCAAGAGCTGCAATTTATAATCTTCACACCAGATTATTTTCTGTTTACAGTCTCGCAGTTGGTCATGAGAGGGTTTCCCAAACTCAAAAAATCAGCATCTGCCTCTTGTGTGTATTTTCCAGATAATATCTAGGAAAAATACAGCAACAGAATCATATTATCAAAAAAATACATGAAAACTTCTTTCCAGAGTTATTCAGAAGCTACCCAAACACTGTACATTAGGTTCCATAACAGGCTTTATGTTGGCAAACAGATAAGGAACACAGTGGGATAGATTTCCCAAATGGGCTAAATCAGCACCATTCCCTTGACTCCATTCACATAGTACAAGTCTGGCCTGAGATATCTAAGACACAGGCACCATGACCAGGAGTTAAATTAGAGTCTACAATTCCCATTAGTATTTCCTGTAACAGGAATCTTTGCTGGAACTGCCATATCTTGGTGCTTCCTGAAGTACAAGTAATTATTGGAGATGTCAGGAAAAAATCCTTTGGGATAGAGTCATGCACACACCTACTTGGGTACACTGGGCACACCTCTGCTGGGAGCCTGGCTTATTTTTCTGGGTAATGAAATACTGAATGTCTGCTTTTCATGATGATATTTTATGCATGTAGATGACAGCACAGGCAAAATGTCAGAATAATCATTTTCTCTGGCTGGCTGATGACAAGGCTTGTGACGTCCAAACTAAAACATGTTACCCTTTGGAAAGATCACATTACTGCCAATAGGCAAAACGTTCAAAACTGTTTATCAGCCAGGCTTGGGGTAACGCCAGAGCACCTCTGGAGCAGAGGCCTTGCTGTGCCCATACATTCCATATCTCTGTTATCAGCCACTTCTCTGCAAGCTCACAGTGAGGCTTCTCATACTCCCTCTGCATCCAGTTCACCAAGGCCCAGAGGAATAGGATGAGAAAGCATCTGAGCTTCTTTGCTGAGTGTTTCCTGTTTCATTTGTTTCTTTGTTTTGAAAAAGAGAAGAAAGAATCTGTCTTGAATGTCATGTATAGAGACTCTGGCTCTGAAACTGCTGCAGTGCTTCCATTCAGCTCCAAGCATCCCCACGCTCAATGGCCTTTTATCCCCCAAGCAGTGACATGACAGGAACTGCGGTTACCATGTCACCGGCAGCTATTGCAGGCTCAGAGGGATCAGGACCTCCAGCCACAGGTTATGGACTCAATACATGATCACAGAGTCCCCTCAGCTCCATGATCACTCGGACCTGGCAATGTAACCTTTGGAACAAGTCTGCCCTCTCCAGCACACCATTTACATTATACAGGACACACAAAATCTAAACATTTGACCAATTTTTTGTACACTGTTAGAGCAAACAATTTAAATTTCAGACAATTTGTTTTGTCTTTAGCAAGCCACAGTTTTGCAAAAGCATTGTGGAATTACTGACAAAAATAAAATGGATCCCTTTTACCTGCTCTGGCACACAAATCACAGTTAAAATTATGCAGATTTTTCTTTTAATGTGAGACTTGTTTATTCTAGGGTTGACTTCTTGGGCTTCTCACTCCCTTGTGGTACGATAAGTCACCTAGTGGTGGTCCCCAAGCAGAGCTTATAAGCAGGTTGCTGGTGAAAGTGCCAGCAAAAAGCAACTGGGCAAATTTGCCTTTTGCAGACATTTGGGGCCTCAAAGCCCCATTACATTACTTGAGAATTCAAAGAAGCATCGAGTTGGACAAAGTGGTGAGAAAATTAAAATGAAAATTCACAGAAAATACATTCCACGGTGTATCCAGCTCCAATTTGTGTGTCTATGGCCTGCTTTGTGTTAAAAGCTCTCTCCTGAATTAAATGCACATGTTTTCCCAGAATTTCATAAAACTTCACAATTGCATTTAGACAACAGTAAGACAGCTCTCAGCTTTTTCCAGCATTGTCTTACTGTTTTCTGTGAGGGAAGCAATGTGAAAATCTTCCCAAACCAGCTGTAACGACTTCAAAAAATTGTCTTGGTATTTTTCAAGCTGTAGAAATGTTTTGGGGGAGCTTTTTTAGGTTTGTTTTTGTTGGGTTTTTTGGTTTTATTTTTTTTTAAGGGATTAGCTCCCTTGCTAAGGCTAGAAGTATGCGGGCACAGATGTGGAAAACATTGCATGTTTTTCTTTACGGGAACGCGGGCTTCTACTAACCCAAATTTTCCCATTGTGTTAAATAAACCCACTGCCCGGCAGGCTCGCCGGGGGAAGGAAAACCGCTGGAAACGGGGCCGCTGCCCGGTGTCTGCTGCCCTCCGGTGGCTGCGGCCGGCGCGCACAGACCGCTCCTATTCTTCACGTCTCTACAAATATATGAACGTATAAACACGTACGCATGTATATACACACATTTATAGGTATATAGATGTGCACACTCACATGTATGGACATGTGTGTGTACATGTAGTTATATGTGTGTATATACATATGTGTATGTGTGTGTGTGTGTGTGTGTGTGTGGATTGTATACATAAAAAGCATAATCTGTCTCCTAACTAGAAACTCCCCCTCGACCCCAATGCACCTATGGCTTGGGAAACGCAATTCATAAGATTTGGGGACACCATTTAATGACACTGCATAATACCCCCTTAATGAGAGCAAAAATGTAACACCTCATAACAGATAGACACAAGCACAGACTCCCAAGCCAAACAAACACATCTGTGTGGAAGGAAATAATCTGTGGCACAGCAGTAACTGCAAGCCAAAATTGGAGGGGGGGGGGGGGTTGAAACCCTTATTTTTCCTTTTTTTCCCTATTTTTGTTGATGGCTTGGTTGCTTTGTTGTTAGTTTTACACCCCAACCCCCATACTTCCCCAGGGAATCACTTTCCCTTGTCGGGTTTGCAGACGTGACACTGTGGGAAAGATGTCGAGTTGTACTTTGTCCTGCTTCGTTGCCCCCAGCACGGATCTGGCTGTTTTCCGGCCAGCATTCTTCTGCAGTGCCTTAACTTCATGGAAAGTAGAAAGCCGAGGGTTTGGGGGGGAGAAGGTTTCAGGGTTTCACCAGGGCAGACAGCCCATGCTATAGAAACAAACAAACTATGCAGTGAAAGCATTTTAAAGTCACAATTCTCTGAGTCTGTACGAAAGCAAAACAGACTAGAAAACCACAGGCTCTGTATTCAAAACCCTCAGGGTGCAAAGTGACCTGAATAAAACCAAAAGAAATGGCTGTCCAAGAACAGGCCAGGAAGGCTGTGGGATACTGAAGAAAGACTGGGAGAGGCTCAGGGACAGAGGATTAGTAAGAGGAGGAGAGAAAATGAGTGGGGGGCTGCGGTTCAGCAGTGACCCTATAACGAGTTCATCAGCAAACACATCCATTTCACCACAGGGCATGCTTAACTCCCAGTGCGGTTCCTGGGAATGACCACTGCACTGGGAAAACAGAGGAGGGGGGACCAATTTTGCCCAGGGTCAATTATTTCCGATTATTTGGAGATGGGAGAGGAGATTCTTTCCAAGCTCAGTGGGTAATCAGACTTGTGCAATGAAGTGTAGCATTTGTTTCTCCTTGTTACCATAGCAGATATATCCCCTCGGCTGTGCAACCATCTCTATTTCCCTGAGCCCTCCCCAACTCAAGGCCCCTTTCACTTCTTACCAAACTACGCAGTTATTTCTTGAGGGAGAGAATTACAGCAAGTTATTCCCTAAGGAACCTTCCTTATTTAGAGAGAAACCACAAGCCAGGGAGATCTGGGAGTGGAGAAAGAGAAAAAGAGATCAGGCTTGTTTAGAAGCAGCAGCTAAACAGCTGGGAGATCTTTCAGTTGGTTTATATTTCTAACTCTGTTTGGGTTTTGCTTTACAACCTCGAATGAAAACAAATCAGGATTGTTTCCTCCTTTTTGGAATGTCTGTTTAGGGTTTTAAGGGCGGAACAAGGAGGGGGAGAGGGGGAACAACTCCACATGGGTTCTCAGGAATCACTGCTTTCCCAATGCTTGCAGTCTCTTTATCCCTCTGCTAACCTCTCCTGCACACATGCAGCCTCACTGTCTTCCAGCCACACAATACAGAGACATTTGTAAAAGTGCTTTGTAAAAAAGGTGGCTTTTCACCCTTCTCTTGGAAAAGGGAAATGTTTTTCCTGTGTTAAGTCACTTCAGAATAAACTGTCCTGGATCATCACACAGATTTAGGTTTGGTTTTTTTTTCAAGTCACAAAAGCAGAGTATCTTTCTCTCTCACACCCCACTCCCCACCCCAAAAAAAAAAAAATAAAAAAGAAAAGAAAATTTAAAAATCCTTTCGTTGCTCCATACAAATATCGCATGTGATTCTTTCATGGGATTATTCCTAAATGTTGAGTTCTGAATTCAAGAGCTTTCCCACGTACACAAGCACTTGTGAGCTGTCACAGCCCAGCTCCAAGGGGCTCACACAGGCACGGCATGTCCTTTTACCCCGGCGTTACTGCTACGCCGGGCAGAAGCATAGCGTGATGTTTCTTGGCCCAGGAAATTTGTTTAAATTGCACACTATACAAAAGTGTATAGTGGCCTCAAAGTGCCTCATCTGCTAAACCAAACCGAAGGGGCGGCAGGCTCCCCTGGAGACAACAATGGAGACACCGCGACAGGGGATGAGCAGAGGGGCAGGACGCGGGGGAAAGCGGCTGTACGCGGCCGCGGGAGCTCGGGGCAGCCCTGCCTCGGCGACGGGGCTTGCTGCCACAGTCCCGGACAAGGAGGAGATGCAAGCAGCTCCAGTGAGCTCATCGGCTCGGGGAAGTTCTTTAGAGGATAACTTCCCTTTTTTACACTTAAAACTACACGTATAAAATAGAAGCTCGCCCCCGTGCCAGTGTGTGTATGTGTATATCTGCAGTCCCGGCGTGGGGACACGGGGATCACGCCCGAAACGCTTGGACAGGAGCCGGGCACGCTGGGCTCTCCACGGCGGAGGGCTGGGGGACAGCTCGGGCCGGATCCTGCTCCCTGCACCGCACGGGAGCTGACGGGGATGGCCCGACCCGGGGTCTGCCCGTTTGGCGTGGGACCGTGCTCCCGGCGGTGCCCCCGATCCCGCAGCCCCGGCGCGGCGCTCGCCGCCGGCCGAGGAGACCCCGAGCGCCGCTAAAGCCGGCTCCGGCAGCGGCGGCTCCAGCGACAGCGCTGCGGAGCTGCCGCTGAGCCGGCCCGCAAAGCACCTCCGTCCCGTCCCGTTCCGGGGAAAAGAGAACCCGAGATTATTTGCTTTGTCTCATTAACTTTAATAAACGCCATTTTCCGTGGCCGAGGAAAGGAAATTAGCCCTACACAGAATTCGGTGTGGGAAGGACAGAGAAGCTCCTGAGTGGCCGTGGATTTCGATTTTATTTTAAATTTTTTTTCCCCTGGGCAGACGTGGACAAGTGCTAAAACTCATAAAGCGTAAAGTCAAGCGGCTCGGCCGGCTGCCCGCCCGGTGTCCCGGCTGGGTATGCCTTCAGTGCCCAGCACGGCGAGCAGCCCCGGCGCTGCGGCTCTGCGCGGCCCCGGGCCCGCACAGCCCTGCCGGGCCCGGCTGCAGCGCCCCGCGCGGCCACGGGGCGGCGCCCACCGCCTCCGCCTCCGCCCCCCCCCGCCCAGCGCCCCCTCTGCCCCCGCAATTTGCATACGCGCTGTGGATTGGTTAGCGTTCCCAGCTGCGTCATCTCTGACGCCCGATCTCCCCGACCAATGGTTCACCGGGAGCTCCGCCATTGGCTGCCTGCGGGGATGTCAATCAGGAGTAATTTGCATGCGGGCGCGCTCCCGCCGTGGGAGCGGAGGCGGGCGGGGCGCGGGGGCGCGGTGGTCACGCGGAGTCACACGTCACAGCGGCGGCACGCGCTGGCCCCGCCCCGCCCCGCGCGCGGCGCGGCGGAGCCCCGCGGTAGCGGCGGCCCGTGAGGGCGGAGCCGCCCGCACGCGCCGCTCCCAGCTGCGAGCCAGCGCGGCGACACGCGTGTGCCCTGCCCGCGGCGTGCGGGCTTGTGCCGGCTGCACCCCTGCGTCCGGCTACGGCGGCAGAGGCAAAGCCGCGCGTGCCCCTCCGCCGCCCCGGCCGCCCGTCCGCTCGCACGGCGCGTTCCGCAGCGTCTCCCCGCGGGATGGGAGCCGGGGGCGTGGGAAGTCCCGGGACACGCGCAAGGGAGAGCCGCGTGGGGGTGCAGCTCGCCACCGTGCGGGGCCGCGCCGAGCGCGGCTTCCGCAGCGGGGAAAAGGACGCGGGGTGAACACGGGCGGCAGCCCCCGGCTCGCTGCGCACACGGGCAGCTCGGGCGAGCGGCAGCCCGGATCACGACCGCCCGCTCCGCTCCCCAAAGCCCCGGCGCTGGCGACGCGTCACCGACGGGCGCTGCACGTCACCCCGCCGGCCCCCGATGGCCGCCGATGGCAGGAGGGGGAGCGGGCTGGCAGCGCGCTCGGCCGGGAATTTACGTGCTTCGGGAGCCAGCGATACGCGGGTCTCGGCGGGCCGACGGGGACACACGGAAGGGAGCAGCCAGCCCCGTGCTCCCCGCCCGGTCCGCCCGCCCGTCCCAACGAGCCCTGGCATTTTGGGGGTCAGAAATCAGAGCGGGCGCTCCGCAAGGACCGCACAGCGGAAGGGCTGCGGCAGCCGCTGAGGCGCGGCCACGCCGCCTCGCCGCATCCCGGCGATGGGGTGCGGCACGGCCAGGTTCGGTTTCTTAGGCGTGTTTACAGAAAACACGCCAAACAAAACAAAAACAGCCCCAGTGCTTCCCGAGGCTCTCGCCGCCCTTATTTAGAAACAGAGGCCGGAGCAGCCCCCGAGAGGTCGGGTGACGTCACTTGGGAGGGGCCGTGTCGTCACGGCTGGCGGGTGCGGAGGGCAGGAGCCGTGATCCCCCTGCGGCAGCCCCGGGACCGCCGCTGCCGCCAGGTGTTGAATTTCCGCTGCTGTGGCAAATTGACGCTTTAATTGCCGAAGCAGCTTTATTTTCTCCCCTCTTGTTACCTTTTTTTCTTTTTTTTTTCCCTCCCTTTTTCCTCACAAATAAAGTAAACACAAGAGGGCGTTTCGAGCCTTTGATCCCGGCTCTGTACAGTAAGGAAAACAAGCCATGAACTTCAAAAGGAATGGAGCTTTTCTGGGGTTAATTTCGCTTCCTAAACGGCTGAACATGGCAATAAATCATAGCTTCCCTCCCCTCCAGGAAAGCGCTAATCGGAGGAATATGTACCAAAAGCAGCCTTCACCATCGGCAGCCTCAGAGCCCGCGTAGGCTGTGATCTGACAGATCAAACTTCATGCGGGAGATATTATAAATCAACAGGTTTCATAAATCTTTGCAGGCGACAGCTCCGCGAGGCCAGGGCGGGGGCGGGAGAAGGGGAGTGTCCAGTGGTAATGTGGGTACCGTGAAAATTCACTTCCTCGCAAGAATTGCATTAAGTAAACCTAACACCGAAATGTTGTCTGGCAATCTGTCTTGAAAAGGTTACAGCGTGTTAAAGATTTGGAAAGCTCCATAAAGCAGTAAAGATTATGAAGTACAGCTTAAAGGTTTATCAAATGACTTCCCGTGCCGGGACATTTAAACCGAAGGCAAAACCCGAAGCCTGTGATCTTTGCTGTCTGAGCCCATAAACGTGTTTGAGGAAGGATTCTGGTTTCTGCAGCTTTTTAGTATTACTTCTCTAACACGTAATTGAAATCCACTTTTCAGGAGCCGATATCTGGTAGTAAAAATGAAATACCAGGCAATTAGATGCGGTGCTTTAAAACCACGTCGGGATAGATGCAATCCGAAGAGGCATATACCCAAAATCAGGAAGCGAACCTGTGGCTAGAGAGTGGGAAAACGATCCTTAAACCCTCATGTCGCGAGTCGGGGAGCGAGGGGAAACGAGCGTGTGTTGGAAACAGCACAGAGGAGCAGGGGCACAGCAGCCGAGTTACCCCACCCGGGGCGCGGGGTAGGGAAGTGGGGGGCGACCAGCCGCGGTGCCGGGAGCCGCGGAGGCGCCTCCGGGCTCTTCCCTCGCTGGTTTCCGTTCGAGGCTGCTCCTCCGTACCCTGCACACGCACACACCGGCTCTGAATCACACGGTGTTTTTAAGGGGGCTCTTTGATCTGGCGAAGTGTCAGAGCCCCGAAAGCCGGGACTCAAATAACACGTCGTTATGGCAAACAAATTTCTGCAGTCAGCTTTATGGCTTTATTGTCTATGGCACGAATAAACTCGGGGAATTAGCAGGTTAGGGGAAAAAAAAAAGTTAAAAGTTCTCCTATAATAAAATACACATCTGTTTCCAGGGAAAATATGGTAAAAAACACACACGGAGTCAAAACCTGGCTTAGTCGCCACTGGCTTTATGGATAGGAAAAAGTACCATCTGTCATTTCTTAAGTGGCCCTTATGTGGATATTTACATTTGCAATAGGCGTTTTAATCACTCGTTTTATATTTAGTGTTGACTGTATTTTGCAATACACACATAAAAAAAATAGCAAGCTCAGTGTGTGTATACAATCATATCAATTCCCTTTCCGTGAACAAGCAGGCGCACTTAAAGCACAGACTACCATAAAATTTATATGGGGTAGATTTTTATGGGCTTGTGTATTAATAGTCTCTAATAAAATAAAGTTTACTCTGTGTGTGTGTGGTTTGCGTGCATATGGCTACGCTCACCGTCCAGTTCTCGGTGTGCTGGATAACCTGTGCAGGAATTATTAAAGGGGGTATATACATATACCCATTAACACATAGTGATAAATCAGTGAACGTCTGGGTTTGCCTGCGCACATACCGAGATCTAATTTCCGAGCTGGGAGAACAATATATCATCTCCGATATTTCAACAAGTGGGGTTTTTGTGTGTCTTAAATATTTTGCGAGCCAGACTACGCAACCGGAAATAATGGATTTTCTATGAGATATTAAAGAAAAATCCATCATCTTTTTTTTTTTTTTTCTCCTTGGAAAGACTTTTAAAGATTGGGAAATAAAATCCCAGAGATTTGCGAGGATATTAAATTGTTTAGTTCCCTCTTTGCACACACGTGTGTGTGCACATACACAAGCACCCTTCCACATGCACACGCGTGCTGCCCTTTTTGTAAGGATTGCCACCAAACCCATGAAAGGACACCAGTGAGTATTAAATGATATGGTTTAGGAGCTTTCCATCCACAGGTTTATTTTTTTCGTAGGTATTGCATTTACATATACGTTATTTGTATTTTATAGATAAATATTGAATACGTCTTTATACATTGTGTATGTATATGTGTGCACGTAGAAATGTAGATTAATTGATTTGAGCCTCGGCTCCGGGGGACCCTGGCAGGCTCCCCAGGACGTTCTGCGGGGACAATGGCGGTGCCTCCCGCCAGGTACCGCAGCGCACAGGGGCGATGAGGTGCAGGCAGTAAGTGCTGGAGGGGTTGCGAAGGGAAGCACCCCGGCACGGGCGGCGGACCCGCCTGCTCGGGAGCAGAGATCGCCCGGGCTTTATTCCCTACCATAGCTCACATCTTCCAGTCCCTTTAATAAATCCAAATATTTACCCTCGAGAGAAACACTTTATGCGGCTGCATGAGGGCCGGTAACCTTTGACAGGAGCCGTCACAAAACACTCCTCCGTAATGGACCACAGTGAGCGTACATCTAATTTATTGTGCTAAAAGTTATTGCAGCGGCTGCGGGAGGGGGTCTCGGACTACAAATAAGCGTTTTGCCACTGAGCGGAAAACACCGCCCCTGGGTCAGCCGGGCAAAGCCACAGGGTATCCGATTCGGCCCCATCATCCATCCCGTCTGATGCCGCTTTCATGCTTTTTGGGGGAAAAAGAATACAACAAAAAAACCCGCACCGGATACTGCAACGCGATCCCCGGTAATGCGGCAGGCAATATGTTTCCCGAGGATCTGATAAAGTGAACCGTTGAAACGAAGGGAAGGAAATCGTGCCCGGTTTAACGGGGAGTAGCGGGAAAACCCCTCAGCCCCGCGTGGCGGCGGTGCCAGCGCCGGTGCGGAGCCACCGGGAGTCCCGGGCTCGGACCGGCCGCGGTGCGGTGCGGATGGAGCCGCCGCCCGGGGTGGGAGCAGCCCGGGAGCCTTTTAAACACGGCGGCCGGTGCAGGCTAATCAGGGGAGACACTTCCACCGGCAGCAGCACCCGTGGGGGCAGCAGGAGGAAGCCCGATGGGATATTACCCTGTTTGTTTTCCCTTTGATCCGTAGGAAATAGGTCCTGCACTGCGTGACCCATTAAACTAATAAGATTATAAAGATCAGCAAGAGGGGCTGGGGCTGCTAATGGTTCCCATCTGGGCCAGTTTCGGCGTTATTAAAAACGGCGAGGCAGCGGGCTTGGGTTACAGAGGCGAGGCGAAAGCGGAGAGAGCGGAGAGCCGGGACCACCCATCGCCCCAATTAGCGCGGCGGCGGAAGGGCCCGGGGAGCCG
>QUSF01000003.1:31037494-31059592 GCA_003676055.1 Chloebia gouldiae
GGATCCCGGGTGTTTGTGTCCCGAGGATCCCGGGTGTTTGTGTCCCGAGGATCCCGGGTGTCCGTGTCCCAGGGATCCCGGGTGTCCGTGTCCCGAGGATCCCGGGTGTCCGTGTCCCGAGGATCCCGGGTGTCCGTGTCCCGAGGATCCCGGGTGTTTGTGTCCCGAGGATCCCGGGTGTCCGTGTCCCGAGGATCCCGGGTGTTTGTGTCCCGAGGATCCCGTGTGTCCGTGTCCCAGGGATCCCGGGTGTCCCCCCAGCAGGGTGTCGTGGCGGCGGACGGGCAGCAGGCGGCGCTCCAGGACCGCGCAGCGCCGGTGGCCGCTCCCGGTTTCCCGTCGAGTTCTCCATCCTCCCAATGCCTGGGAATCCTCCTGGGAATCCTCCCTATGATTGGGAACAAATGCGCGCTCTGCCTGTTCCTGCAAGTACCTATAAGCGAGAGAGCCTATACGTGTGAGTGCCCACACCACAGGTGTGCCCACACATCCCTCTGCGTACTGCTATCTCCACAGACACATTATTCCCATTCCTTCCCATGACAGAATTAAAAGTACAAAGCCCAACGATGCAAACAGCATCAAAAACCCAAACAAAGCCAAAAAGGCCAAACAAAGCAACAAAGCTAAACCAAATTAAAAAAAAAAAACCAAACAAAAAAAACCCACAAAACCAAAAACAACAAAAAAAAACGCCTACCCCAACGAACCAACAGAAAAAATGCCAAACCAGCCATAAACTTCCTTCCCTAAAGCAGGTAGAGAGGATTGCAGGTCAAGAAGCAGCTGCGCAAAAATAAAAAGAGAAGTACAAATTTAATAAGCGTATCTAAAAACCAAGCCCAGTTGATGCAGTAGGACTTTAAGACATAATTTAATTAATTTAAAAGGCTGAGGCCCAAGCCTTAGGAACACAGACTATGTGCCACAATTGCATGGAGCCTATTCATTTTAGCAAGTGACATAAGCTAGCAATTGAAAACTACTTTTAAAAATACCAAGGAGTTGCAATTGCCAAGCTGTTGTGCTTTCCCTGACTTGCTGTGATTTAAGATGCCTCTTTCAGGTTTTGGGAAGTACACATACAATTGTTATGTGCTGTCACTCGTGTTGTCAAAGTCAGCCATCTATGAACTAAGAGTAATTTTGAAGTAATTAAACATCGAGGTCTGAGTGCCCATTTCTGCTCCACACACACTGGTACTGATTTGTGTGCTTTTGAGAGAGAGTTAAGTAACTTTATTGCTATGCTGCTGGCTGATTGATAACAGAAGGCTGCAGCTAGTGCTTTTTGTTTCCACAATACAGTATTGTTCAGGAACATAATAATTTAGTGATACTGTGAGGTCAGAGCACTTACAGCTTATTCTCTCACTGGGCAATAATCTGAAGTTTTGCCTGGAATATTTGTGGGCCTTTGTGTTTTTTAAAAGACACAAATTAATTTGAAATTCTATTTTTTTCAGGCTATGGAGCAAAGCTTGTTCTTAGCTATGGGCAGGCAACCAGTGCCACACAGACAAAGATGATATTTCAGAATCGCTTCAATACAAACCAAAGCTTTGGCCCCATAAAGAAGACTTTTAAAATGAGGTATGTGTTTGCTGTGTGTGTTGGTGTGTTGTGCAGGCATCACAAAAGTAGTAATTTTAGTAGTCACATTGGTAATGTGACAGCTAAAGTAGCTGTTTTCACATTTCAGGGTTTAGCACTATCAGCAGATGCTGATGGAACAACCTAGAAATGCAAAGCACAGCCTAGAGCAGATAAAACACTTTGTATGTTACCTTTAATCTAGGGCGGGGGCAGGGAAAACCAACTTAGCATTCTGATAGAGAAAGGAACTTCCATGGGATGGTGGATGTTCATGTAAGTAGGTTTTGAGGCTGGCAGCTTTCTCTGTGGCCATCAGGAAGATGCTGCCTCCAGGTGCTCTGGTCTGGAGAGGAAAAATGAATGGTAGGAAGGAAAGGAGGAAAAGGACAATCCCACTGAACAGTTAGCTCTGCCACAGAGCTGGAAGAATTGATCAATCTGCTCAGCGACTCTGCAAAAGAAACAGAAAACATGACAGCTGTTCATTTTCGTGTTGATAAATTCCTCAAGCAAAGGCTGGAAACTGCTGACTGCTGGATTTGCCACCAAAGCACAGCAAGCTGAGTGTTAACCCTCTGCTCCTCCTATAACAAGGGTTATAGTGAGCACCCTGCTCCTCATCACTGAAAATACTGATCAGAAATGATGCCATCATGTCACTGGCATGGCCAGCAGCACTCAGACCTCCCCACCCACCTGCTCAACAGCCCATCCAGAAGCTTAATAAATAAACCTTTGGAGATCCCACCCCTCACTGGCTGGGTTTGGCAGGTGCAGCACAGCAGGAGTATTTTTATGAGGCCTCACCTTTGACTGTGCAGTCAAACACACCCTGCTCATATTTGTGTGTTCAGAGCATCTCCCTCACCTCTGGAGCAGCATGGCTGCTGCCAAGACCTTTGCTCTTCAGAAGGAGCCCTGGGAACAACAGTCCCACTACGTGTGGGAGAACATCATCAATAATACATTTGTTGCTGCATTTTCCCTTTCAGAGGAGCCAGAGATGTGGTAGCAGCAGATCAGAGCCCCCCCTGCCCAAACAGGGGCACATCGTGTTGGCTGCTGGAGGTTGGCATTGTTGTTCATCCTAATTTTTGCCATAAGTGATTCAAAAAAGCAAGGATAGAGCCTAGAAGCATCTGAATGATCTTTGCGTGTGAAAAAAAGGTATAACAAAGGCTCAGCTGGCTGGCTGTGAAGGGAACAGAGATCTCTCTCTGTTAAGTGCTTCCTTTCAGTGGCAAAAGAAATTGTGGAGTACCATCCGTGGAAGTGCTCAAGGCCAGGCTGGACAGGTCTTTAAGCAAACTGCTACAATGACAGATGTCCCTGCCCACTGCACGGGAGTTGGACTAGGTGATCTTCAAAGGTCCATTCTGAAACAAACCATTCCCTGATTCTAGGAAAACCATGTCAGTGGACCCACTGCATTTTCACTGGTTTAAATTTCCCCAGCACTATTGCCCCCGGGGCACCATTCAAGGTACTTTGCCTAATAAGGAGGAGAGCACCCTAACAGATGGTTCCCACCTCCAGGGATGGAAAGGATTCTCTGTGAGGGGCTGGGAGGTAATGTTAAACCTAACTTAATGAATTCCCAGATGTCTCTCCCCTGTGAGAGCAGTGTCAAAAAAATCTATTGGTGAACTTGGCTGAATGTTTTTAGAGTCCTGACAGTATCAGGGACAAAAATCAAGGGATGAGTTCTGTTGCCATACCTTTGCTTGGTTCATGTCCATATCGATGTCCTTGTCTCCCCAGCTCCCCAGGTGCTCTTTTTTTTTTTTTCGTGTGGAGCTACTGGTGTTCTAGGAAATACATCAAAACAAGCTAATTCACTTCAGACAAGTCCTTGAAGAGCCTGATGATCAAGCAGTGATGAGTTCATGAGTCAAGCCCTACAGTACTGCTATTTTCTCCATCAGTTTCCACTACTATGGAAACTGTACACCATGAATAGTACCTTTTCTCTTAAAAGTAGCATTTTTGCTATAGGAACAGGGCCCACAAGGTGGCTCAGGTGGAAAAGAAATGCTGAGTTTTTGATCTCTGACTAGTACATATATATATTCTGACTGGGACAGAACTGGGCTACTCTAGAGCAGCTGTTTGAGACTGTCCCAAGAGATGTGTTGATTTGAATTCAGCTAAAGATGAAGAGGTGCAGAGTACCAAACCAGTGTCAACGGACCAAGAGCTGAGTCAAAAAATCCAGGACACACAAAGAAAATTGTATCCTTGTGATCCAGATCTTAGGACTTAGCCCTTCTGACTTACCCACAGGTAGCTTCTTCAGAAATTAAATGTGCCCAAGACTCAAAGGCACACACCTTTCAGCATGTTCTTCAGAGTCAGTCAAGAAAATTTCTCTTGAACCAAGAGCTGACTCTCACATTTGGCAAATCCTCTTAAAGCCTATGAAGTAACCTGTATTATTATAATATATTTACATAAGACATAAAATATTTATCAAGAATCCAGAATCACAGAATCACATAAGGGTTTGGATTAGAAAAGACCTTTAAGACCACCTAGTTCCAAACTCCCTCTTTCAGTCTGAGGCCATTACCCATTGTCCTGTTACCACATGCTCTTATAGAAAGTCTTCCCCCAGCTTTCTTGTAGGCCACCTTTTAGGCACTGGTAGGTGCTATAAGGTGTCCCCAGACACTTTCCCATACAGCCCCAGCTGTCAGCCTCTCTTCACAGGAGAGGTGCTGCAGCCCTCTGATCATGTTGGTGGCTCTCCTCTGGACTTGCTCCAGCAAGTCCATATCTTTTCTGTGTTGATGACCCCAGACCTGGATGCAGTACTCCAAAGAGTACTGCATGAGTACGTCCATACGTCATGAGAGCAAGGAAGAGGAGGAGAATCACATTCCTTGACCTGCTGGCCACACTGCTTTTGATGCAGCCCAGGCTACAGGGGACTTTCTGCGCTACAAATACAAATTGATGGGTCCTGTTGAGATTCACATCATCCACCAACTCCCCCTGTGAGGCTAGCAAACTGCTCTTGGCACTAATTCATTATTTTATAATATATCATTAAGCAAAGTGCGTTGTTTTTGTTCTCTGAGTGGTTGATGGGACATTTAATCATTGAATAAGTGGAGAACATTATGTAAGCCTGCTGATCTCAACACTGGGTAATTCAGGATTTCTATGCCATAGAATCATAAAGTAATTTAGGTTGGAAAATGCCTTTAAGATCGACTCCAACCATTACCTCAGGACTGCCAAGTCCACCACTAAACTATGTGCCCAAGTGCCCCAAATACACTTGATAGCAAGGCTGGAATTGCCTGACAGAACAGAAGCACAGCAGTTATCTGACAGTTTGCTTTGTGCTTGCATAAAACAGTGTCCCAATAGGTAGCTCTCCTCTTTGCTAACAAGTGTGGGTTGAAAGGTCACCAGGTGGAGAGTTTGGTAAAATGAAACTATTCCTTAGCTAGGAAAGACTAACACTTTTGTCTCTGACCCACATGGTTCCAACTACAATATGCAAAGCTTTTCAGATGAAGCATCACAGTGCCTCATGTAACTTCCCTGAGACAAATGTAAATGGTCTAGGCAATAGCTTTTCTGTCTTAAATGCCTTGTTAAATGTCACTTTTTATAGTTAGCCGTGACAAATTCCTTCCAAAGAAACAGAATAGCAATTCTTGCTGATGTGGAATAACAATTTCTCAAAACTGCTGAAAAGGTAGTGATAACACATCAATTCTCAAAGTTTAGAGAGTAATTGCCAGTGTTGTATTTTGGAAAGAGAAGCCTACAGGATATCAATTTTACTAAAAGGAAACAAGCATCTATGCTGGTTACACTCAACACATGACAGAAAAAGCCAGCACTAGAACCAGACAACTTTTTCCCATTCCCAGTGCAGATGGGGTGAAGGATGCCTCACTGGGATGCATCACTAGCACAGCTATGTTCTCACACACCCATTTCTATTCCTGCAGCAAGAACGGCCGTCTGCCTTCACCAGCTTCTCTCCAAATGCAAAGAGGAGGGTCAAGGAAAGCGAGCTCCAGCTAACACTGGAGTTCTCTTCCCTAGCAAACTGACTTGCTAAGTGTTTATAGGGATGTCTCATTCAAAATCTCCTGAAGCGCTCATCTTCCATTCTCACATGTCCCAAGATATTTCTTATCAATACAACAGGAAAGAGAGGTAAAAGAACATTGATTACAAAATATTCTGACAGATACGCCAAGACCAAGAGATAAGAATATTTTCATCCTGGTAAGTCTGCAGAATTCCCCTTTGATGGTTCATCCCCTGATCTTTAAACAATCAGGGCAGTACTGAGGGGGTCCAGCATTCTTCAATCTGGCAGGAAGCCAGGACACCAAGCCTTCACCCCCAAGCATGGTGGTGCCTGAGGACCATGAATCACATCTGCTGGTCCCAGCTCTGCTGCAGTGAATCCCACAGTCCTGTTCCAGTCCCTGCTCCCATGGGGTTCCACTGGAGCCCCATGAGTGCCTCAGACTGATGCTCCCCATGAAGTTCTCTTCCCCAACAGAGAAGAAAACCATTCTGCTTTATGCCAGCACTCATTACTTTGTATTACTTGTTTGTTTAGGGGGTCATGACAACCTCTTCATTTTATAACCAAGCCAGTTAGTAGAGCTAGATGAAAAATAGTCCACTTACATTACAAAAATGTAGTTTTTTAAGAATGACTTCAAACCAAAGCCCTATGCCAAATGCATTTAGATGAGATTAACTAATTCTGCCTAACATCTTCTAGGCAGTACTTCCATAAAAGCAACACTACGAGATAGTAAGGATGCAGAGATCTGATAAATGACCAAAATAAGGGTGACTTAGAAATTACATTTCCTACAGATGAAAGAAATCAATCACGTTGGACTTATCTCAAAAACCTAGCTGCTATCAGACACCTAAAAAAGCAAAGCTCTTCATATGAAGGCAGTAACTACTCAAAATAGCCATGGAGTTTCTCTGAGTTGAATTTTGGGGAAAAAATAAGACTTTAGAGAATATCTGGGTTTTTTTTGGTTTTTTTTTCAAGTGATCCAGACTGGCTCAAGGCACGCATGATCTCTGGTGGGAGTTCTCATCTCCATGCAGACTGATAACCCAGCTGGGGATACCCTCTCCCAAAATAATTTTTCTTTCCCATACAACCCTTCATAGTTATATATAAGGTTTATATATTATATAAACTCTATCTGGTTATATATGTGGTTAAACATTTTACCCAACTCCAGTCCCAAACCCTGCCATATCCTCGACAGTCCAGGCTCCGTGGGCTGGAGAATTGCACCTCCTATGCCAGGCCATGGCAGTGTGTGATATCATTACAGCTTCTTCACTTCTCCCTCTGAGGAGATAGGAGACAGGGACATCCTACCAAAGCTGTGAGAAAACTGATTTTCCACAGTTAATCCCAAAAAGAAGCAGCAAGTTGGAATTCTAGTGGGAAGGAGCACTGGGAGGTCTCCAAACAAAGATGGTGCTGTGAGCTCAAGGCAGGGTCTTCGCTGCTATGACTTTTTCGGAGACGTGGAAAGCAATTAGCCTCATCTTGGTGGGAGGAAGGTCCCTAGCAGGGAAAGGAAGCAGTGACAGCCTCAAGGAATCTGATAGCAGTGATAACTCTCTGGGGTTGACCTTGGCTATGTGCATAAACATTGTGTGTCATCTATGGGGTGGCCAAAGGGCGCTGAGTATCTGGAGAGGGACCTACACAGGAATAACTCTGTCAGATGCTGCCCCAGCCTCCAGGCACCTGTGGCCCAAACTGTCCATGTCCCCAGCTTGTGGCCAAGCACTGAAACTGCTCTGCCAGCAGCTGGAGATGCCTGATCCCTGGGTAGGCCCTCAGGCCAGTGTCTCCAAATGTGGCACCAAAAAGCGGACATGAAAATAAATCTATATATTGTATGGTAGTTGCAGACATTCTTCAGTTACAAATCTTGTAGCCAGTGAGGATCTGGTGCTTTACATGCAGAAAGGACAGGTTGAGTCTTAAAATATTTACAAAGCTTTCAGGTAATGATTAAAAGATGTAAGTGCCACACCTGAGGCATAAACAAATTTAATCATATTTCATATGTCCTGAAATTTAGCCATTATTTCCAGTTAACTGATCACTGGCTGAAGTCTCTGGATATTCTGGGCATATTTGCTTCACTCTTCACAGAATTCATAATTTTTAAACTTTATTTTTTGCATTATTAAAGATAGAGTTGCTTTTTGTGTTTTCATGCAATCTTTGTTCAAATGGTCCATATTTAAGGCATGTTCTTTGCTCAAGAACAGATGTGTTCTGAGCTCTTCAGTGAGTGTCAGGGAATTTTTCCTGATGGGTGCACTCCCAGGACATACAAGGAATGAGTTAACAATAAGCTACTTGCCAACATGGAACACAGGAAATGATGGATCTGTGTCCTAAATCAGCACTCATGATAGCAATCACATAAACCTTGTATGAGTGGGATGATGAATTGTATCATTTACAGTATGCAAAAGGTTGTTTAATCTTTTTCTTCCCCCCAAACTGAGGGTTAGCAGTAAATGGTCAAAAGTTAATGAATTGTATTAGCTCCTCTTTAGAAGAATATTAAAATCTTAAATACTAAATGTCACAGGTAATAAAGACACCACTAAGTGTTTTGAGCTAAGAAATTGTAAGGAAAAGAAAGTTAGTTAGTTAGTGTTTCTCCCAAGAAATTCTTCCTTTCCATTTATTAATCATATCTAGGCAATTCCTAACTTAGAGGTACATTCAAAGTAGATTACTTGAAACTAATTTTGAAGTTCATTCAAATTCAGTTCTCCTATACCATAGAAAAGTATAAGGGCTGATCTTTAAATTAAATGCTTTCCTCCACGAAGAAAAACCAGTAACCTGTATATACAAGAATGCAGTTAAAATGCTGGCATTAGCAATGGAATTCTCAGATTTTTTTTTTTCCTTATTTCTAGAGTTTCACTGGAAAATATGCTTTCTGACCTCCTGAGGGAGCAAAGCATCTTCTCCACAAATTATGTTGGAGAGCTTGGAAGGAAAGCAGCCATTTGCTTCAGTGTTGTGCTCTGTGGGTTGCTAATTTGAGTTTCTGCAAAATGGAACCTGTTTCAAGTGCCTCAAATGATTCCTATCAAGTGCTGACATTTCCAGATAAGGAGACCATTAACTCCTATATTGTTTTTCTCTGCAGCTTCAGCAGGCTGGTTCTTAGCCCTCTGCTAACCAATATCACTGCAAATTTACACTAGCTTTTGTTTTCAGTGCCAAGTGGCTAAAATTACTGGGAGGATTTCTATACTGTAGGGAAGAAAATGTGTTTTTATGAGACAGAAACAGTTCAGTAGAAGAATTGAAAAAGTGTAACTTTTATAGGCCTTGAGGTAAGGAATAGCAAGTGTTACAAGTAGTCTTTAATGGGGTAAAGTCTCCTCAGGGATCTGAAACCCTCAAGAGGCTGTTGAAAGAAGAAATTTAATTCAAGAATATCTTGCTAGTAAGGTTATACAAAGAGGGCTTTTTCTAGTGTCTGAGTAGGAAGGAGAGGTGTGATAGTATTCTTTAGCTCCCTAAAGTGGGCATGGCTGAGCAGTTGGAGCTCAGTAGCCCCATTTGCTATGGATCCTGATGAATATAATGGCCTTTGAAGGTCAGTGACTGAAGGTCAGGCACTGAGGCTCCAGCCCAGTTGAATCAGGGCACTGATCCTGCCTGGTCCATACATCCCAGTTCCTGCTCTGGGGAATAAATGGATGCACAGAACTGATGTCAAACCCACAGGCTGCATGAGTTTCATTATGACTTGCTGAAGGATCTTGATCAGCTTCTGCAAGAGCTGGTGAGGGGCATCAGCATGAACACTGACAAAGGCCACCCTGGCTACACATCATTCTTCCCTAAGATACTCTGCTGGGGTTTCTCAGAGAAAGAAAAACACCTACAGCATTTTGCCATTGGTAATAAAGTAACTCTTCTAATTGAGTTCACTTACTGCAGCAAAAAATTCACTCCCTTTCCAATTAATGTGAGGAGAGGTGGCATTTCATCACTTGTGTAATGAGCTTAAAAACATCTAATGTTCACTTAATACTATTTTTGGTGGTTGACCACGAAATAAAGCCACCTGGTGAGGATTAGTGCCAAGGATAGCTGGGTTTGAAGATGGCCACTTTAATTTTCAGAGTTCATTATTACTGCTAGGATTTGGTGGTGTTATTTCTATAGCAGCACTAGGAAGCCTTTGTTACTTCCCACTGCATAAGTACATGACAAAATTGTGACCATTGCCACAAGCAGTTTGTCACTGTGTTTGTCACACCCTACTGGCCTGGTAGAATCACTGCTGAAGGACTGGGGTACTACTTATGAGTATTGCAGATTTAAAAAAAAAAGTATTATTATGATTATTATTATTACCAACATGGACTGGATTTTTATCAGTTCAACAGATATCCATCAATTAAAGGACTGAAAGACAAATGAAGCAAGACTAACAGAGCAGATTAACAAAAGTAATGGTAATGAACACTCAGTCCTGGGAATTTCTTTTGAGCTTTGAGTTTCAGCTGTCCTCTGTGTTTCAAACAGTTTCTTGTGTTCATCACTTTTTTACTTTTTTAAAGAGAAAAATTAAACAATCCTCCCCCAAAAGTAGTATCATACTGTTATATATGTATATAGAGCTCTTGAGGATGAGGACATTTATCTTGTTTTCTGGCTCAGTCTTGAAAATACACTGTGCACTGTTTGCTGTTGTTCCTACCCCGCTCCCATTAGCATGACTGCAAGCTCCAAAGAGGGTGCTGCACATTGACAGATCTGGATGCATTTTCAAAGGTGTGCACAGTGTTTGGACATGTGAGCCCGGGCCCTGGTACAGTCATGTCATTCACTCACAATGTATATTTTTTCTGATTTGAGCTGCATCAGAAGCAAAAGTGACTCAAAAAGCAGTTTGCTTCTGTGCTGGGATCAGTTTCCTCTCCTGTTTGACTGGCATTCAAACAAAAGCTGGTTGTGCAGGGTGGCCCTTATTACATCATACAAAACCAACCATCAAGCTGCCACGACATCACCTATTGCAGAGCATTGCTGCACAGCCTTCACTAATGAACAGAGGCAGCCAAATTCCTCCTAACAGTGAAGAAGGAAATATTTCTCTACATCTGATGTCTTTCACTTCTCCTGTTCTGAGTTATAAATATTCTGGTGCATGAGCTCAGATGAATAATGCTCATACTACAAATAACTAAAGCTAAGGATCTTTATATTTAAAGGTGAAGAATCATTTCTTTTGGAATGTAAAGTGTGGTTTTTTCTTTTGTTTAGCAGCTTTCAAATATGAACAAAATCTTCTATGAAGGAATTAAGATTGAGGGGTTGTGGTTTTAATTTCAAACCTCAAAACTCAGGTATGTATTTCTATCCAGTTTAAGTTTTAAGATAATGTTAATTTAAAAAAAAAAAAAGGGTAACTGAATTATGTCAGCAAAACCCTTCTAATTGATTATTCTGTTTTTCAGCAAACTCATCAGTGCTGGGGTTTCTTTTGTCTTCTGTACAACTCCACCATTAAGGAACTTTTCTGATTGCACAGTCCAAATCCAGACAGGGAATCTGAGATTTTATTGTTCCCCTTTTGCTAGGCTGTGGTTAGTATTGGCTTAAGCAATGTTTCATAACCCATTTGTAGTCTAGTCTATCTCCTTGAAAAAGACAAACAAGTTCTGTCTTTTGACCCTTTCTTTCACAAAATAACTCTTCAATTCCTCTCTTCTTGGCAGAGCTGTATTGATTTAAACACGAGAATAAGAAATTAAGTAAACACAGGGAGGATTGGTTTTGAGTAACTGAACACTTGCAGTACAGTGCAAACACCGCTTTGTTTTGAAAGTGGTAAAACAAAAAGATAGATTTTTGCTTTGTTTTCCCATAAAACATTTCAAGAAGCAATGCTAAGAAAATTATGAGATGTATCAGCAATAAATATCTCTGGCATATCAAGGGACTAATTCATTAGGGACAGTATGACACACAAATTCAAGACTGATAAGATTATTGGTGCCAGTCTTGCCCATGGCCATGTGCAGGACTGTCTTGTTACTGCAATTATTTATCAGGGAGCCTTTCTCACCCGCCTTTTAAATTTTTCTCTGCTAAAACACTGCAGGCCAAAACCAGTCATTTTGCATTTGGCTGTTACCTGTTACCATTCCTTTCTTTTCCAGTGAGTGAGCAGCTTAACCCCTGTGGTGCCTTTTCTACTTTTTCCTCTGGTGTTCACATTAAAATAAATCATGTTTAATTTTCTGCACTTTTGAATGGGGATCATGACTGCTGAAAAGCAAAAACTGTAACTATTTTAAATAGGCTACTACCAATATGTAGATTTAACAAGATGCATACCACTTGTTTCGAAGTTCCTCATTCAAATTCCTTCAAAGATGCCTTTTTCCTAGGCACCAGCTTTGCCCAATCACCAGCTCCAAAACCCACTAGTGTGCTCCCAACACCCTGTGATGTCTTGCACATCAGTGCTTCAGCAAAGTGAGAGGAGCAGTGCCTTTAAAAGAGAGGGCTACTGCAGCAGTAGGTCTGCAATTCAGTACAAAGCAGGAGCAAAACCAAGTTCTATCAGGAGAAGGCTGGATGATGTTAATTATGAGCCTACACAAACACTTATTCTATCAGGAGAAGGTTGGATGATGTTAATTGTGAGCCTACACAAACACTTAAGTCTATGCATGACTGTTAATACACAATGGACTGTCCACATCTTCAGCAGAAGGCTTGGACACAGATCAAGCATAGAAACTCACTTGTGTTTTCAGCTTGTGCAATCAGTTATTTCTTCATTTTAAGTCAATATAAACTGCCTTCAGCCTTCCTTAGGTTTGTCATCCCCTAAATAATTTTCTTCACTCTTCAAGCATTCCTCTAAAATACTATGGGGATGGCCATTGTAATGGCTTTGAAAGAAATCCCAACAAGTCCAAAGACACCTCCATTTGAAGTGTTGAGGGCAATATGCTACCAACACATCCTACTGGTGGCAGCCTTATTAGTCACCTGAAAGACCTGCTCCAGAGCTGCAGCCCAGCTTGCTGCCTGTGCTGTGTGCCCCCTAAAATACAGAGTATGTGGTCTGAGAGAGAACAGTAAGCATGTAATTTAGGTCCAGATTTTGCTGCACAGCACTTGTGTTAAATCTTCTAGAGAGTACATTTGCAACAGTAAATGCCTCTCCAGTTATATTCCACCTGCACATCATGTACTTGCCAATTTAAGAAGTAGTATTTTCCAGTTCATTTAAGTAAGCACAAAAATGAGTTACACCAAACTACAGACAATATTGGTTCATGAATAGGCATTAAATTTTCACACCTATGGATTAAAGCCAAAGTCGCTTTTCTGTTAGAATGTATCAGCAGTTTGTTCCTGTTACCACCTAAACCACCAGGCTCCAATTTTGACAGTTTTATCACAAAGAACTCCCCAGTTCCATTAGCTGGGATGTGTTTCATGCTTTTCACCATCATGTACCATAACTGTGTCTTTATTAACAAATGCCTTCAGCTCCTCACTCATTTTATTAAGATCTGGCTCCCATAAATACTTGGCACCTTCACAGCCTTGCTTGGTAATTGATGATTCAAACAGCCACATCAGACATGAACCTCCTTACATACTCTTCTGTTATCAGTGGCTTTGTAACACTTCCCTGAGTGCCAGATCTGCAACCATCACACTTGATGCCTCCATGCCACCCAGCTTCCAAACCACTTGTTTTGGTTAACAAGACCCTATCATCCTTTAATTTATAAATAGCTGTTATATCCAAACCTGCTCAGAGCCTCTATTCATCTCCTGTTGCACCAAGTTCTATCATTTAAGACATTCATGCAACAGTGGTACAGCCCTCCCCTGCAAAAAAATTACTAGACTGGGCCAAATGTAAATATAAATACTCTCTCCAAAACCAGTTCTGTTGGAGACATCACAGCCAGACTGCAGCTCCCAAATTCTGATACTCTGAGCACTGAAAAAAATTTAGCTGCGTGCCTTTATCCAAAAATATCCTTTATGTGTTTGTTCTTCTATATTTAACTTTTATTTCCTTTTTGATGAAAATTTTTGTGCAATTTAAAAAAATCCTCCATCGACTAGATGGCAAATCCACACCTGGGCTTCCCCATTGTTGCAGTGGTTCACAGTATTAACCTTACTTACCTCCCAAATTCTATACAGCATAAGTCATGAGAAGTTTCCTTATGCTTGTGAACAAATCCTTTAATACTTTCCCATTTCCCCCCCTTATTCTCAAGGGAATACAGTGCCTTGGACTCAATGGTTATTTTACTACAAGTGCTCATTGCTCAAAAAACTCCCCAAGCTGGCAGCACTGCCAATCCTTTGTCCAGTGCTACAAACATATCCCTCCTCTGCTGCATGCACTCTTGTTACCTGTGGTGTAATAAAATCTTATCCCAAAAAAGCAGACACATTAATGTCTGCAGTGAAGTACCTCTATACTATGCAAAATGTATAGTTCAAAAGATCTAGGGTTCAAAAGATCCCTTCTATATACCACGCACTTGAAAAACTTCATAAACATCAAAATTGAAACCCTTATATTTTATATCCATATATATGTGTTTATATACATATATTTAGATAATCATATATCATTCAACTTTTTTCCACCCTAAAATAACAGTTTATGAAGCAGAATAAATAGCATCAATTTGGCAAAGCATGATCCAACAGCAAGTTCTCTCACAAATGTTAGTGCAGGGAAATAATTTCAGTCTGGAGGCTTGGTGCTGCTTACTGTACATGGCAAGTGATCCATATAATGCCGAAGAAAATATCTCAGCACTCAGTGCAGTGAGTATAGGCAGCTATGCTGTCCATCCCCTTCCTTCCTTTATATCCAACCAATAAAAGTTGCCTTTACATCTTCCCATTTTGTTTGCTTCATCCCAATTATGACTATATTTAACACCAAAATTTAAACAATATGGTTCACACAAGTGAACCAATCCAGAACTGGATATTTAACATTAAACCAAGAACATACAATGTGAGTAATGGAGTATTTAAAAGACAGAATTCAATTTCCATTGTATTTTTAGTCTTGCTTCTTAATCAAATCCACATGGAATGCATTGTATTTAATGAAACTACAAGATTAATATTTCAACAAACCAGCCAGTATATAAGCCCACAGCTGAGCATAAGTTGAAGAGGTTATTTTAAAATAATTTTGAAAAAGCCTTTTATGATAGAAGCACCACCCTGCAGGTTTGGGCCTGCTTTCTCTTCTCTTTCAGAAGTGATCTCTCCTTGAACACTGAGCTTCGTCTACATGACTTATTCCCTGCTTTTCAATTCTGTTTTGGATTTGACTGGCTGAGAATACCTGAGGTTGTAAATCAAAGCTGTTGTCATCCATTTATTTCTTTACAATGCTGTTGTCTGAAACCTTTACTGTGGAGGACTTGTGAGCCTTCCCTCCTTGTTTAGGACTCCACTAGTATTGATTCCTTACTGTGCAATGGTTAAACACAGTTCCTCTTGCTTGGCAGCACATCTTGTTTCTCTCTAGATATAGTTAATTACAGTTTGCCAGCAATTGTTTATGAATACTACAGGTCCTCACTGGGTTAGCTAACATATTTGAATTAATGAATTTGTATGATATAAGCCATAAGAATCCAGAATTTGAAGTCCACTTTTATTTTCAAATTAATGCACAACATAAATTTAAGTCCCATATTACATAATTATAGTACTTTATGAACATTATGTTTCAGGTACTTATTAAAATATTTCAAAAGGCACAAGCTCCTCTCACACAGTGTGAGTGTACATAAGGCTCCCAAATTAGTTTGGTCAATGTAGAGCTCAGCAGTTTAGCATCTAGAAAAGTACTTAACAAGTCATGCTCACATGGACATTAAACTTTACAGCAGAGCCTAAATCTTGCTCCTTTGGCAATTTCCACAGCTTCTTCCATCCACCACCCTCTGCCTTGTCCCCTCCTTGCTTTTTCCTCTCTTCCCAGATGTATCTACATGTCCTTCCTCCTCCTGATCCCTCAAGCCATACCTACAGGAGAATGCAGTATGTTACACAGCAGCAGCAAAGCAAATACTCCCCAGCATGCTTGCTCTTCAAGGCAAGGACTACAAGAGTTTCACAACAAGCGTGCAATGCACCTTTTCTCCAAGCCTTGCTCTACACTATCAGCTGCTTGCTTTGATTGCTGTGTGTGGGGGTTATACTGATGCAACTCCCTGAAGACTAAACATGAGCGACCTTGAAAAGGAGTCAGAGCAGCCAAGCAGATATTCTTTACTATTTGAAGCCTTCATATCTACCCAACATCTTCCACTGCAAGAAGTTCTCACCTCACTCTGCCCTGGCAAGGTCCTTCCCTCTGAATGGAATTGTGGTTTGCTACATTTCCCCTCACCTCAGCACAGTGCCTTTTCCTTGGTGAAGGGGCAAGGAGCACATCTCACTGGCATTGGTGCCATTTGGTTGAGAGCTGCTATCACACAAGGAATATTTTGTCAGTCTGTTAACACCACTGCACTGGGAAGGCCTTATGCAAAAGAAACCTCTGAGCTTCAGTGGCTTCCTCGGGCCCAGCCATAAGTTAAGAGGAAAACCACACTTTTAGGAGAGTAAGAGTCACTAGGAAAATGAGAATCCCTCTGCATTAAACATGTATTTACACTGTAATTGACTACTTATCTAAGTTAAATCCAAGAACATGCTTCTGATAGGATTCATTGTTTTTTAACACTCAAGCTAAGTAACACTAGAGTCAAAGGTGATCACTGTGTGCTTTACATTTATTCAGATTAATATTGATCTTCTGTAACCCTTCTCACCCTCTGCTTTATTAATGAAAGGATAATTCATGTGACAGTAAGTAGCAAGAAGAAACTGAGAACAGGGAGAACACAGAAGGAAAGGTAAAACAGTTTTCTGCAAATAAAGTGAGGAAAAGGATTACAACAGAGCCACAGAATGGTTCAGGTTGGAAAGGAACTCCAGAGGTCATCTGGTCCAACCCCATGCTCAAGAAGGGCCACCAAAAGCAGGCTGCCCAGAACTGTACCCAGATAGCTTTTGGGTATCTTCAAGTATGGAGACTTCACAACCTCCCTGGTTAAACTGTAAGAGTGCCTGGTCACCATCACAATGAAAAGGCACTTAATGATGTTCAGACAGGCCTCCTGTGTTTCAGTTTGTGAAAGAAGACATTAAAGGATGACAGCTGATTGCTGTACCTATGAACATTTTTACAAACTATGACCATATTTTCTCTGCCTCTTCCAAGGAAGCAGCACCTGAAGGAACTGCTATAGTCACAATTTTGGGATGTCCTATTGGGAGCTGGAAGTCACACAGCAAAGTGACAGCACTCACTGCAATTGAACTTACTTGCCTTTATGAATTTAGATAGCTCCAAGTTACCCAGCTGCCAAAAGAGTATTAAACAGCTTCTGTTTGCCTAAATGGCACTACCTGCACAACTTAAATATGCTACTGCCATTATTTTGAGTATCCCATACTGTTAATGATGTCTCCAAAACTAGTGCTGCTGGATTTCACTGTCCAAGTGGGTCAATATTCAGCATTGAGACTTACTTTCATTAAAAAGAGAAATTCATCCTTTGACTACAGCTGGAGAACATTCATAAGATCTCTGCAACAGATCAAGTATTGGTGCAAGAATGCAGTTTCCAAAACTAGAAAGGTAACAGCCATCAGACAGGGTAAGAACTGTCATTGCACAAATAGGCAGTATTGCCTCATAGCCCAACAGGAGTCAAAATAAAGTGGCAATGATTCACCAATAGCCCCATGCTGTTTTTTTCATATGGCCCAGGATTGTGTGCTCATTTCAGCAACTTTGAGTTGGCTATATGAAGCCAAGTTTCAGCTCCCTCACTCTGCAGCTAATTAGGATGAGGTTTAAGCACACCACCTCTAATATTTTAAATACAGGCTCAACGACTCCAAGCTATCTTCAATAGTATTAGTACTAGTATTCTAAAAAAATAAATCCTGGTCATAGTAAAGATTATTTGCAGGGCACAGTCAGCACAATGGGCACCTGGCTCACTTCTACTTTGACAGTTACACAATGTAAGAAAATAGCCTTATTTGAATGACATTTGTCAAATCTTAACTTTTATTTCCCTCACAAAATAAAATTAAAAATACACCTTGGATTGCTCTGCAGTTCCAGTTTCCACTTCTAAGAATCCACTTATTTATAGCTCAATGTCCTGTTTCTACCAGGATCTGGTTCACCTTCTCTGGCTCTAGCTGCAAGGCAAATCCTTGACCTCACAGTGCCATTAACTCACCTCAAATACTGCAACTCAGCTTCTCATTCTACAGCTGACAGACACACATGGCCTTGTGTTGGTAACTTAGGCATTCTGCAAAAAATTTCTTTCCTGCTGTCCCAAGATTTTGGGTAAAGACCATTGCTACCACCAGAAACAAAATAAGCAAGACTCCAAGAGCTGCTGCTCTAGGTGGGCTTTCAGGACACTTCACTTTATGTGGATCTGGAGAAGTTTCCTGAATATAGTGCCCAGGCAGAAGATAAATAAAAATATAAAATATACCATGGTTTTTAGTAGTCAGCTCATAACTTCCAATACTTTATTTATATTTCATTGAAATCTATGGTCTATTTATAAATTGTTTATCATACAGTTGCTAGAGGTCAGTAAATCTACTTCTGTTTCTCATAAAACAGAACAACTTAGTTCCACAAAAATACACATGAAAGGCTTGTCCTTTTTAGCCCTACTAACAGCAGTTTTTGGTACAAGTTAGGTTTTTTCTTAAAACTTCAGCTCAAAATCCAATCTCTGGAAGCTACTTGAGTAAGGACATCCCTCAACCATATCAGGTCCCATGGCATCCTGAGATTAACCAGCTACAGCCTGTGCAGCTTGCCTTTACTCTATATTCTCCATGCTCTTAATTATTCTCCCATCACAAAAAACCCCCAACACTTGAACTTGCACACTGGCTCACCACCACTCCCAGCAGTGCAAGACGTGCCAAAATCATGGCATTTAAAGAAATCCCAGCCTGGAAGAGAAAAGAAGGCATGAGATAGCACCTTTTATATTCTAAATTTCCAAGATGTCTCTTTTAAAATTCTGAATTCAAACTTCAGCACCTCTGTACAGATTTCAAGCACGTACATACAGCTGAATCAATACATACAGGGAGTCTGGTCCATGCTCTGATCCATTCAGCTTCAACCTTCAGAGTACTTGACAGCAAACTCCTTTCCTGTGCTCCATTTTGCAGAACAATAAATAGGCTGGTATCATTTCCTTTGCCTCTGCCCCTTCAAATAACAGACTTGTACTATTTTGGAAATTTGTGTAATTTACTCAGCATGCTCATTTGCCACTTTTCCAATAAGGGAAGGACTGTAATTGGAATAGACACTCTGAAGAGTCAAAAAGCACTAAAAAATAATGCAGCAGTTTAGAGTATGGCTCCAGTGATGCACTGGAAGAGAAACAGACAATGCCAAGCAGTCACTGGAAAATAACATGTATGAATCCATTTACACAGTTTGGCATTCAGACTCTATATTAAAATAGCATCACCAGTCCTTTTTCTGTTTCCATTTCCTGCATCATCTTCATCAGACACTACTGGCAATAGGTTAGCCAGAGCTTCATCTCCCATTCAAGGCCCCAAGCACTGCTACACACCTCAAGCTTGCCTCTAAAGTCTTACACTGCAAAGAAGTGAGAAAGTTCAAATGCCAGGGTACTGTCAGATCACATACATTTCAGCTCAAGAATAAAGCACAAAATCAGAAGCGCTAAGCTCTTTTCTAGTCCTATCTGAAGGCCACATGATTTCCTGTATCAGAGCTGAAGTGTCACCAAAAGGTCACTATTCAAGTATTACTTGCAGGACAGGAGATACAACATGCTGCAGACATGTGGCAAGGACAAGTGAGGGCTATCAAGAGGCCAAGAAATACCTTCAGAACTGGTCAGCTTGACCACCAGGGAAGCAAAGCAGGCAAAAAAATGGCTCCAGGTGTAATGTTTTAAAGAAGAGGCCAACAATTCTTCGTTCCCTCTGCAGCTTTGCCATCTGCCATCACACCCAGTCCACTACAAGAGGTTTAAGGATTCTGCCCCTCTTCCCACCCCCCCTCCCCCCACCCCGTTCTGGGCTGAATTTATACCTCAATAAGCTGAGATTCAAACACGTTACACTTACCCCAGAGGAGTAAGCCTATGCTCCAGTCTGTGGGTTTCCAGTATATGGAGTTTTAACCACCAAATCCGAGTATCTAAGAAGCCTTTATAAAATCTACTGGGCCACTACCAACCCCTCCCCCCCACCACCCCCGACACTCCAAAAGGCTATTTAGTACAAAAATTGGAAACTGCAATTTTCACTACATATCCTGCTAGGCAGGAACCACCCCTAAATTAAATACAGTGGGACTTCAGCCCTGACAGTACAAGGTGTTTCCCTATAACCACACTGATTAAACAGTTTGCAGGCACCAGACCTCCAAGTCCTTTTTAGCAGACGTCACACTGCACAACATAAAGCAGCAGGCAATTGGCCAAAAATGGTTAGCAAAAAGGATTCCTTAAACCTCCAGCATCCAAATATAGCCCTAGCTGGTCACATGGGCTGCCATACAGTAAGTGCTCCTCACTTTACCTACCCTTTGATTAAACGTTTTGAGCTAAAAAGCATGTACTTAGAACAGCATTTCAGTTTCCAGCCCAGTTCCATGAACCGTATAATCTTGCTGTACCTTCCACATTGACTGGCAGAAAGGAAAGGTTGATTCAGGTTTCTAGTGAGCCCAAGGGGGATGATTAGCTAGAAGAAGCTAACAGAATATGAGACCTCTAACATATATGGGTATACACACATATTTGTATGTGCGTATATATATAAAAATATAAAAATAAAAGCAACATATCTGCCATACAATGCAGCTACTGTAAAATACTTCATTAATAACATACTCTACGGCACATACTGATCTTTAAATAATCATACCTTACTCCATATGGCCTCTAGCAATATGTTTTTTCATATTACTCTCATTATGATGAAAGCAGACCAGCTGATTACATCCACCTCACAAGAACTCCAGAGTTTAGTTTACACACCAAGAAACTGCAAAATTTCTGAAGAAAGGCAGGCCAGCTACTGTACCATTGCCAGGTGTCAACTTGGACCGAAGAAAGTTGAGCTTGGCCCTTCTTTTGTCAGCCCTTAAAGCCACTGCCCAAGTTAATTATTGTGCAGGTGTCAAATAAGTTTACATTATAAAACCTTGCAGCTGCACTAATAAATACAACTGTCACTTTTCCTTCCAAAGCCTTCCTCCCACTATCAGTGAGGATGAAGCCTTGCAGTACTCACTCATTACAAACTTTGTGATCTTTGAATATGCAGAGGCTTGAAGTTGTAGGTATTTCTCAACTGCAGCTGGAAGTCTGAGGTTCCTAAAGAGGAAAACAGCCTGGCACCAGAGGCAAGGCCTAAACCCTGAATTAGCACACTTACTGCATTGTGCTACAGCAGGGCTTGGTGGCATAGATTTTTGCTAGAAGCATGGAGACTTTTATCAAACTCAAGCCCCCGGTTAGGCTATCAGATTCTGTGACAGACTTAGAAGAAAGCACAGAGAGGCGCAGCATCGAGCACGCTCACATACCCACCAGCAGCTCAGCTGCACCGAGCACCAGTTAGTTTCACATTTATGCCGGCAGCCAGGCCGGCCTGCCTGCACTGAAATAACCCTCGGTACCCAGATGTTGCGCTATTTTTACCCTGGAAAAGAAAGAAAGGACACCCAAGAAAACTTCAGAGCGGGAGGCCACGACAGCACAGACTTTATTCCGAGGCTGCAGCGCAGGTTTCGGCGCTCGGCAGCGCCCGGGCTCGCCATCCCCGCAGTGACGTGTCCACCTGAGGCTCCGGGGCCGCCGCCGCCGCCGGAGACAAAGTTCTGTAGTGCACTGACTGCTATCGTACCCAGAGTCGGAGTGTCACAGAACTTTGCTTCCGGAGGCTCCAGTCCTCCGCCGGTACCGGCGCCGGGGCCGCCCGCCAGCACAAATTTCCCTGCCTGGGAAGGGAAGGCGCACACGGTTAAAGGTGGGGAAGGGAGCCCCCTCCTCCTCCGCGGCTCGGCGGGAGACCCGCTGCCCGAGGAAGAGGGAGAAGGAGGCGAAGACATTCTTTTTTCTTACGTTTTTTAATAAATACCCAAAACGCATCCCCCCCACACACACACCTCCCCCGACCCGGAGCTAACGGGCCGCCCTGCGAAAGCCGCGGCCGAGCAGCTGCCCGGAGCGCGGCCGCTGCAGCCAGCGGGGGCCGCCGCTCGCCGCTGACAGCCCCCGGCGCCGCGGCCCTGCGGGACCCCGGGCGGCGCCGGG